>OX104115.1:78017001-78352486 GCA_944474755.1 Limnoperna fortunei
TATCTTTCAAATCATATACTATAAATTCTATGTTAGAGTTTGTAACTTTAGTTTCATTTTTAGTCTGGAAAGGGTTTAGCAGCAAATTTCCCTTTTTTATATTGTCTTTTTAAATAAAAAAGAAAAATTATTAAATATATATGGAGATGCTGTCATGTCGGTTATTGTTAAAAATAGTCTTGTATATGTAGATAAATTTACAGTGCCTTAGTGTTAAAGAAACTGTAATGCAGCAATGAAAGAAATTAGTTAATTTTCTATGAAGTTTATTGCAGAAATTTTTGTTATACTTTGTGGTCTATAATAGCTAATTGATTCTCAGGGGCAGGTTGAATCTGTCTGGGTATTTATATTTGCTGATAATATATATTTCATACCTCTGTTAATACTTAAAAAACAGGTTAGATTATAAGTACGTAAATAAATAAATATTAAATTGATTGAAGAGTCGCTGAACAGTCAGAGAGCAGTATTTTAGCTTATTTAGGACCATACATATATATATTTTAAAAATATTTTTAATTTAGGTGGACCAAATCAGAGACAAAGAAAGATGGAGCAGATGAAACTATAGCTAAATATGATGGTAAGTGTAAAAGGATTTTTACAAAATACAGGCCTTTTTGTCACCTGCTTAGGGCCAATGATGTGTACTAAGGGTTTTACTTAGATATGTATGATGCTGTTGTCTGAATGAACTTTAAACTAGGTATCATTACTTTCATATTAAATTTATTCATTTAATTATTCATACAATGAAACATTTGTTGACCTAAAATAGATTGAAAATAATTTTTATCAACCCTCATAAATATATATTTGGCTCGCCTAACGGCTCGGCAAATATAATTTTTTTTTTCAGGTTGATAAAAGTAGATGTCATCCTAAGTCAATAATTGTATAATATATTGTAATATCTGAAGTTTAATAAGTTATGTCCAACATTAACTTTCTATATACAGTGAACCCTAGTTACAACAACATTCCATTAAACGGAATATTCGACATCACACGCGATTTCAGTGGTAACATACATGTCCATGTGTTATTTATGTCGGTAACAAATATACTAAAGCATGCATAAAATAATTCATTATGACGGCAAATTATCAAGATTTACCTGTGAAAATTATCTTTTGATTTTACTAACGGTAGATTGCACTGGTGAACACCTGTTGCTATTGCGTAATTGACCGTGCGTGACATTTCTGTTACAAAACTAATCGATGTCAGGGATATGGCTTCATTAAAAAGGTGTCAAAGGCTATTTCATATTTAAATCTTCAAAAATTCCCTAAAATTATTGGCTTAAAGCGGCACATCAGAAATAGGATAATTACCCAAAAATAATCCGAATTTACAATTTAAAAAAAAAAAGAGAAAGAAAAAAGGTTTTTAATTAAATATCGGCAAGAAAACAAGCATTTTATTATTTTTTGTTATGAAGCTTGGGTATTGAGCAGACTTGAACGATTTTCAATAGACACAAATAAAAAAGGAAGATAAAGTACAAAAATGCAAATTCATTATGACAGCAAATTCAGTTTAACGTCAATGCCTGCTGGAAACTAACATGGTCATTGTAAAGATTGTATACATGTTTGAACCATTGAGGGTCTACATGTACAATCAATCTAGTATATGTTGATAATTTCTGTTGTGTTTTCAGGGGTATGGTCGGTAGAAGAACCTAAAGATAGTGCTCTGAAAGGGGATCATGGTTTAGTCCTGAAGGTAATAATTCTTTTTAAAACTAAAGATCTTTTTTTCAAAAATCATACTTAAAGTAAAAATGGGCTATTGCCATATTATTCTGTCTTCCTACCTGGCAATACGTTTTAATGTTGCTAAGACACATTTTCTTATTTTCTCTTGAAAATCATTACTATTTAGAACTAACCTTTTTATGAATGCTAATTCGAAGGTCCATTTCCCAAATTTTTCCAATTACTCTATCTTCCAACAAAAAAGGCTGAAAACATGATACTTTTTTGCGGCATATGCAAATACCAATTTTTTATTTTAAAAATTATATACATTTTACCTTTAGAAAACACTCTTCCAACTTAATGTAGACAATCTTTGGAATGTAATTTCCTAGCTTGCCATTTACTAAAAAGAAACATATTTTTTTACTTGTAGTCAAGTTGAGTGATAACTAATATCTTTTTTCTTTTTCAGTCCAAAGCCAAACATCATGCTGTGTCTTCAAAACTAAACAAACCATACAGATTTGATGGCAAGCCATTTGTTGTCCAGTAAGTGTTTGATAATTAATTTGATATAGATAATTTGGTAAAATATCTTAAATGTAAAGTCTTTGTAAACTATATAAGAATAATTTGCATAATGTTTTTATGTAGAAAGTTGGGGGACATAGCTTTTCGGTCTGTTCATTTTTCCGTCCACTTTCAGCAATTTTTTCAGCTAAATCCGGGTGTTTTTTTATTGGGCGAGGAATCTGGAGAACAAAGAGAAAACCTCAACCTTTGGAAGCAAAACTGGTGATCTGTGTCTAGTAAAATTCGGGTGGATTACTCCCCTTTCCCCAGTGAGACTCCAACCAGCAACCTGTGTTGACAGACCACATGATCAATAGTAGACTAGCTACCTTAATCACTTGGCCACTGAGGCCCCTTGAAAATAAACAATGACCATAAATTGACAAAATATAGTAGGCTCAATGTTACAGGCACATGATCACATAGTAGATGACTAACTACCTTAACCACTTGGCCAATATACAAACATAGGAATAAAAAAATTGAAATTTGTAAAACACTATAATAAAACTATTATTATTTGTTATATAGATATGAGGTAAAGTTTCAGAATGGAATGGAATGTGGTGGTGCTTATGTTAAACTTTTGTCTATGGATAAACAGCTGGATTTGGTAAGAATTCTTTTTTAATACATGACATGTCCAAGTGGGGTCAGAAAATACTTTTTATTCTACACCATCAATTTTTTTATAAATATTAGTATTTCCAAAAAGTGTTAAACAAATGTTTTTAAAACAACCATCAACTATACAATTATTTTAAAAGCCTCCTCAACACCCAGAAGTCTTTTAACCAGTGCACACAAATTTTGATAAAGTATTTAATGTTGCATGCCAAATGCTGAAGACTTATAGGATAATTAATTGGGCGGAGTGAATATCCAAAATATGATCACGAGTGCCGCATAACGCATCTGATTAAACGAGTGCGCGGAACTTGTTCCGCGCACGAGTTTAATCTGATGCTTTATGCGACAGGAGTGATCATATTTTGGATATTCACGATGTCCAATTGATTATCCTATTTATTAAATAGATCAAAATTGTTTTTGTAAAATTTTAATGCCTAATCCTAAATGTTATGAACGTCGGACAAATATCTGTATAGTACAAAACCATTGTGACGTTTTGGCGGGAAAAAATCCGAGAGTGAAAATAAAGGATAATTTTCACATGTGATTTACCGTGATTTCTGTCACTCGGAAAATTCGATATTTCATCTCTATCTATATAATAAAAAAAGAAGTCTTAACCATTGCACAACAACAGGGAAAAAATTGCATCCCTAAATGCTATTCAACATAATCTCTGAAAAGGTTTCAATAAAAACTATGACCAGGTACTTCAGTATGAACATGGTCTAAAATTTTACATATACAGTATATTTAGGTTATGGCTAATGCAATATATTAATAGTAAATTATAAATGCTTGTTTTATTTTTCAGAAACAATTCCACGATAAGACACCATATACAATTATGTTTGGACCTGACAAATGCGGAATGGATCATAAGGTAATTCGAGATAAATTTAATCTGGAGTATTTATACTTATATTTTGCAGAGAGTATTGAGCATGAGTTGAAATGTGTATTGTTATAAGATTATAACAGTGCCTATGCTGGGATTTTCCAGAGGATAATTTACTGGAGCCAGGTGAGAAAGGTGGTCAATCTGCAGTAAGAAGTGGGCAATCCCAATTGTTTTCAAAAACCTTTGACATTTTAGATAACAAGAAATAACTAATAAATACACACTTTACACTACTTTCCCTCAGTTGTTTCAGTAAGGATTCAGTAACCAGTAGTACAGATATTACCTGCACTACAGATTTTAGAATGACAGGAATGATTGATCCTATTAACACCCATCCCAACTTCCCTCACCCCCCTCCTCCCTCCCCTGCCCCATTCCATTGGATTTTGATTTCGTTCTGAAGGCATTTTTTTTTAAGAGATAGGGGTTTTGAAGGTAATTATTAACACCCATCACAACTATCCACTCACCCCCACCCCCACCCCCCTGGCCCCATTCCATTGGATGTTGATTTCGTTCTGAAGGCATGTTTTTTTTAAGAGATAGGTTTGTTGAAAGTTATTATTATAAATATCGCTGAAGGTTAAAACTGTATAGATGATTGCAGCAGTCAAAAGGTTCTATCAAACTGAATGTTTTTATGGTCCAGCTTCCTTGTCTTCCTTAATGTTATTCAAGAAAATTCTTGTACTATAAAGATTGATGTTTATATTTCTTTTTCTTTTTTTTTTTAAATTTAAAATTTTTACAATTTTCAGTTGCACTTCATCTTCAGACACAAGAATCCCAAAACAGGAGTTTATGAGGTAAGATAATTCAGTAAAGACTTCAATTAAAATTATAAGGACAATTTTGACATTGTTCAAAGTGTGATTCATTTAATTATCTTACATTGTTTAATTATCTCATGTTTGGTTATGTTGTTAAACCACCCCATGCATATGCTGATTAAGTTAATGGAGGTTCTGGATTTTTCAGGTTTAAGTTCATATTTCAACGTTTTCTGTGCTTAAATCATGAAAACATTTATACTACAATTACAGTATTTATTAGACTCGTATCTAAATTGACAAGGATTTCCAGTTTTTCTACATGTACCTAAGGTCAAGGGTTTTATCCGGGTACTCCGACTTCCTCCCCCAGTAAAAACTGGACGCCATGATATTGTTTCAAGTGGAATTTAACAACATTCAAACAAACAGTAATTATAGAATATTCAATTGGGCACATCGATTATAAAAAACATGATGAGTTTACTCAGATGAGTTTGTTGACAAGAGTGATTATATTTTAAAAATTCACTGTGCCCAGTTGATCCTATAAATGCTGCATTTTACTTCATATTTTTATTGCATATTGCAATTTATGACCAGAATCCATCACTTCATTAACATTTTTTGAAAATTTGCACGTTAAAAAATTATAGAAGAAGTTGTGTAAATTGTAATCCTATCCTATAAAAATTTGTAATGTAGACATATTTTAACAGGAAAAACATGCCAAGAAACCAACAGCAAACATCGACAGTTTCTTTTCTGATAAAAAGACACATTTGTATACTTTAGGTAATGGTTTTGTTATATTGAATTTTTACACCATTATAACATCAAGAATATCATTATTTCATTTACTTGCCATGTATTGATTCATAATAAGACCCTTTAAATTAGAATATTTATATTTCATTGACAATGCTGTGAACAAATGGATTTTGGCTCCCTTGCTTATCTGATATGACTTATTGTCAGCGTTAGAGATCTCGTTACTCCTTCCAGAAAGATTAAAAATGTGTATCATGGGTTACCGACAATTAAAACAACTTCAGACTAAATGTGGTGCCAATCACACATAATCATGAGACCAACAGATAAGTCTAAAAAATATAATTATATTGCAAAATCTAATCTAATTGGGTGTTAGGTTGTGTCCTGTTTTTCTTCTTTGGTTCTTAGCTGGTGCCTGAAGGAAGTTGTCTTATAGTTTTATGGTCCTTTGGCATGAGACCAAGCATCTTCGTTATGCATATGGGCTTGGGACCAGCAATGTTAGAGTTTCCAATTTATGTTGTGTATTATTTATGTACTGTAAGATTAAACGTGTATGATGTAAAACCAATGATTGACATTTGCAACTTGTCATTGCCGCCTTAATTACAAAATGTGGATTACAACAAATGCAATTTCACTTAATATAAAAGTCAACTATTTATAGAAAAAAATATTAGTGTTGAGCAATTTGTCTTGTTGGTGTGTAAAGCATTAATAAACACAATGTTTAATTTTACTTGTATATTTTTAGTCTATAAATAAACTAGAAATGAAATCATGTGGAAACGTTTTTATTGACCTAAATGACACACATTTTTCATTGCAAGCTTCATATACCAACAAATAAATTAAATATTCCTAAAAATATGTTGTAAATTTGAATATTAGTATAATAAATGTACTCAAATGTTTGAAATTATGAATTAATTATTTATTTCAGTTGTGAGTCCAGACAACAGTTTTCAGATATTAGTTGATAATGCTGTAGTAAATGAAGGAAATCTCCTGCAAGATTTCAGGTACAGTTGTGATTTGTCGAAGCTATTTCATAAAATATTTCTAAGGGTCTTGAAATTGTACAACAAAAGACGGTGGAGAAAAAATGTCATCCAACACCGACCTGAAATCTTATTGGAACCATCTGTACACACAGACAAGTCTATAAATAGATATATTACAAGCTTTCAAAAATTATTTTACTAGTAATTCTAAGAGGTATATAAAGACAGTTATAATAACAATTCTGTGCTTAGGGCTTTATTATAGGATGTGTTGTAGTGTTAAGCCAATTTCAGGAGGTATTGGGAATGACAATTTTTTATGTCTATCCTGGTTTTTTTGCCTTGTAGCTTTTTTTTTATGAAGATGACTTCACATCTTCATACAACTTGGAACACAGTTACAACATGATTAGATCTCTTCACTGGCAAAGTTCTGTTGGGCTGTGCCAAATATCTCACAGTTGAGTGAACTTACAAAAAGGGGAAATTTACTAATATGTGCTAAGTTGGACATCAGTGTTGCAGAGACATATTTTCCTGTTGTAACCACCATCAATCTGTTTTGAACTAAAATTTTTAATGATACAGAGGTATATATGTTAAGAACAATTCTGATGGCTGGCTCAACTGACACCAAAGTGAAATTTTTGCCAACCCCCTACTTAATTTTCTAGAAAAGATGTATATGTTTATGCAAATGACCCCTGATATTCTTATTGGAAAGTCTGATGAAGCAAAATATGCCTCTGATTTAGCTTTGAAATCACATGTACCTCATCTATTTGTGAATTTATGGTAATAATGAGATTTTAATTTTTAGTCCACCTGTTAACCCACCTAAAGAAATAGAAGATCCAAATGATAAAAAGCCAGAAGATTGGGATGAAAGAGAAAAGTAAGATTAGATTATATATGTAATTGCACAAATTGCAAACACAAGTTATGGTTAGCTGAAGTTGGTAGAGAGAGGTGTCGCAGAGCAAAGCATATCACAATATATATTGATATAGGCCTGGTCACAATACGTGTCACATTATATTTTGTAAGGATGTATCCTCCATTTTGCGTTGCTCTGGTGCTTTTGGAAGAGTGATAGTACCTGTATTACTATACTATTCCAGGATCAGGTACACTCGCTGTGCAATTGTGCATGCATTAAAGAGCCACGTGTAAACTGCATTTACGTATTGTCCCCACCCCTTTCTTGGACCAGAAAATTGTGGGAAAATACCAGTATGCATGTACAATCCTCACTAACAAGTTTTCACAGAACATCTTGAGATGAAGATCTCTTTGATTGTTGTTAAAAAGAAACACAAAACACATTTTGAAACCAAACCAATTTGTTAATTTTTATTAATCAACAAAAGCAAAGAAAAAAAAAAGGGAATTGCTCAATGTTTGTAATAAAAAACATCAATGACTAGTGTAGGGTGTCGCACTGGCACAGGTAATACTGCCCACCACTAGAAGTTGAGCAGTTGGGTAAAATAGGGTAACTTGTTTTTTTATTGAAACCAACTGGGTGTAATGTTGGTTTTCGTACCAGTATATTTTTTATGTGGTTTCTTTACCTTAAGCTGAGTAAGCCTTGAGCAAATCATTTAAAATTTATAAATGAACCACAAAACACAGATTGTTTTCAAACTTGACAAATTTAACATTTGTCCTTTAGGATTTGCTGCCTCTCTGTTGTTGAAAATAGCAAAATTTGTGGTTTCCACTTGATTACTTGAAAACCCTCAACCAATTCCTTGTGAAATTTGGAAATGTTTGGACCACTAAAAGCAGATTAAGATCAAATTTTACTGTTTTTATAGTCATAAAGCAGAAAACAGGCAAATCTGTTTTTGCAGCATTACAACTTGTGAAAGCTAAATAATATGAAACTTGGAAATGGTTTTGTGGGGAAAAGGTGTCAGTTACAAGTTTACAATTCAGATATTGATGTGAATTTAGTATGTAGAGAAAGCCTGAGCAATGCTGCATCAGTAGTACTTTCATTTATTTTAAATTATTTTGTTTTAACCACATATATCAAAAATGATAGACTAGTCATGGTCCTGTACTCTCGAGATTTTTTTTCACATAATGCTGATTCCCCCGTGATAGCTTATCACAGTGAGGAGTGTGATTTTAGGTAGAAGCTAGTTTGGACATAAATTATTCATGTAACATGTTCAAAAATTGTAATCATTGCTTAAATATATATTGTCCTTTGTAAAATTTCTAACATTTATGCAAAAAATACATGCACGACTTACTAAAGTTTTTTAAATTTTAGAATACAAGATCCAAATGCAGTAAAACCAGAAGATTGGTAAGTTTTACTAGTCATTAGAATTAAATTGTTGATTATAAGATCTGATTTTTTTTAAAACTCCAGAAGTATTGCTGAAGTCCCTTTTTTATACTACCATCCCTTCTGCACTGAAATTGTGAAGGTATCAAAGGGTTTATCTATTGACAAGTATTATTAAGGGTTGAGACACAAAAAATATCGCATAAGTGGGTTTTTTCGTGTGGATAAAATTTAGCGTTTTTGTTTAAAAAAACTACGAGTATATTTTGGCGTAATGTAATTTTCGTGGTCCGTAATCATAATGAATAACTCTATCATTTGTCAAAATTTATGTTAAATAGATTGAATTAAACAAACATCTTTTTTGTTCTTGACACCACATGTTTTTTTTCTTCTGGACTTGTCACAAGTCACCCTACCTATATCTATAAATGTCCAGATGTGTTGAAATAGTAAAGAATAAAACATGTTTAAAGATGTATTTTTATTTGAATTAATTTAAATTCTTATAATTTTACTGTTATTAGGGATGAAACTGAACCAGAAATGATCGTTGATGAATCAGCAACTATGCCCAGTGGATGGTTGGAAAATGAACCAGAGCTGATAGCTGATCCTGATGCACAAAAACCAGATGACTGGTATGTAGTTTTAGAATGTGTCCCATGCATTTAAAACTTGTGAATTAAGTTGTAAGACAATTTAAATCTGAAAAAGTATACATCAGTCTTTATGCTGTTCCATTTGAACATATGTTTATCCCAAATACTTGGTCAACCAATTGTTTGTAATTTTACTTGTTCAGCTATTTTCATTCTGTACAGATACTATAACCATAGATAATATTGAACTGTTTTCTCTTGGTGTCTTTTTTTAGTGTTGACTGTATGGTAATGTTTGTTAGATAATAATTAATATTAGAAGTCATGGTCTTGAAAGGGCAAATCTCCCTTTATTTAATAAATAATTTGAATAAAAATTAAAGACATTAAAAGAACATTTTAAATTTTACAAGCAACTTTATCTTACAAATCCTCCTTCCTGTACATATTGTATGACATTTAGGAGTGTCAATTTATGTATGTACTATTTGCAGATCATTTTGATTTAATATAATTAACTCATGTTTAAAGACATGCCCAGAATATGGCTTTACTATGAATGTTTTTGTTCAGTTTTTAAATTTCTGGAAGATTTAAAATCATTTCTGGTTTCTTTCCAGGGATGAAGATATGGATGGTGAATGGGAACCTCCACAAGTTGGTAAGTATGACAATATCCTCAACAAAAATTTTTCAGGAATTATTGACAAAATTTCACACATCTTTGAAAATGGTGAAGAAGAAAACCATGAATCAAATACAATATTTACTGTTATTGAAATAATCTACAAATATAAGAATTTGTTTGAAAA
This sequence comes from Limnoperna fortunei, assembly GCA_944474755.1. Taxonomy (NCBI): domain Eukaryota; kingdom Metazoa; phylum Mollusca; class Bivalvia; order Mytilida; family Modiolidae; genus Limnoperna; species Limnoperna fortunei. The sequence goes on from OX104115.1 coordinate 78,027,085, forward strand.
GAATTTTTTCAATACACATTACATCTGTAGCTCTAACTTGTATTGCACTAACACAAGGGCTTTCTCGAACACCTATGAAAGTATGAAACTTTCCCCCTATAAATGTTAAAATATCTTCAATTGCTCGAACATCGATTTCTGAAAAACTTTAATTAAATTTGCATTCGCAATAGTAAAAACCATGAATATATCGAATTAATGTTACTGAGAGATTGGGGGGTTAAATGGTAATAAAAATTGTGAAGATGGAGGCCATTCCTGTTTTATGTCGAGTTTGATCTTAATGATTTAATCCCTAATAATTATGTTTTTACAACCTAACTGTCATCAATAAGTATCTATTTAGGCCTATTTCTGTAAATTTGAATTTGGGTTTAATTATAATATATGCCAAATTATCGAGGGCACATGGTCATTGACACACAACCTACTACAACCGCAAGGGGGGGGGGGTTCTCAGGGTACTCCGGCTTCCAATAAAAACTGGACGCCATGATATAGTTGAAAAATTGCTGAAAGTGGCGTTAAACACCATCAAACAAACAAACAAACACAACCTACTAATACTTAAACAGAAAAGTAAAGAAACCAAATAAAAGTAAACATTTTTATTTTAACAAAAACATCAACACATATCCAATACAGTACAATGGAGGAGCACAATTTTATCAATCAATGAAACGTGTTGTTTGATGACAGGAAATTAAACAAGTGCAAGTTGCTAATCATAGCCAAACGTCCCCGAAGCTTGCCTAAGAGGTGTGAGAAAATAAAATGGAAACAGTTTTTTGGTAATACATTTAGTTTTCGAAACTAAATAATAAGCATGTAATATTATAACTGTTTTTGTAGGTATTTGGGAAGAGCTAAGCAACTACATACAAAAAATTCATCAGAATGTTCAAACTTTAGTAGAGTGCTTGATAAAATTTGCTTTCAATATTGTTCAATATTGCTAAAATGGTCAAAGTCCCATAACTCCTAACAAATTTGACAAATCAAATGGTGGAAGAGATGCATCACATCACATCACAACAATTAATCCTATTAAAGAATTTAAAGCAATCCACTGAACGGTTTCAGAAATGCACCCACAAGATCTACCATTGTATTATATTGCTGAAGTTGGTCACTTACCCATCATTACAATTAATCCTACTAAATATCAAAGCAATCTGTTAAGTGGTTTAAGAGGAGGAGTTGTGTCCACAAGAATGACAGACGGATGCAGACCATTACTATGTACCTCCGTCGCGTTGCGGCAGGGGACAATAAAACAGATACTGATTCCAGTTCTCTTATCAACTTTCAAAAGTAATTTACAAAGATTACATACTTATGATCATATCTTGTTCTAGACAATCCAAAATGCAAAGAAGCTGTAGGATGTGGAAAGTGGGAGAAACCACAAGTAAAGAACCCTAAATTTAAGGGAAAATGGAAAGCATCTATGATTGACAACCCAAATTATAAGGTATGTTTACTTCTGGGAATGTTTTATTGTGTCTTGGGTTACTAGGTTTACATTGGCTTTAGTTGATTTTTGATGCTTCTTTCCAATGGCACAGAAAATAAAGGACATTTGGAAATTTGCATATTTCTGTGGACTATGACCTCGTACATCCTAAAGGATAGTAAAGGAAAAAGTGTTATTGATGTGCCTAGCATAATTTCACTTCATTCTGACTATTACATTTTACAAACTGTGCAGCATAAAAATATGTTATTGATGTGCCTAGCATAATTTCACTTCATTCTGACTATCACATTTTACAAACTGTGCAGCATAAAAATATTACCCGAAACCAGTTCAAAGCAAAAGAAATTTAGAAACTTTCCAGAGTGGATATGAACTTGGTGCCGGAAATTGAAAATTTGATGCGGCCAGTGTTTAAACGAGTATTCAGATTTAAACATAAAAAAATTAGTATTTTGGCAGTAATTTTCATTTTTTTAAATTAAAATACGTTTACATACTCGTAATACTGCATTTTACATTAAATAATTAAGAGTGATTCTATATAACCACCGATCATTTTATAAAGGAGGTGTGGCACGAAGGGTCACAGATTTCCACGAAACTTTGCTCAAATGATATGTTTGATGAGTTATTAAGAAAAATGTGACAAAATTTTGTTTTCATGTTTTGGTTGCCATGGCAATGCATAACTATGTTTTCCCGCCAAAAATGACCATTTCAGAGGCTAAAAATTATCAAACTTCTGATAGATATAAGAGAACTCATGCTTGCATATTTAATAAATAAAGGTTAATAATATGAAATTCATCACACTAAATGTGACTTTATGCCTAAATATTTTTTGAAACATAAAATCTGATTGGTGAAAAAGTATTGTACAAAGGGGAGATAATCCAAATTTTATAATGTACGATTTTTTAACACTTTTAGAGTGGTTTTAGCACACTTTTGCATCCATATAGAATAAATATATGAATAGTGTCAACAAGTACCAGATAGTGTAGAATCATATGTGGAGAGACATGTTTGGGATATTGGTTGCTAAGAGGGTTGTTATGGTAACGAAAATACCTTGTTTTGTCATTTTTTTGTTTTTTGCTATAGTTTATTTATGTAAATTTGGATCAAAACCCTATACTCTTTGAACAATTATATACCTACAATGATTTAAAATGATCACTGCACATAAAATTAATAAGAAATAAAGGGTTTCTATTGGTTAACATTGTTGCTATGGTAACGTAAACATCAAATTTCCGTGATTTTTTGTTGTTTTTCACAATTTTCTGTAGCATATCTATTGGAATCTTTCATAAAATTTCCTGAAATGTGAAACTATTGAAATTATTATGGTTAGGAAGGCATATATTGATTTTGGGATCAGTATGTCAAAGGTCAAGGTCACACCACAACTGTGTGTATGGCTGTTGGCAATGCGAAAACAGAACGACACCACATGCAATTGATCAAAGTTAATATATAGTTGTTAATCAATGACAAGGTCTTACTGCTGTTTATTTTCAAGGTCCTTGTTCAAAGTCAAAGTAAGGATACACTTATGATTGAAAAGTCAATCCCACAAAGTGTAAGAAATGCTTTAGGCCCAAGTGTACATTTTAGTGCAATAATAATAATAGATAGATTCTTTAAAATAAAAATGAAAAGACAGGTATACATTTGAATTTATACGATCACTTTATTAGACACACATTAAATAGTTTTCAGTTATGAAAACAAAATAGTAAACAAAACAAAATGTTCATTTAGAAAGTTCATGTAAACTATCAGTCTCACTTACGAATAAAAAACTCAATTTAAGGATGTTCCCTAATATTATTGAAAATCAATATGTTTCAAATTTGATGCTTTAATATTATGAAATGAAAAGAAAATATGTAAGGGTATAAAACAAAGCAAAATTTTTTGATAGGTTTTTGACCTCGTTTTTAAGATAATTGATGCAAAAATTTTTGGCAGAAAAAGGTGTTCTCTGACTAGCATTATAACTATTTGGCTACTAAAACCCATGACAGAATAAATAGGCTCTGATAAAACTTTGTTAATAACTTCTTTATGATATATTAAAAACAGTAATAAAAAGAAAATAGTGAGTCCATGAAAAAATTTAACCCTAGTATAATGGTAAAAACCCAAATATTCCAAAAAAAATTACAGAAACGCAAAGACTAGACTAGCGAGCATCCTTAAAGGCATATGTAATAGTCTATATCATTATCAAACTGTATAAAATGTCATGATTAAAAGGTTGATCTGACTTTAACAGGGACTTGACTTTGCTTCTTATTAAGTCTTTCCTGTCCTCTTCATCTGCAGCGTCAAGCTCCTCTTTACATGTGTTCCGGTCTTGCTGACATAGCCTGGAAAAGTAGGATGTAATCTGTTGTCCGGATAGAAACTCAGATCTCTTAAATTTTCCACATATGCTCATCTCTTCTGCAGCAACATACGGATCGACCTTCTTTCCAGTTTGCCAATATTAAATTTGTCAATCATGAACTTTTTTTGGCAGTCATTGAATTTTGACTGGGCTTTTGGTTCCTTCTCGCCCATCCAGAAAGAAAGCTTCTTATTAAACTCTTGACCTGGTACTTCCTGCATTTTTGCAATTTGTACGTCTTTCTGTGGAAATAATTTTTTTTTGCATACAACTGACTGCTTTGCTTTTTCTGACACAAGCTTACTGGATCCTTCAAAATGGCAATTTGCAACTAGTGTATGTTCATCCAGTGCTTTTGTTGAGGAGAACAACCGCACGCATCCTTCTTTGGGACATTCAAACACTGTTGGTTGTTTTGACTGTGTTGGTTGTTGACTGTCATCATTGTCTGGAAAAAAAGTAAATTGGAGTTGTAATTTTAGTTAACAAAATCATTGATTGGCTATAATTAATATCACATGTTGACCATGTTCTTACTATATGAGGCCAGTTTTTTTTAGGTTTTGAGAATGTAGGTTGGAAATATTCATTAAACGGTCATTAACTGACTATATATGGTCAGTGAATTGCATATAAAATTTAGACCACTATAAAAAAATATCATAGATTCTCATCCCCTTCTGCCTCGATTTTTTCACCTGCCTAAAAATCAGACATATAAGCTTGGACCATTTTTGTGTCAGGGCTATAGTCATATATTAACCATATATTATCCATTTAATTGTATTTTCAACACTTTTGATTTTTGACCTTTCAATGTTTTGATTCAAATGCTGCTGATGAGAGGTTACTTCTTGAAATATGCATAAACAGCATAACCAAATTAACTATTTTATACATGTTTTGGTGTTTGTATTTTGAACCATAAATGACTGTAATTTTGTGTTGTTCTTCTGCTTTATTAGGTTAAAAGAATTTACCTTTCTAACTTTTTTCAATGGTTCTTCATGATTGTTATCAGCTGTATCAAAACTTATACTAACTTCTGTTTCTGCACATTCTGTAGAAGGCTAAACAAAAATGTACAAAGCAAGATCAGCAAAGCATTTAAAGTTTTAAAAATATTAATTTACTTATATTGAGATTCATGGAAAAAAATTATTTTCAGATAGACTTTTAATAATACATTGTACAGGTAATTAGTTTACCATAGGGCAGTCAGCAAAATGTTTGAAAGTGTGTTTCAAAAATATATACATGTATTGTACATGTAGTTTCAAAATCAATTTTTATACCATTTCTACTTTGAATAACACTGCATTTTTAAACGGTTTTAAAATAAAAAATGTAATGACAAGTACCTCATATAATACAATTTCTGTTAAACCAAGAGAATCACAATCCTTTAATGTCTGTTCACTTTGCAACAAATTTTTCCTGCAATAACCACAAATGCAGTGATTCCGAAGGTTCGTCGGACATTGGCAAAAGTCCGATGAAAACGGCCTCGGGCCGATAAAACTTGTCCCAGAATCGGACCGAGTGTCCGATTGACAATTTTGTTGCGATGCAGTATTAACCAGACTATTTATGGAAAACACCATGCTATTTTTAGTAAACTAATGTTCCGCAAATAGATGTTTTCTGAATCGGGGTTTCCTTTTTTCTTCGCACGGGTTTTTTTTCCCAATCTTTATCAATCGTGCGTTTTGAAGCTATACGGAAAATAATTGATAATACGGAAATATGTTTCGACTTTGACCGACATTGACCTTGGTATCTTGACTTTTTATCAGAAGTGGACAGTTGGTGGAGGGTGTTTGAATTTGGCAGAGAATAAAATTTGATTGTTGAAAAAGTGTTTTATAATACAAAAAAGGAAAAAAAAAAATTGGTCCAGTAATAGTTGTGTCGGTCCAGTAATATCTCAATTATTACTGGACCAAATGTCCAGTAAATACTAAAACAACTTGGGAACCACTGCAAATGCCTGAAAAATCATGAAATAAGGAAATGTTTGAATAAAATATGGTAAAAAATGAAACAAATTTAGTAAAATAGAATTAACAAAAGATGTAAAACATCCACCAGTCATCAACATTCAAGCGGTTAAACTGGAAATGTTCAATTATAAATTGTTTTGTTTATTGAATTTAGAATTTTACACTGAACACATTAATCTGTGTCAAGTTTGCTGCTCCAATAGACTTGAGGTTCAATATGTTTGACCAACATCCTGCCAAATCAAAGCATCTGATGCATTAGAGATACATTTTAACCACCCCGACCCCCCACCCCCCACACACACAGCAACAAACACACAAATGCAGTGTGTCTATGTGTGTATATATCTGTACACTGTCATGCTTGCAAACTCAACAGATTTTCATGAAGTTTTTATGAAAGGTTTTTAAATACCTTTCAGCTTTGACAAGCTCAAAAACCAATACTGTTATCAATTTTTTGTAATATTTTAATTGGTCTTTGCAGGAGACAATTTTCTCCATAAGCTTGTCTAAAATGTACTAAAAACTGTGCAATGGGAAATTCAGTAGTAGGGGGAACACATAGGACAATGCTAATTTTCATTTAATTTTGTACAGAAATATAGAAAAAATATTGAAACTTTGGACAATTTTCATATCTTGGTATAACAAAGGTAATAATCATTATTTGTATATCCCCATGAACGTTTGATGTTAACAGCTTGACATAAAAATAACTGTTCTGGTGGTGGTGGTTGGTTTTTTTTATTATCATTTTTTTACATTTTATACTAGTAATACTGTAGGCTATATATCATTACCTGTTCCAATAGGAATTACCACTCCATGTTTTCTTCTAATTTTCCTCTCAAGCTAAAGACAGACATCGTTCTTTCTTGTAATTTCCCTTGTCTTTATGGCAGCTGAATAAGTTTGGTATCTCGCAATTCTTTTTTCTACATCGGCTGGTTTTTTTTTTTATCAAGTGTATGTTTATAATGTCAAGAGTTGAACAAATGTGTAATTTATGAATATCAAAATTGTCAGGGAGTAGCCCACACTCTGTTAAAATAATTCCTACTTCACCTGGTTACTGTGATATTAATAAGACTAGAAGAACAATATAAGCCTTGTTCTGTGTTTGAAAATTGACACGACATCTATGTTATAAATTGTCTTCTGCAACAGCAGCCATCATTGCTAATGTAAACAATAGAGATGTTGTCTAAGGGGAGTAACTCTTTTACTTTAGGAAAATGCTAATACCAAGAACAAACTAATAAGCAAATAAATGAATAAAATACATGCCAAACATGTGGATAAATATAATTTTAGTGTTTTACTGTGTTTATGAAACTTTTGTTTGCTATATTTTATTTGAATGCGCAATATTTTGTTTTCATCACAAAACTTCAAAAGTACATTGTTTCTGACAAACACAAATGCTACATTTTTTTTATTAACAACCCGAAATTGACAATGGAAATATTTCTTTTCACCACAGAAACATTTTTCTATTTCAAAGCAATGAACCAATACTTCCAGATCTATAATTGACACCTTAGTAAGTTAAAAAAATAACATAGATCATTTTGGGTTTACAAAACAGCATGTTTTGGTTTCCATAGTAACCCCCTTAGCAACGCATATCCCAAACATGTTTTGATTGTTTTTTATAGAGGAAGTTCTGTATTATTTCTAGAGATGTTTATCTAGTCCCAACTTGGATGCAAAAAGTTGTTACAAATGATTTAATTTCATGAAAATCGGTACATTTTATAAGGGCCAAAAACAATCATTTTTGAACGAGAATTTTTCATATAATAGTATTATTTATAACCCAAAAGTATATTTCATTTCACTGATGATATTCTGTATTTCGATAAACAATTTTTGAAATTTGTGCTAAAAAGGTGTATTTTTGTTATAAATACATAAAATATACTGATATTTGCCATAAAAAATTGGTGTTTTGGGGGCTTAAATCCACGTGCTTTGTTACCATGGCAACGAGGACTTCAAAATAAGAACACGTGCTATATTTTTTATATATTCACCAATAACTATCAATGACCAAAGTTTAAAGCAAATTGGGGACACTTCATGCCGCAATGTGGGTGGTGGTTACAAAGAACTACTATTAAATAGATACTATTATAGAATTCACAATTATGTAGTTTTTAGCAATTTTTCAGCTATATCATGGCGTCTAGTTTTTTATTGGGGGAGGAAGGCGGAGTTCCGGGAAAAACTCCTGACCTTCGTACTACTAGTTTGACATGTACTTGTACTTGATTTATAATTCTAACAACTTATTGAAAAAAAACCTTTATTTTCTTTATCAATTTTGCTGCAGTCGATTCTTCTATTGTAATGTATTTTTTACAGGTCTCTCATTGTTGCTTTATCAATAATTTAAACTGCTCAGAATAAATCCATATACTTCCAGCCATCTTGATGATATAAAAATCAAACAAAATGGAAGGTACTGCGGTCAGCCAATGTTTGTACAAGTCACTTGAGTCAATTTAATAGTGTAAAACTATTTCTTTTTTCCCAGTTTCAAGAAAATCATCCATAAATTTTCGCAATTGAAAAGGAGGGTGCTGTTTTGAAAAAAAAAGCAACAAAATCACTGGTATAAAAGTTGCTGTAATCCTGCAGCAATACATGGGATTATTAAGGATATCTATGTATATATGTGTTATTATTAATCTTTGATTTCAGGGTATATGGGAACCTAAAAAGATAACAAATCCGGATTATTTTGAAGATTCAGAGCCCTACAAGATGACACCTATTGTAAGTTTTGTTCACAATATTAGTTTTTGTCAGAAAGTTAATTTTTTTCCATTTAGTTAAGAATGTAATGTCAGAAGCATTGTTTTCTCCATATTCATTGTTCTGTGTTCAAATATCTTATTTGAATAATACTTTCAAAAACTTGGAGGTGTATCTAAGGGTAAATAAAAAACAACACTTTGGAAAAAAATCCTTCATGGCAGATGTAAATCATTGATTTACTGTCAAAAATTTCATTTTACTTGTCACACATTGTGCAGAGCCTCAAACAGAAAATCATGGACACAGGAACTAGTGAGGATAATATTTATCTTTTCTGACCAAAACAGTAAGAAAGTGTTCCAAATAGAAAACAGAAAATATACCAACAAATTCACAGAATAGTACTTATTTTTTTCTATTTATCAGTAATTTGAAGGATTTATCTATGATGTATTTTGATCGTTAATGCTTACCACAGCATACTACCACTGATACAATAAATCATTGGTAATCACTGCGAAAAAATAGTTCCTTTGAAATAGATTTGATTAGATTTTTGTTGTCTACCTTTTTCATGCATTTTCAAAGACATAATGTAGTCTTTAAACTGCTGATTAACAAAAATATATGGCAATTTCCTTATATCCTGCAAATATTGTATGTTGCTAGTGTAAGGTTTTTTTTTATTACAGCATGCATTGGGTCTAGAATTATGGTCAATGAGTGATGAGATTGTGTTTGACAACTTTATTATCACAGATGACCGGGCTGTTGCCAGCTCTTATGCTGCACAAACCTTTGAAATAAAGAAAGCACAAGAGAAGGCTGTTTCAGGAGGGGTACGTAAAGTTAACTTGTACACAAATATCTGTTAGTTATATGATTGATTGAAAAACCAGCAAGCAGTTCAGGGGCTGCTCTGGCTTCTAAAAAGCTGGTGCCAAAAAAATCGCCAACTGCAATTTTTCGTCGCCAGTTTTGTAAAAGTGTCGCCATATTAGAAATCACTAGATCGCTATATGACATGGCGAAATTGTTTAACATTATGTGTGATATATTCTGTAACGTCAGACGAAATCCAAGTTTGCCGGACTGTTAATTCAATTTTTCAAAACTTTGGTCTCAAGCAGCCCGTACACTAATTGTATTTTAATCATGAAAAGATGTGTGAGTGATTTCTTGTTTGGCAGAAAACCAAAATTTTACTGTAATTTATTAGAAACATCTATTCCCGTGAATGAACATAAAACCGGAAATACTAAAAATAGAACTACGCATGTGTAAGAGTTTTCTAATTACGAAATTAAGGCGAACATCCGGTCCGGAAATCACTCAACAACGACGTCAGTTTTCATACCTGTATTTTATTAATTACATAACTACAAAAATATGTTTGTTTTGTTATTTTTATAAATTAATTAACAGCATCAATTGTTTTATTACACGTCTACTCAAATGTGATGCAGGTATTAAGCTGCTTTTCATCAGACAACTTTGTTGATTCATTTATTGCCGATTTCCGTTTAATAACTCCAAATAACACACATGTCACTGGATACTACACAATACACGTGTATTTACGACCATAGAAGCCGACAAAGGATCTTTAATGATGCAATCGCCGATTACCGATAAATTTTAAAACGTGCATGCATCGTTTAACACTATAAAACCTTGGCGCCAAAAAAATCGCCAGACGCAATATTTTGTCACCAAATGGAAAAAAAATCGCAATTGGCGACATTGGCGAAGCCCAGCGCAACCCCTGCAGTTTTTGGGGTTAATTAAGGACAAGAACAAGTTAACACATAATTAGTAAATTAAAATGAGAAATTGGATGTGCCAATGAATAGAGTGAACAGAATTAGATGTTTCACTGGGAATGAGAAATATAGGATCTTACATTGGTACAAGTGGATTATGGGATTTCTCTAATCGAGATAGTTTAATTATGGAATTTTAACTTTCCATAATTTAACTATCGAGATTGGAGAAATCTGATAATAATTTAAGATTCTATCCTATCAAAGCCATGACTTGAATACACAGTAAATGGACCTTGTTTTGTTTATTACGTCATTATTTTTGTTTATGATGTTATTATTTTAAGCCAATAACTTCTGAGAACAATAAATTCACTAGTGACACGAAATATATTTTCCACACTGGTAAAGCAGTTGAAATATTAGAAAATAGCAAAATTAGATAACAAACCTTTTCTAGAGGTTAACACTTTGTGTAATATGAATTTATTGACATTATGAGTATTCTGATACAAACATGTTGAATGTCTTTAACATGTTTAAGAGACATGACCTTGAAGACAAGGGTTTCTGTCATATTTTAAGACAATATTAGTTTAAAGTTTATTATGCATGCTACTTCACCTAAACATTGTCAAACAAATATTGTCATAAATCAGTTAAGGAATAAACTACCTGTACCTGTAAATATTTCAGAGAAGTGTGGTCGATGCTATATTAGATGCTACAAGGGACCGCCCATGGCTGTGGGCGGTATTTTTAGTGGTCGTTGTACTTCCAATAGTCCTTATTATAGCATATTGCTGTTTTTCAAAGTCCCAGGTAAGACATGAGGATGAATGTTGTCATAGTGCACATGTTAGAAATTTTCTGTACCATGTTATCTTATGTCATCAATATTTTCTAATCATATGACTGTGGTATATGTATAATTTCATATGATACAAAGTTGTACAGAAAATTTCTACTGTAGTTTTAATTCAGCATGAAATTTAGTACATCTCATCAATCAAAATATACAACTGTAAAGAATTGGGGTGATTTTTTGGGGGGTAGAGAATCAATACCAAAAATTTTCTAGAAAATAAGATATTTTGCTAATGAGATTTATTGATTTCACTCTGAATTCTCAATCAAAAGGAACTGTGGGATTTTTCCTGCATCCTCCTTTTGATTTTAAAATCAGAAGTATCTTAAAGCCTTTGAAGCATGTGACCTCCGACCTATGTCCCAGTAATCAGTTACAGATAAGGATGGTCACTGTCTTAAGGTTTTAAATATTTGTGATTTCTTTGTTTGGATTAAGTTTCAAATCTGCATGTAAATGTTATTTGCTTTCACAGAAAGGTATTTGGCAGTCACTTAAAGGAGCAGCAACTGACAGGCCATGGCTGTGGGCAGTTTATATTGTGGTCCTGTTACTTCCTGTTTTACTTTTATCCATCTGTCTCTGTCCTAGAAGTGGACCAATCAAGGTGCAGTTTCTTTTTCTTTCTTTCTATTTTCTCAAATGTTTTCATCAGTAACATACTGGCAAACACCAACCAATTCATGATTATGCAAATTAATAGAAATATCATTTCAATTCATTTGATGACATCTGAAGCAATTTTGTCTGTGCCATAATACACCTTTGGAAAGTCCCAGGTATGGCAGGTTTGCTTAAACACCGAGTTACTAACAGAAAACATTATCTGCCTCCAGAGACAAAAGTCTTTATGTTTAACAGCTTTCTGCTAGTTAAATTTATTTGTTAAAGAAGAAACTCAGAATCTATAAATCAGATGTAAGCATATAAAGCACATTAGTTTTGCACTATTTTATTTAATGCCCATCACACTGTTTTTAGGTCTTGGGTAGGTATGTTATAAATAAAACTACTTAAATATTGTGATAATGTTCATTTTTGGAGGATCTTCATGTAATTTTTAGCTTTATTCACTAAGATATTTATTTTTACATTATTCGTCTTGTACAAAACATCTACATATATGAAATCTGAAATTTCTGGCATGGTCTGTGTGAATAAACTACTAATACATGCTTGAAGCTTTGTCTAGGATCAAAAAGGGCTTTTTAGGCTTTGTTAGCTTTCACTATATTCACCATGGAGATATACTGTAGTCATTTTCTATGTTTATTTCGTATTAGTAGTTTTCATAAACAATTTGGTAAAGGTAAATATAAGCAAAAATAGAACACCACAAATAAGTCCAAGACAACAACTGGTGAAACTTGAACACTGTAAAATTAAACAGATATGTAGTATGTATTATATTTGAAAAATGTAACGATAGACTGTGAAGCCAACCATTGTTGTTCACATATCTATAAACGAGAAAAGGCTTTTACGATAACCAATAGGAATCATAATTTTAAGCAAACACTCTCTACTAAAAATGAACTTAAGGACTACAAACTTAACATCACCTTGTGCTTTACAAACGAGTGAAATTTTATTCTTTATATATCATGAATATTACAGCCTGAGGTTTTAGAGGAGCATCGTAAAAAGACAGATGAACCAACACCTGATGATAAAGAAGATGAGAAGAAAGAAGAAGAGGAAGTTGGACCAAGGGGAGACAATCCTGATACAGCAAAGAAATCCAAAAAATCTGATTTAAATGCTAAAGAAGTATGTACAGTTGGTTTCAGTTTGTACTGTCAGAAGAGACTTCTCCTAAGCAAGACAGGTGGTCTGTTCTAGGAGATTCAGTCATATTATAATGATTGAGATGAAAAACCAGACTGTCATAGTGTTGCTGGTCCCCTTTTAAGCTGGTAATTCAAGGCAGGACTATTTAACTCATTCTGCCCCATGACTGTTATCAGCAACACTGCTGATAATGCCCCATCATCATTTTCTATTTTTAGCTGGATGTGCCTAGAGATAAGTTTGATTTGTAACATTATGCACATGCAAGAATATACACCTTAATTTCTCTATTATTATCTAAGACGATAAGGCTTTGAAAAGACAGATTATTTATTGAAACTAATAACAATTTTTAGTCATTAAATGATTGATTTTTATTTTGAAGGAAAACAGTCAAGATGAAGAAGGAGACGATGAAGCTGATGAAGAGAAAACTGAAGTCAAATCAGATGAGTCTCCAAAACGGACATCACCAAGGAAAAGGAGAGCCAGAAAAGAATAATGAAAATGATGAATAGAAGATGTAGCTCATCAAACTGTATCATCTGTACAGATTGTCACTCATTGTATCATCTGTATTAAATGATGAGAGGAGAGTGGTTGTCTTAGGGAATTCATTAATTTATATATTTAGGTCAAGCATTCCTCTGCTTTGCCAATTTAAATATACTTTCTTCTGTTTTTTATGTAAAAAATATTTGTTGGCTTTGAATTTGATACCCTTGTTCAGGAATAAGCTGAGAATAAAGACGATAGTAATAAACATAAATTATTTAAAAATAATTTTTTTTTCTTTTGTACAGGGCTACGTGCTGTGTGAATAAAACATTTTGCTGATTCTTCCTGTCTGTCAGTAATGTTCTGACATTTATTTTTTTTTTTCATTTTTATTGGGGTTTTTGGGGGGATTTTTTTTTTATTGAAACAAAATAATTAAATACTAATAATGTAATATTTTCAAAGACCAATAATTTTTTTAGTTTATTAAAGTCTGATGTCCCTTGTTATCTGAGGGTAATACTGTGTGTTTTGTTATGGAAAAAAGGATAATATGCACCTATTTTCATGATTTACAGATCATTTTGTGGGGGATTATTTAGAAAAAAAACCATAACTGTTTTGTTTCTTTTTGATGAATGTCAGTCATTTTACTTGAAATGGGGGAATGAAAAGGGAATTTAACACTTAGTTTATAGACGATTATAGGGTCCACTTCTTGTGCACAAGGAATATGAGCTGCCCTTTATGTTCCGAAATATCTGGAAAGTTTCTGATATTGTCAGAAGAATGCATATTCATCTGTTGGAATGACTGGTTTAGCGTATCTAAGGTGATAGTGTATTTTCAACATTTTTGCCATAATTAATGCTGTGCTGTCGGATATGTCCTTTTCAACTAATTATAATTTAGTATTTTGTTTCCCGTGACTGTTCAAAACTGCATGTCTGAACAAAATTTTTTTTGTCAGAAAACCAAGCCCTGCCAAAAGGCTCTTTTGTTGTGAATGTTATTGTTGAATTTCTTTTTATTAATTTTTGTTTTAAAATACAAAATAGTAGGGTGTAAAAACTATAAATACTTGCAGTTTAAATGAATAAATAAATGTAAAATGCTAATTTCCTTAAGTTGAGTTTAACAATTTTTTACATGTATTTTAGCTGTAGATTAGATACAAATATAATGTTCAGGAATTTTTACTATTTTCAGTTTCTGCAAATGAATATGGCAGATGTTTTCTCTTAAAATAAGAGTTCAATTTAATGCAAATTATATATGCAAGTATTATTACTCAAGTTTTTTTCTTACATGTTTATTAATCAGTTTATCTGTGAAGACTGAACAGTGTTTTAGTTTCAAATAGTATCTTTTGTTTTCAAATTATTTTTAGTTTTAGAAATGTGTGTATTTTAAGATATGATAATTTATCATATTGGAGTCGGAAATTGTGTAAGACGAGCATGATTGAGAGATTTGTTAGATTGTATTGGTGTCTAAATATATATGTGTTTTGGTTGTATGAATAGCTCCTAATATAAATGTTTACAATGATGGCAAATGATCAATTAAACAGTGTAAATGGCTTATATTACTTTCTTTTGAGAAATGCAAAAAAAAAATAATTGTTTGTATGACAACCAAAAGAAAATATATTGATGTTGTTTGATCATGGGTAGTCATGTGATATGTGTTGTAATTAAACTCAGGTGGGACCAATTATAAAAAAATACGACTACATTTAGTGACAAATTAGTTATAAATCACCATGGTTACTGTGTATCCCATTCTACATGAGTTTTATTGTTCCATGTAGACAAATCATGTATCTGTGACTGATGCCAGTGGAAACCCTTTGAATTTACTTCAAAATAAAACTAAGTGTTGGCAAGTTTTATGTAAAAATCAATTGACTGGATCATTTATCTTGTTACTTTGACACTGCTGTTTTTCATTTCTTTTATTGTTGGACACAGAAAGACTTCAGTATCAGAATATTCAGATAAAACTTTATTTAGTACACAAGCACAGATTCTAAAATCTTTAGAATAGATGGTACAGAGGACTGAAAAAGTCAAATGATACAGATATTGCACAAAATAAGAAACAAAGGCTGATGATGCTGTTTTAAAATGTTGGTTATCTTCAGCACTGTATGTAAGCCAAGAATTTGTGGAAATTTATGGAATTTCAGTTTGGCAGCAAATTGACATGAAGTTCACAACAGTCACAAATTTAAATCTCATTGAAAGCACATCGAAGTGAATATTGTTGGTGATATAGTGCATGTTCAACTGTTGTAGTACATATATTTCCAACTGAGGTTGTTAAAAAATTATAAATATTTCTAAAGATAGCAATATTTCTAAAGACCTATCAAGCAGGGAGACGATTGCCATAAAAATGTCTGTCTGAAAAAACATTATACTGTTATAAGGTGATGCTGAATGGAATTATAAAATGATTTGTTAGGTATTAAACTTTTCATGTTCCTCCCTCTCTCATGTCTCTGCCACTGTCATATTGCTCTTTACATCAGTTTCACAATAGAAAAAAATCCTGCTTTAAAATAATTAATCTTTAGTCTATACACATTGTTATAATATAAAATGACACATTTTAGAGTTCTGTTTAAATTTAAGTTGAAGTTGCACGGAAAAGATTTTTTGTGACAGTCACAAAATTTAATCCGTTCAAGGTCAAGGTCACAGCGACAGAAAAACGTTAGAAAATTTCTTGAATTAGTGGTTTCCAGACCATAACTCAAAAAGTTCTCAACCGATTTTTATGAAACTTTGGTATATTGTTGCATACCATAAGAGGAGGAACCTTATTGATTTTGGGGTAAATCCATTCAAGGTTAAGGTCACAGTGTAATAACCAATTATGTTGAATCTTAAAATGAAGACAAGGAAAGTTTTGGTTAATAAAATACGGCAACTCTGCTTTTGCACCCCTGTGCATATTGATTTTTAATGTTTGGTTTTCTTCAGCACTGTATGTAAGCCAAGAATTTGTCGAAATTTGACAGATTGACAGCAAATTGACATGAAGTTCACAACAGTCACAAATTAAAATCTGGTTGGAAGCACATTGAAATGAATATTGTTATTGATATACATGTATTACATGTTCAACTGTTGTAGTATGTATCTTTCCAATGGAGGTTGTTTAAAAAAGTTATAAATATTTCTAATGATAGCAATACTTCTAAAGACTCATCAAGCAGGGAGAAGTTTGCCATAAAAATGTCTTCTGTGAAAAAAAACATTATACTGCTGCAAAGTCATGCTGAATGGAATTATAAAATGATTTGTTTGGTATTAAACTTTTCAAGTACCTCCCCTCTATGCCACTGTCATTTTGCTATTTACAGTTTCACAATAGCAAAAAAAATCCAGCTTAATCTTTAGTCTATACACAATGTTATAATATAAAATGACACATTTTAGAGTTCTGTTTAAATTTAAGTTGCACGGAAAATTTTTTGTGACACAAGTCACAAAATTTAAATATTCCTATTGCGGTCGATTCTTGCCAAAAACCACAACTGTTACATTAACAAAAATAGTAGGCTTAATCAAGAAATATTAAAATTGTGAATAACCACCAGATGGCGATACAAATCAAATTAATTGAGCTCGCAAAATTAGTCTACACATTGTTTGTGTTATTTATTAGCAGACAAAACCAGAAATCTATTTACATGTATATGCAATGTTGGTGTTGAGAAAATGTTGTTTGTGAAGAGTTGATTGTTCTTTTATTACATAGACTTGTGTTTGTAAATTGTTACCTTAATGAGTAATAAACAGCTATTAACTAGAAACCTTTCCTCTTAAATTTCTTGAACATCTTACCTGTGTTAGGTAAAAAGGGTAGCATAGAACAGAAATTGAATTTTTATTTTTGGCCGTAAGTTTTGGCTCAAATGTTTATAAGCCTGTTGGGTAAGGCTAAAACGAACAAAGGAAATATGTTGGTTTTGGGAATATTTTAGACTACCCAACCATCTTGTGGAATGACCTAAAACACATGAAGCAATTAAATAACTTTTTATCTATATTTTGGGCAACGTGTGTTCATCTGCATACTTTAAATAATTGATCATCTAATAGAATACATTATCTTGATCTCTTACGGTTTTCTGGCTTCATAAAATCAATCGTGGTGATTTGCACCAATAAGACAAGCCACTGTTGTAACTGAACACAACAATCTATTACCCATTTACCAATTTTCTTTAATTATTAGGACAAAATTTAATGTTCATTCTCGAGAGCAGAATTGTGACTTGATATAATTATGTTAAGTCCAATGGTCATCCATTCATTCCATTTCTTTATTCTCATAAACCAATACAATGGTATAGAGATACAATACAATAAGATACAACGTAGACAATACAATAAATACACTACAATATCTTTCTATATACACTATTTACATAACATGTAGAAGGAAACAATGCCTAGAGAACAAATAATTTATTTACTATTCTTATGAATTTACACAGTTTAATTAGGTTTTCTTTTTTGGTGTCGCACATAATTTGACAGAATTTAAGTATATTTGGCATTTGTAAACAGTCCATTCGGATAAATTTTTTTCTCTCAGCCGAGAAGTGTGTACATTTTAGAAGATAGTGAAATTCATCGCCAATTTCTTTTGCATTGCAATAAATACAAATCCTGTTTTCTCTGCTTACATTATTCCATCTACCAACTTCAATTGGTAGTCTGTGATTTGTCGTTCGAAATTTACAAAGTGTATAGATGTCTCGATCGTCCAGAATGTTTAAGTAATTTTCAAATTTAAAGTCTTTTAAAAAGTCTATAATTAATGGCCTTGGTGGAATTCTCCACTTGTTCGTGCCAATGTTGCTTAAACTGATCATGTAGAATAAGTTTAATGTTGGAGACAAGCCACTCATTGTTAATAAAGCTTTCATTTATCCAAATGTAAGAGAAGCCTGTGCTGTCAAAAATATTTTGAACAAATTTTGGCCATGAAATATTAGCATTTTTACCATATATAAAACCCGCAACATTTTGTAAGATAAAAAAGAAAGTTTTGTTTGTTTACCTAAGAGGAGTCTGGCCCAAAAGGAAACCATTCTTAGTTTAATATCAATTTCTATGGGAAATCTGCCAAGTTCTCCATATATCATATAACTTGGTGTACATGTTTTAAGTTTCAATAAAAGTTTACAGAATTTTAACTGAACGATTTCTAAACAATTAATTTGTTTGGAAAACCCCCAAATTTCCGAACCATACAATAAGATAGGTTTTACCATTTTATCAAATAGTTCTAACTGGCATTCAATAGATAGATTATGCACTCTGCCCCTCTTGAGAATTTCGTACATTGCCTTAGTTGCTTTCTCTGCCTGCTTTTGAATAGCCTTGTTAAAGCTCCTGTTCTGCTACATAGTATTCCCAAATAGTTAAATTCATTTACAATATCAATTTCTGAACCATCAAGATAAAACTTTAAATTTGCCAAAGGTCTGCCCGAAGAAAATACTAGTATTTTGGTCTTCTGTGTATTTATTTTAAGTTTCCACAATTTACAATATTCAAAAAATTTATTTAATTCGGTCTGGAGATCTGACGGTGATTCAGCCAAAAGAACGGTATCGTCTGCATAGAGTAGCACGAAAAGTTTTAGAAAAACACTGAGATGTTCTTCTGCAATATCTGAAACTGTTTTGAGTCCAATAAGGTTTTCGTTTTCCAAAAAGGTTTGGACGTCGTTTAAAAATAAGGCAAATAAAAATGGCGATAAGTTTTCACCTTGGCGTACACCCATCTCACACGGAAAGTATTCTGATTTGCAATTGTTGTACACAATACAGGATTTAACATCAGTGTACATACTTAAAATGACATTATACAATTTACCATTGATGTTATTCATTAACAATTTGTACCACAAAGCCTTTCGCCAGACTGTGTCGAAGGCTTTCTCAAAGTCAATGAAAGCACAAAACAGCTTTTTCTTTCTGCTTTTAAGAATTTCAAAAAGTGAGTATAAGGTAAATAAACTGTCGGTTGTAGAATATGATTTTCTAAAGCCAAATTGGTTTTCCAATAAAATGAGGTTTTCATCTGAGAAACAATTTAATCTGTCGTTTAGAATAGCTGTGAATAATTTTCCTACACAACTAAGCAACGTGATAGGTCTAAAATTTTGTGCATCGCAAGGATTTCCTTTATTTTTATAGATAGGTTTAATCTTTCCTAGTAACCAAACGTCTGGCATAATTCCAGTATCTAGAATAAAGTTAAATATTTTTTCATATATTGGGATAAACATCTCTGCAGACGATTTGATATATTCGTTTATAATTTCGTCTTCCCCGCATGCTTTATTATTTTTTAGTTTCTTAATACATCGACGTATTTCATCTTCTGAGATGTAAGAGTTAATCTCCTCGTTAAACTGATTTATATTTAAGAGTTCTTCGAACGGTAAGTTAGCGTGGTTATCAGCCGCCGGCGCTGAGTTTAAATCTTTGAAAAAAGTAAACAAATTCTCCAAGGGAATATCTGGCTGTCTTTTTTCTCTACCTTGATTAAGAATTTTCCAATATTCTCTTGGATTACTGTTTTTTAAATTTTTAAGTTTCTTTCTAATTTCTGCGCGGTGAAGTTTAATATTTTTGTCTAGAGTTTTTTTGTAGTGTTTCTCAGCTTGGAACACCTCATGTTTTAGCTTTTCAGTTCTCTTCTTCTTAAGATTTCTCTTCAATTTTCTATAATTTTGTCTAGCGAATTTACAATCGTTATTGAACCATGGCTTATCCCCCCTAGATTGACCATTTCGATTTTTGCGCTTTGGCTGAAAAGTACCAAGTGTACTTTTTGCACTGTCAACCAGAATGGTACAAAGTTCCCAAATGAAACAATTAATTTTATCTTTATCAATAATTTCTACTGATGTATTTGATAAAACAGTATATAAATCAAACAACTTGTCTTTGTTTAGATTATCTTTGAATAATTGACTTTTCTCTTCGTCCCATTTTTTAATTTTTTCATTTACCTCTTCACTTCCGTTTTGTGCTTCATTTTGGGCTTTTTTTCTTTCTTTGTATTCAATTGTTGCAGAAATTGGTGAATGTGCATCTGAGTACAGATTAGAAAATTCTATAACTTTAAAATTGTTACACAGTTTTAAAAAATCAATTGTACATAAAAAGTAGTCAACTACACTTGCATTTTTACATGTGTATTTCCCAGACTCAACAAAATCGTCTCCAATTCGGCCATTTAGAATAAATAAATTATTTCCTTTACAAAAATTGAGGAGATAATTACCAAAGCGATTTTTACATTTATCCTTACTTCTTCTTTGTCTACTAATACCTAACATGTCTAAAATAGCAACTGGGTTTTGCACAAACTCGCTAAAATCATTTTCGTGTGTATTAATACATATGTCTAGAAATTCGGGGTTATCAGCAGTTCTGCTATTAAAGTCACCGAGCAGGCATATATAATTATGTTTTATGGAAAGCTTTCGATATTCAAACTCTATTTGATCAAATGCATCAGGAGAAGCGTATACTGAGTTTTCAGGAGGGATATAGACTATACCAATAATTAAATCTTTGTATGAGTTTAATAATTTGGACGAGAGTTTGAACCAAAGAATAAATGGAGATTCTGTTTTTATAATTTCGATATGACTCTGTAGCGTCTGCTTGTACCCCAAAACTATACCGCCAGACTTTCGTCTAAATTTCTGTCTATTTTTCATATAAAATAAATAACCTTTTAGTTCAATTTTATCAAGGTCGTCGGTTTTTGTTTCCTGAAAACATACTATGTCATGTTTTTCAACAAGTTCGCAAAATTCTGGATACTCTAGACGCGTCTTTATGCCACAACAATTTAAGCTTAAGATATTAAATTTATGTACAATATCGCTATTTTCTAAGTTACTTTCGTTGAAACTACTGAGATCATGTCTCTGTTCGAAAATAGTTGTGTCGGAGATAGAACTTCGTGTTAACATATTGGAATGATTTTGATTATCATTTGAAGTATCAACGTCAACGTCGAAAGAAAATTCATTGGAGTTAATATTTGGGAAAAGTATTTCATTAATATCATTGATATTGTCAGTTGGGTATACATGCGAAACTAAAGAATTAATTACATGTTCGTTAGATTTACAATTATTTACAGTTGTATTATTTACACATATATAGGATTGTTCTCTTTGGCACTCCTACGGTCTTGTTGGTGTAGAACCTATACGCGCCCTTTTTTGTGGTGGTCGTCTTCCAGAGTTAATATTTATGGGAGAAAGGTTGCTATAGGTCGTACAAGTGTCCACGTGTGGTTCATCAGTGACTATATCGTTTGGTGGTGTATACAGTTCATTGTCTATGAACAGGCGATCACGGACAAGCGCTACTCGTTTGCCAGCACGTTTGGCATCTCGCTGCACCGGATATAGCTGCTTGCGTTTTTCCTCGATTACCTTCGGGAATTGTTGCTTTATGCCGTAATGGCTGTTTCGGAGTTTGTAGGCGTTATCCAATACATACTTCAGATCACAGTGGTAGAGAAACCTAGCAACGATTGGGCGCTTTCCTCTAGGTTTGTTACTGAATCGGTGAACATTTCCAAACTCAACATGATAGTCAATTCCGAGTTCTTGGCGTAGAAATAGTCTTAGTAGCATTTCGGTGTTTTCATCTCTTACTTCGTTTAATCCGGTAAAAATTAAATTGTTTTTCATTGAACGACATTGCAAATCGACTACCAGATCATTTAATTTCTCAACTTCTTTAGCACAGTTACATGTTTCACCGTTGAGTTTTTTTGTATCGATTTGATCCGAAATACGCCGTATGTCTACTTTATTTCTCAAGCAGTCAGATTTTAAATTGTCAAAAAGGTTACTCATTCCTTGTATATTTCCTTCTATTTCGGTAATCTTTTCTGTGCAACTTCTGACATCCAAATGCACAACCATACCCATCCGGATTCTAACAAAACGTTCTCTGTTATTGAAATCATCGGTATGATTTGTCATGTTTGATGGATGTATTTTTTTCAGACTCGGCATTCCAATGGGTAACAGCTGTACTTCCTTGCTGACTTGTTCATGTGTATATATGAGATGGATTTTATACAAAGGTTTATTACAAACAAGGACAAAGGGTTATCCCCTATGCATATTACATGCTTCAAAGTTCGGTGACGATTATGATAGCAAATTGAACTTGAAATTGAGTACTTCACATAGATGGCTATCTCAGCTTCATACCTTGACCTACATCTAGAAGCTGACAAAATGAATTAAGGTCGACTGAGTACTAAAGATTACAACAAAAAGTATGATTTTAATGTCTTGCCTGCGACTTTCGGCGAGACATATGTACAGGAATCCGGCGACGGCGGCAGCGTAAACACTTGACATCATGCTTCATATATTTGTAAGCCCAAGCCCTTGGTCCAGATGTAGCTTATGATGAGTACTTGCCAGTCAGTCACCTGTCACCTGACCTTGACCTCAATTTCATGGTCCAGCGACTACGTTTAAGTTTTTGGGTTACGGCAGTTCCTCTGTTACCATGCATGGTAGGATGACAATATTTCGTGTATAGGTTGCTGATGACTAGTACATGACTGTCTGGAAGGTGTCACCTGACCTTGACCTCAATTTCACGGTCCAGCGACTACGTTAAAGTTTTTGTATAATGACAGTTCCTCTGTAACTATGCATGGTATGGTGACAATATTTGGTATACAGGCCGCTGCTGATATTTAATGCTATTTACGTAATGCTTATGACGAAATTTATTGTCGTTACTGATGCGGAATGCAGGCGAGACATTTTTCTGTGTCCACACTTGTAATTTTCATATGTTCAATTTTATTTTATTTCTTTAGTGTGTGGAACATAGCAGCAGCACCTGCATATGGAGTATACATCTGCCTATTGATCAGGTACTCCAAAGCTTGCATTTCCTATCCAAATTTATGTGATTTGTGAGGGTGTCGGTGATAAAAAAGTTACTTAACAAAGAGTTCACAATGGCAAGATTGACGTTATCACTTAAAATATTAAGACAATAAAATTGCCTTTGGTCCAATAACACCTTTAGTCAAACTTGTTACTTGATATGCCTTACTAAACTTGACCGTTTCTACATACCTGTATCACAAAAGACCCTTGATTTGTTTCGTTTGTTGTAACATTCCCCTACCACTATTCTTACTGGATTATGACTAGCCCTTCTCCCAATATGACTACAGCGAGATCAGGAGTTACAGCTGCTTACCTTTCCGGAGCACCTGGACTCGGTTTTATGTTTTTGTCGTGTGTCTGTTCGTTTTGTTGATGTTAGTCTCTTCTTTTGTTTAACCGTGGTTTTGTCTGTCCCTGACTTATTGGATATTGAATACCCCTTGGTTACCTATCTTCTGTTTTATTATTGTTTTTTTTCTACCTGTTTTTCTTATCATTATACAATAATTATTGTAATTGTATTTTGTACACAAATTTCTTTAAAATGTCGAAGCTTAGTTTCAAATTGGTTATATGTAACATATCACACTCTCAACACTACTGGTGTTCGGTGGCCGAGTATTTAAGGTAGTTCGTCTACTATTGATCACGTGGTCTGTCAACAAACACATATTGAGGGTTCTAGACGGTCTCACTGCGGGCAGTGTATTCTCGACTCCAATCTTAATTTACAAGGATTGCCAGTTTTCTTACCGAACGTCGGAGGTTTTCTCCGGGTACTCTCGGCTTACTCTCCCAATAAAAACTGGACGCCATGATACAGCTGAAAAATTACTGAGTAGCGTTAAATATCAATCAACAAACTAAACACTACTAAATTCTCATACATCAAGCTATGTCAAACTATAAAAACTTAATTGCGTTTTTACGTTTTACATTGTAACATGACATTATTTTGTTAGTATGCCATTTACACTAACTTCAATAGTTCAGAAACATTTATGAATCATCTCGCTACATGTTCTCGTTCAAAATTCAACTGAAGTATTACTTTCTGATAGTTTAATCGAACTGAAACAAACCACGTGTAGAAGACAATAATAAAACTCAAGTCTGCTGAAATAAATGAAAAAACTGTGTCTTAACTGGATAAAACAAATAACATATTTTTTACATTTTGGTTGCGTTTTTTATTCCTGTTTCTGTTATTAGTTTAACCTTTGTTTTTGTCTGTCATTGCCTTATATTTGCTCCTCGGTGCCTTTGTTTATAAAAACACTAGTTTACTATAAGAGTAAGACTCTTAAAAAAAAAACTAAAATAAAAGTCGTTTTTCTCAGATTTGACTGATGATATAACCGATGACAGCATCAGCATAGCTATGTACACTTATCTGATCTACGGCTGATTTAGAGATGAAGATGATGAAGTATAAAATCTATGGTTGGTTTATTTTGATGAATAATGTGTACTAATAAAATGTTTTTAAGGATCGAAAACCTTAATAAGGAATATCCTTTTAAACAAAATCACGTGTCTCTGCATTTCAGTATAATGACGTTTATAAAATAAAAATACTAGTAAGAATGAAGCATAAACTGTACAGCAATATGAAATAAAACATAAAAGAAAAGGACAGCAAGGCATTTATATAACAATGCAGAAGACATAAATTAAGCTTTTTATATTTTACTATACGTAAAACTAGTCCGAGAATCCTCTGACGTCCTACGCTCCATCAAAGTCTAAAAAAGCGTTGGACGACAGAGGATTCTCTGGCAAATTAACGTAAAACAAACAAGGTAATTAAAGTGCAGCAACGCAGTTCCATTAATAAAACTTCTTATTTCATGTTTATTTTAAACATCTTATATCGGATATTGATATTTTATGTTTATAGTGAAATTCGAGACTTTAAAATTATAATAAAAATATGTAAAATCGATGATTTATGACAAATATAAACGTGAAATAGCAGGTTTTTAACTCAGCAACGATAAAGTCATATACACAGCAAAACATTGGACAACATCACTAGACATAACATTACTACAAAATAACGCTCTGCTGTCCAATTGTTTTTTTTTACATTGAAACAAAATCAGAAGAAAAGCGTTGAACGGCAGAGAATTTTCAATCAATCAATCAATCACGGATAGGCCATTGAATTAGTCACGAATCTTAGCATCTCTACTCCGATGTTGGTTTTTAACTTAAACCGGAAGTTTATAATTTCACTACAACAAATCCGAACACGAAGAAAACAAAAACTTACGATGGATAAGTTTATTGAAACACATTTGAAATTGCTAGATTTGGAAAGAGAAGCCGAAATTGAAGAAACTAGGTTTTAATTTTTTAACTATAACAATGCTATGAATATAGACGTGAGAACCCTTCACAGTATCAAATTTACAGTACCCGAACAGACTTTTAAATACAGTTTTTTCCCTTCACAATAACACTTTGGAACACACTACCAGCAAATATAGTTATAGCAAACACTCTGGACCAGTTTAAAACCTTGGTCAAAAGTAATTTTTTCACATATTAATTACCAAGCAGTTGTTGTAAATAGTTTTTATATTAATATAAAAAATAACAAAAATGTTTTGTTTCTTTTTCTTACTTTTCTTTTTGTAATATTTAAATATTATATATATTTTTTCCCCCTAGTTTTTGGGGTTTATTAATATTTCTTAACAAGCTGTCTGTTGCGCCTCTGCGGCGAAGAGTAGTCATCAGCCATATGATGGTTCTTCGTAGATGTAGATGTAGATGGAGAAAATAACAATCATAGGCTCTACTGTACAGTACAGATATTTTAAGACATTACAATATAATAGTACCAACAGTAATTAAAATACACACATAAGAATAAAACAAGCAAGTCAATGGTTATGAGTACTGTGACATAAAAAGGGGTGTTTAAAATATGAGAGCTAGGCACAAGTCACAATATATTACAGAAAATCGAATGCGAGACAACTCGGACCGGGGACAACTTGGATTGTGACAACTCGGACTGTAATAGGACAAGTCGGACCCAGTATTCATATACGGTCAGAGTTGTCCTATACCTTATGGTCCAAGTTCTCCTATAATTAATGGTCCAAGAAATCTATACTGACATGTAAAAAGTTTTTGTTTGTTACAGATGTTTGTTTTATTAACTGTACAGCAGTTGACCAGACTCAAGTTTGTTGTTTACATTATATTTTCTATGTATCAGAAAATGAGTGAATAAAAACAGCTGGTGGTATGAGTAATTTGTATGTATTGTAGCAGAACTGGACCCAAGGATTAACAGCCTTCTATTGTTTACAGTTGTATTGGGTCATGTTTGTACATGTTCTGAGGAAGTATTTGTTACAGCAGTAACAAAGTATGGACGCCTGTCGTGGTCTGATTTGTCACGATCAAAGTTGTCCACAGTCCAAGCTGTCCGGTTACCATAAAATCAACTATTTAACATTCCTTTGTCTTCCATATATGACAAGAAATCAGAGTCGCCAAAAACAGCGGACCTGCAGTCTTGGCTGCCAAATTATTCTAAGGACCATATATTTCAAAGCAAGGTCCAGCTCCTACAGATCCCTCAACTTCTGTTCCTTTTATTTGAATTTCTCCTCATGTAATATATGTATTAAAATACTTATAACATGAACTTTTAAGTGTGTGCATTAAAAGGAAACTTTGCCAAAAAATGAAAATTTGATATGTTATTCTTCAAATAAAAAGAAACACTTTTGCCTCTTGATGTTTTATTATATTTTCAATGGTTAAGTTTCAACATTGAATTTACTGTGTAAAAAATGCAATTAATTGAGATATGCCATCTTGTCACTATTTCGTCACTAGATGGCGAAACTAGAAACTACTTGACATCCAAATATACCTAAAAGTCGTTGAATGACAATAACGTGAATTGGTCAATCATTATCAACATGACATGCAAAGTAAAAGGTTGTAATTATAATGTAAGACGAGGTTCTGGCAAGAGTGCATTATGTCTTCCTGATCCAAGCAATAAACCCAGCTTGTGTGGCTCACCAATTTAAAGATTTCTGCTTTAGACTATGTCCACAACAAAAACAACTTCGTATCTGAAGATCATTTCGTAGAATTTTTAATAGTAAAGTGCTTTTATGTTCTAGAGATCTTCATTTAGATAAAAACTTGTTTTGAATTTCATCCTGGAATATGAGTTGGAATTTTGTCCATAAAAATGAATTAAATAGCAAAATCATCTGATTATTTTCAACCTGTATCGTGTAATCATATTATACAAGTTATTGAATGAAAATTTTTTATAGAAAATATTGCTAAGCTGACTTTTAAGAAGTATCGGTAACAGTCATTAGGTGCTTTATTTTTAAATCTTTGTTTTTGTGCATAAAAATTTCACTACATGTTTAGTACATGTATTATCATTATTATTGGTAAACATTTGTTTGTGTGTAAATAAACCTACAACACAGTTTCAGTGTCAGTTGTATGTTTCCTGTTACCTGGCATCTAAAGGTATTCAAAATCTTGTGCTTTGACAAATCACACCTGTTATTTGCAGAATATGAAGGTGCATTTTATTTAGATTATTTACATAGATTCTTTGATTTAAAATAATTTCACTTTGATATCATTTCTAATAAACCTTAAGGGGATGCAGGACACTTTCACTGAAAATAATTTGTCAATGAATTTTCTTTAAATTCACCAAGTAGTGTTGTATACAAGTTAACATAATTCAAAATAAAAAATAGGGGTTTCAGAGCTTATTTTCGAGTGGTTGAGCACTAAAATTTTAAATTTTCATATAGATTATACAGAGAAGAGAATAAAAAAGCACTAAAATAAAAGATTACAAAAATTCTGTCCCATGAAATTTTCTAAATTTTTAATATAATGTCAAGCAATTGGTATACATTTTAGTGATGGAAAGAAAAATAGGGGTCTCTGAGTTAACTTTTTGTCAATTGGTCAAAAACAAGTCCTAAAGTAAAGTGCAAAAAAATTGGTTTTTTTGTCAAAATTACCTCCCTTGTTAAAAATTTCATTTTCATTATTTTTGCCAATACCAAACTCATTTAAACGAAAACTTTTTATTTCAACCATTAATAAATTGAAGTAATAATACAGGTACAAGACTTTCATTATTGTTTCAGATTTTATTGAAATTAAGAAATAATAATGAAAGAAATTATTATTAAATTTACCATAAATGTTCTATCTATTTTGAAATTTTCACAAAAAATGGCGGATGGTTTCCTGCATCCCCTTAATAGCCTTTGAAAATGTCTGAATATTCAAACTTCAAAGTTGTCAAATGATATTGTAATTGCAATAAACATCCTGATTGTTTACTTGCTAATTCTGTTAATTACCCAAACGAGAAATTATTTACCTCCAAGTACAACTGTAGTTTCAAAATTGTCTGCGTAATTTTATTTTTTAAAATAATTATATAAATATAATTATATTCATGCTGTAATTTATGAATATTAAGTGCTTTGATTGGATTAAAACCCTTAAATTATGTCATCTCAGATAATTTATAAATCAATATTTTCTCTGAGCGGACTACTTTCAGTATCTAATGTAAGCAAAGGTGGCGTCCTCCTAACGTATCGTAAGGGAGAAGGAACAATGTTTTGTCTGTTGCAATGATTTCTAATTAAATCGATTGAGATTTCAAATAAAATATAATATATATATAAATTGGATTTCATTTTGTTGTTTTTTCTTTTCATACTATGTTTTGTATATTCCTGTGCTGTCTTGCTTTGGTACATTTTGAGGTCTACATGGGTTTCTCTAACTGGTTTTGCAGCTATTTATGAGAATTATAAGGATTAAACACTGTGATTTAGAAAATTATCAATGTGTAAACTCCGTCGACTCCCTGACAAAGTGAGTGAGTCGCCGGAGTTTACACATTGATTATTTCCTAAAACACTTTGTTTAATCCTATAGTATCTTTTATTTACAATTATTATTTAGGTAAATTCTGAGTTAATAAATAAACCCAGGTTAAAAATTGTGTCTAAAAGTACTTTTATTAATACAAAGATCATTACAACATTAAGACGTATTTGGTAATCTTGTGTTGTCAGCCGGTCATTAGTCATTGCCACAGTTTTTATATTTTTCAAAGAGCAAAGACAGAAAAACATATTTTTAAACTGGATTATTTATCATATTTACTGGATAATGGCAGGTTATCACATAAAAACCTGCAATCTCATTTTTATATTTTTTTGCAAAGTTTCCCTTTAACATGAACTTGTAAACATGTGCATACAAACACTATAAAAAACCAGCCTGGTTGAAGTAAAGAAAACAATGGGAATGTAAAACTGATTTGCACATACATGTACACTTGTAAAAAAAGATGATTAAAGTATTAGCACTGGCATGCATAAAGCATAATTGCTATTAAAACAGTTTATGAACATGTTTACAGGAACAATATAATGCAAGACAAAGCAAGAAATCATTAACTAAAATCTATATATAAAAAGGAGTTGATAAAAAAATATGAATTTGTGATTAAAGAGAAGGAGAATTCATTGACAAAAACAGAAATATTTAAACCAATCAGAAATTGACTGTTGTTATGTTACGTTTTCTCTAATGTGTTGTGAATTTTCTGTGGATACCATCTGAAATTTTAATCTCCAAGCAAAGGATTATGGCCATGGGTATCCTACTTCAACCACAATCACCCTGCCACACCATCACTGGATGCCTTGAGAAGTATGTGGCCATGAGAGATATCACTCATGGCAGATGATCCTCGCCTTCAAGTGCAGGAATTTTGATGAAAAGTGTATAAATAGACCCTATCAAAATTAATAAGATCTCGTTTATTTCTGTACAAACATCATAGGCAGACACAGTCCCACAGTAAATGGGAGGATCATGTGTGGCAAAGTTATATCTGGGAACCAGTTATGTTCTCTGTGCTGTAGAGCACTGAAATGGGTTTGTTCATTTGCCATTATGGATCATGTGACTTTTTGTACACACATGAAACCCTAAAGCTTGCATCTGCAATGCTTGCTCAAAATAAAAATATTGAGAAATCACATGTGATAAAGATTGCATTCATGTGAGTGCAGATTCATCCTCAATTATAATGAAATTGATACTAAATTAGTACTAACATGATAATATGATTGTTAGTATGTTTTTTTAATATTTTTGTAACTTTAAGAGCATGACACTGGAATCTCTGTACTTACGATCCAGCCCACTAAGCTAGTGAGCTAATGAAGTACAGAGAATATTTGGCTGGCTGTATATCTACTACAGGTTTGCTAGGACTTATATTTACCACAGATCCTGTTACATATTTTATGAGTTATGACAACATAAGTATTAACTTTGATCATGATTTATAAGCTCAGGGAAATATTGTATGCAAATCTAGAGGTAAAGATATTAGTAATAATACTAAATAAGTTAATTAACTTTGAAAGCTGAAATCTGATTGGCCAATTCAAATGTAGAAACCCATTATACCATATAACTTGCATTGGGCACGAGCATTATTCTTACACCATTAAAATTTAAATAGTTCTATGACATTGTTGCTGTTTTAATTGTTAAAATTGTCAAGATTTATAGTTTAAATTAAATTATTAGGTGTATTTCAAATTTCTGAACAGGTTATAGACAGGTAATATGACTTCGGTTTCTTTACACCATTCATTAACCACTTAACCATATTAAATTGTTTAATCTGTTCAGAAATTTAAAGTATTCATTTAATATATTACATATTTTTATACCCCCACTCGACAGAGTTGGGGGAATATAGTGGTCCTCATGTCCTTCCGTCCGTCCGTCTTTCTGTCTGTCCGTTTGTCCATCTACATTTGGTTTCCGGATGATAATTCAAAAAGTTTACATCTGATTTGAATGAAACTTTGGGATATTGTTATATATCAGGTTGGTAAGAAGCCTATCGATTTTGGGGGAAATCTGTCAAATTTCAAGGTCGCAGTCCACGAAAAACGTTAGGATTTTTAACAAAAACTTGGTTTCTGGATGATAATTCAAAAAGTTTACATCCTATTTGAATGAAACTTTGGGATATTGTTATATATCAGGTTGGTAAGAAGCCTATCGATTTTGTGTGAAATCCGTCAAATTTCAAGGTAGCAGTCCACGAAAAATGTTAGGAATTTTAACAAAAACTTGGTTTCCGGATGATAATTCAAAAAGTTTACATCAGATTTGAATGAAACTTTGGGATATTGTTATATATCAGGTTGGTAAGAAGCCTATCGATTTTGGGTGAAATCCGTCAAATTTCAAGGTCTCAGTCCATGAAAAACCTTAAGAATTTTAACACAAACGTTGTTTTCAGACAAAAACTCAAAAAGTTTGCATCCGATTTTAATGAAACTTTGGGATTTTGTTGTATATCATGTTGGTAAAAAGCCTTTTAATTTGGTGAGAAATTGGTCAAATTTCTAGGCCGCAGTCCACGAAAAACGTTAGAAATTTGTACAAAAAAGTTGTTTCCAGACAATAACTCTAAAAGTTTGCATCTGATTTGAATGAAACTTTTGGATATTATTATATATTATGTTGGTAAGAAGCCTATTGCTTTTGGGGGAAATCTGTCAAATTTCAAGGTCACAGTCCAGGAAAAACTTTAGAAATTTTTACAAAAGCGGGGTATCAGTGATCGCTAGATCAACTTTGTCTAGTAAAGACTTTTAACATATAAATTACAAATATCTTATATGTAGATGTAATGATTAAGTCTCGATAAAAAATACTAGGATCATAGATAATTGGTTAATTGAGGTTTAACCTCCAGCAAGCAATACATGTATCATATTTATTCAGGAAATGCAGGATCATGGTTGAATGAAACAGAATAGTAGATCTTAAGAATTAAGAATTAATTTGAATTGATTTTTATAGGAACAGTTCTACATACTAGTAGTGACCCATTAAAATAAAGCTAGCTGTGTTTTTTTTCAGAGTATTGACAGAAAAGTTACCCCCAAAAGAATTACAGAGAAGGGGAGTTTGTTTGTTGAAACTTCGTATAAATGGGCGTAAGACTGGACTGTATGGTAGAACTATTTTATCATTTGAAGCAGCAGGTGGAATCAAAGAGTTGCCTTCTCATAATATTACACCAGGTACACTGTTTGTGTTGTTTTTGCTAAAATCTAGAAATGCTTTTGCTAATAATGTTTGGTAATCAAATTGTTCTAATGAAAATGTCAATAATACAACATTATCAGATATAGTGTGACAAGGATTTATTGAAATTTTTCTTATCAAAGAATTTTCTTTCCTTGTCAGATATAGTGTTACCAGGATTTAATAAATTTTTTCTTATCAAAGAGTTTCCTTTCCATATCAGATATATTGTTTCTAGGATTATTAAAATTTTTCTTATCAAAAAGTTTTCTTTCCTTAAGTGGTCTTCTGGTCTCTATTGAGACTATGATATAGTACATGTACAAAATCAAAATAAAAATTTTTTTGAATAAGATTAACATACTAGTATTTAATGCAAAATGGTGGTATATTTTATATTCATCGTAGGGCTTAAATCTGAAAGCTATCATTAAAGTAAGATAAGCAACATAGTTAAATCCCTGTAGTAATTTCTGGATTTTTCCCAATCCATTTTCAGGGACAAATACATTCATTGTGGAACTTGTCTGCTTGTATGCTGAGAAAAAAGCAACCTGTATTATCTAGTAATGGGTTATCTAAAAAATTGAGTCAGAATATTTTACCACACTGATGTGACATGTCTTACTTTATATATTTTAAAATCTTTTTAGCAGTATTCATACCAGTCAACGATGTTGGTCTAGCATATACATGACAAAGCAGACAGGATAGCAGTCAAATCAAATTAGGCTTGGGTTTGCCTTACATGTGCAATTTTATCAATTGGCACTTAACAGCAAAACAAACCATTTTCTAGTAAAACATGAGCTACAAATGTTTAGATATGTGTGTATCGGAGTTTGTTTCAATATAATACACTGTACACATAGATGTGTACATGTGTGTCAAAGTTTCAGAAGAGTTTGTTATCTTATAAGATTTTAATTTAAATTGTGGTCAAATGGTTAGGGGTAGTTAGTCATCTTCTATTGATCATGTTGTCTGTCAAAACGCGGGTTAGCACTGCTGGCATTTTAATCTTTTTAATTAACAAGGATTTCCAGTTTTCCTACCCCAGGTTGTGGTGTTTTTCCTGGTAGTCCGGCTTTCAATCTATCTGTTAACACTAAGGTTGTTAAGTGGTAGTTAGTCATCTATTATTGATCATGTGGTCTGTCAAAATTGAGGTTTGCGCATTAGAGTCTCACTGCTGGCATTCGAATCTTAATTTACAAGTATTTCCAGTATTCCTACTGCAGCTTGGGGGGTTTCTCCTGGTAGTCTGGCTTTCTTTCCCAATAAAAAAAAACAGGATGTAATGATATAGCTGAAAATGACGTTAAACACCATTCAAACACACAAACAAATGTTCTGAATATTCCTGTACCAGTATCTGTAATATTGCCTTTTGGCTTTTAAAAATTGACCAGTCACTCAATCAATTTACTTTGATTAAAAGTCTTATTTAAACTTTAAAGGTGATATCGTTGGCTTGTGTCCAACATCAGGCGAACTTCTACCAGAAAGTGTCTGCTCAGGCATTGTTACAAGAGTGGGACAGACAGAAGTCAGTGTTGCCTTTGATGACAACCAGGACTTGGAATCACTGGACGATGACACACAGTACAGATTGACAAAATTAGCTAACGATGTTACTTACAAAAGAATAAAGGAGTAAGTTGTTTCCATAAAAATATCGGCAGAGTAATATTTTTTTAACCTTACAAGTATTTTACATGAATAATTAAAATATGTTATTTTTATCTCGCCTGCGACCAAAGTCGCTGGAGGCGAGACATATGTATGGGAATCCGGTGGCGGCGGCGGCGGCGTAAACACTTGACATCTTGCTTCATATATTTGTAAGCCCAAGCCCTAGGTCCATCAAATTTGGTACAGATGTAGCTTATGATGAGTACTTGCCAGTCAGTCACCTGTCACCTGATTTGACCTCAATTTCACGGTCCAGCGACTACGTTAAAGTTTTTCGGTTACGGCAGTTCCTCTGTAACTACGCATAGTAGGATGACAATATTTGGTGTATAGGTTGCTGATGACTAGTACATGACTCTCTGGTAGGTGTCACCTGACCTTGACCTCAATTTCACGGTCCAGCGACTACGTTAAAGTTTTTGGGTTACGACAGTTCCTCTGTAACCACGCATGGTAGGATGCCAATATTTGGTATATAGGTTGCTGATGACTAGTACATGACTGTCTGGTAGGTGTCACCTGACCTTGACCTCAATTTCACGGTCCAGTGACTACGTTAAAGTTTTTGAGTTACGACAGTTCCTCTGTTACCATGCATGGTAGGATGACAATATTTGGTATATAGGTTGCTGATGACTAGTACATGACTGTCTGGTAGGTGTCACCTGACCTTGACCTCAATTTCACGGTCCAGAGACTACGTTAAAGTTTTTGTGTTACTGCAGTTTCTCTGTAACTATGCATGGTAGGATGACAATATTTGGTATATAAGTTGCTGATGAATAGTACTTGACTGTCTGGTAGGTGCCACCTGACCTTGACCTCAATTTCATGGTCCAGCGACTACGTTAAAATTTTTAGGTTACAGCAGTTCCCCTGTAACCAAGCATGGTAGGATAACAATATTTGGTATAAAGGTTGCTGATGACTAGTACATGACTGTCTGGTAGGTGTCACCTGACCTTGACCTCAATTTCACGTTCCAGCAACTGCGTTAAAGTTTTTGTATTAGGACAGTTCCACTGTAACTATGCATGGTATGGTGACAATATTTGGTATACAGGCCGCTGCTGATATTTAATGCTATTTACGTAATGCTTATGACGAAATTTATTTTTGGTAACTGATGCGGAATGCAGTCGAGACGTTTTTCTGTGTCCACACTTGTTTTCCTTATTTACATGTCAACATTTTTATCTCAGTATGTTTTAGGGGAAATAATTTATTTGAAAAATGACATTTCTAAATTTTTTAGTCTTTCTGATATAATGAGAGCTTATTTTTATGTACAAATTACTATATTTTAAGAAAATTTTTGTGTGTTAAAAAAAAAGTTATTAATAACTATGATATTGATAGTTTATACAATTTTGTAGTTTGGCAAATATGAAATTCATTAAACAGTAGATTTCTCTGGAATGTTCATGGTATAACTTGTATCTGATTATTCTATTTAGAATTATGTAATATTGTATTAAAAATGTAGGCATATATTTCATCTTTTATTTTTAGAGCTTTAAACAGATTACGACATACTCAGTCTCAGCCATGCAGTCGCCTTGCACCTGTTTTATTTGAAGAAACTGATTTGTCAGCACCATTTGATACCCAAGGTATGACAATCCTTTGGCTTTATTGTACCTAAATAAAATATTCATAGGGGTCAGAAAGGGTATTTTTGGAATTGGATGGTGAGTTGAGGAAAGGGAAATGTAATGTTAAGGTCCTCATTATTGAAACTAGCATATACCAATAAAGCAGGAATCTCCCTTAGCATAGCTTGGTAGAAAGTTTGTAAAAACATCCTAATTGTTTAATAGTTCTGCAGAGGCATAGTAATTTTCAGAGATAAAAAAAATTGTCTGATGTTACATTTCATGAATGGTTTTTTTGCAGATAATTTTCTTTTTCGGAATTAGTGATATTAAAGAAAATAATACAATTAATTTGAATTTATTTTGATTTCAGAGCTGTTTTATGCAAATGCCAACTTGGATGATTCTCAAAAAGAGGCTGTTAAGTTTGCTTTATCACAGCCAGATGTAGCTGTTGTCCATGGTCCACCTGGAACAGGCAAGACCACAACTGTTATAGAGATCATAATACAAGCTGTGAAACAAGGAAAAAAGGTATACAAAGCACACAGAAAAAAAACAAAAGAAGTGGGTTTGGTGTAAATAACATTAAAATATATCATTTGTATAAAGTTAATAACGTTTATATCGGTCTGATGACATATTTGGCCAAAGAAGCAGTTTGAGGTTTATATTATACAAT
The DNA here is from genome assembly GCA_944474755.1 of Limnoperna fortunei. NCBI lineage: Eukaryota > Metazoa > Mollusca > Bivalvia > Mytilida > Modiolidae > Limnoperna > Limnoperna fortunei. The sequence goes on from OX104115.1 coordinate 78,063,782, forward strand.
TACTGACCTTGATATATTTTGCTATCTGGATTTTTCAACCAATTAAAATGAAATATTCACTGAGCCACCTGACAAAATTATAACCCTTGGACATAGGAAAATGTTTTAAAAATAAAACTTTTTTTATGCCCCCGCGACGACATGTCGGGGGGGCATTAAGTTTTACTCATGTCCATCCTTCTGTACGTACATACGTCCATACGAATTTCTGTCAAGCTTTTCTCAAAAACCATACATGAGAACAATTTTTAAATTTGGCAGGGTGGTTGAGCATGACAAATTTAATGTCCTAAGCGACTTTCAGACCTGTCGGGCAACTACTTCCTGTTTGGGACTACATTTAGCAGGGGCTTATGTGTCCCATGGACACATTCTTCGATTTTTTTCTAATCCCTTTAAAAGCTATAGGTTTTTTTTACCTTTTTTAGGTTTGAATTAGCCTCATCAGAGCTTCTATTACTTTTATAAAAAAAAGTCTTCTTAACTGTTATTACAGGTTTTGTGTCTTTCCAAAACTGCTTTTTTCCTTATACTAATACTATAGCAATCTTGTCACATCCTCTTGACTAAATAATCTGACAGGCTACTATGTAAGCTGCATTACTGTAAGTTGCCATTTTGCATGTTGGTGGATCAAAAACATCACATTAAGGTCATATTAGGGGTGAATGATGAATATACCAATAAAATGTAAGAGGTTACTACAAATCTACCAATCAAATGGTCAATGTGGAATGAACCAATCAAATGTTATGTCAGGGGTAAAAATGATCAGCCAATCAAATATTAAGTCATATGTCAAAATAAATAAACTAATTAGTGTTTAAATTACAAATTTAAATTGCAATATTAAGAATGAACTCATTTTTATCCCTGATTTATTTAAATAAATTTAGAAAGCACTTTTATATTAATACAGAGTATTTTGTTTACAGATTTTAGCATGTGCTCCATCAAATATTGCAGTAGATAATTTAGTAGAGAGACTAGCAGCAAATAAACAGAAGATAGTAAGACTTGGACATCCAGCTAGGGTATTGCCTCATATCCAAAAATACTCACTGGATGCCATATTATCTACCAGTGATGACACCAAACTGGTGGAGGATGTTAGAAGTGATATGGATAAAGCATTGGTAAGGACTGCCCCATGTATGGTACCTCACGAGGACAGTTAAATTTCAGGTTATTCACTCAATACAGCTATGTAAGATTTCCCATGTAGCAGTCTTTTAACAAGAAATTTTAAACTAACCACACAAAGCAACAGTTTGAAGTGCTTTTCCATGGTGAATTATATGTTTATTAAACAAACAATTTAAAGTTCTGAACATTATTTAACATATATCTGATCCAGTTTTATGTATAACATAAAAAATGATGCAAGAGGATCCATGGTTAAATTGTATGCAATTGCTTATGTTGCCTTCTTTATAAAAATTTGTGTAAGTCAAATCATCATTATTGGCTATTATCTACTTTAAGTTTGCTTTATGGTGGAGTCATATAGTACACGAAGATGGGTGGTATTATCTAACTTTATTTATCTTACACAATTACTGACTTTCATATAGTTCACTATCAGGATTTTTCATCCAGAGAAAATGTAATATTCACCGAGCCACTAGGCTAGATAAATATACATTTTCTAGGTTTGAGAAATCCTCATAGCTACTGCATATGAAAGTCAGTAACTGTTTTATTACATGAGTAGAACAAATAAATCCTTGTCTATTCTGGCAAATCTATGAGCAGCAGACACATTAATTGTTCTGAAAAGATTTTGTGTTACAAACATGTACAGTCGAGTCCGGTAAGTTGACGCGTCCGGTAATTTGACGCATTACGTCACATCCGTAAATATACATTTATAGACTGGAAGACACCTTACTTTTTCGGCCTTATTTTTGATATCAAGATTGCAGAACAAGCTCTAATTGGTAAGTTTATAGAAAAAGTTGCGATTATTTTCCCTAGGCATTATATTTAACGAAATATTCAACTGAAATGCACATGCACACTCGATATAACAAGTTCCCAATGTAAACAAACAACGGGAATTCCCTTTGCAGCAATGACCTACATAAATAAATGGATGACTGACCTCAAATGTTGTTATTTCCATATTTTCTCATCATTTTACTGCTAGTTCCAGAGTTTATTCCATATTAAAACAAACTGTCCATTAATGAATAACAAAACGACCACGAATCTTGGAATATGCTCTGCAATACACACATCGTCTGCAACGCCATTATTGTCAATGAAGCTATATGCAGTTTTTCGATTGGTTGGCAAAAATACTTGGTACCAAATAAAAGAAAGATTTTACTATGAAACTCCTTATATTGTAAGATATGTGTAGTATATAATATTTACCTTATTTACCAAATAAACAAAAAAAAAATTAATTCTTTTTGTAGCAAATGTCTGGAGCTAAGAGAAAATTAGGATACTCACTAGAGATGCTTAATGAGGCATATAATGATGTTAGAGAAAAAGGACTTACCATTGGAGGAGCTGCATGATTACATAATGTGAATGAAGCTACAATACGTAGGAAGCTTAGGAATCCTATAAGACTTGATGTGAGAATGGGAGCACCTACAATATTTACTACAGCTGAGGAAACAGCTTGCCAACTACTACATTTCAATGGTACATGTACATATAGGTTTTTATACACCCGTTGGCAAATGATGCTATCAGATAATATGTCTATGGCAAAGAAAAGAAATATTAAACGTACAAAACATTGGTTTTATGGATTTTTAACAAGAAACCAACAAGTCAAGATGGTTCAGCCAAAGAAAAGAGAGAAGGGTAGAAATGATGTATCTAGAAATAGAATATGTAAATATTTTGAAGAACTGGAAACCATTTTAGATAGAAATAACCGTACAAAAATGTCAGCTCAAATCTGGAATGATGAAAGAGGTATTTCTTTAGAACATACACCACCAAAGATTTTATCAAGAGTCAGTACAAAAGCTTTTTGTGTCACCTCCGGAAAATCCAGTACAACAACTGTACTTGCTGCTGTAAGTGCCTAAGATGAAACAATTCCACCTTACATAATTTATAAAGGACAGCGCCTTACACAAGATTTGATAAGTCATGGAATGGAAGGTTCTAATTAACAACAAATATGTAGCAAGCAAACATATTAAAAGGAACATCGAGGAAAAACAAAGTTCCAAAGGAATACCTACTGTTTAAAAACAGTCAACATCCGTACATACAAACAATCCACTAGAGATGTAAACATAGAAGACAATGACAGGTGTATAGTTTGTGGAAAATTTCAGTCAGACCAGTTAAACCTTAATTTGGGAATTAAAATTGTTCAGTGGGCACAATGTGAACAGTGTATGAAATGGGTACATTTCAAGTTTTGTACCATTGAGGAACAGGTGTCAGAAAGTGACACATTTTACTGTGGCAGTGCAAAGTGCTTGAAAAATTAACCGATAAACCACTAATACACTGTAAATATGTTCATGATGTTTTTTGAAGTTATTTTAACATTCCTAGTTCCTGTGCTTGTTTAATTGATGTTGTTTTTGTCAATTCATGTTACTGAAGATTTATTAAAATTTGTCAACACTGATGCACATAAGTTAAGAAATACAGCAGTACATGGTAAGTTTTTGTCATAATATTTCTACTACTCATCAATGTCAGCTTTATTATACATAAAATTATTCACAATTGATTACTCTTCATATCTTATATGTTCGCTGGAATAAAATCTGTCATTTATTCACGAAAAATCAATATTTCTCGCACATGCGTCAAATTACCGGACATTGTTAAAGTGTTTCAAAACATGGGAGTGCATGTGTTTACATCTGAATAATAAAATATCTACGATATCTAACCCAAAAATGAAAATGTCTGACTAATAACAGTATATAAAGGTATTTAATTTTTAAAGAGCAGTATAATTATAATATTTACTGTGTGATAATATCAATCAGAAATGCTTAGGTGCGTCAAATTACCGGACGACTCTGTATATGAATCAGATTAGAAAACAAGTCAATATTGGATTCTGCTTGACTGCTTGTGCAACAGACAAAAATATCCATAATTTGATGGAATTTTAGTATTGTTGCAATTTAACATGACCTGAAAGTAGTGATTAGAGCCGATCAAAAACATGCAAAATTCTATTCGTTACAATGCATGAAAAATCGTAATATGACTCTGCCATAAAGAATGTTGATCATTTATGATATTGATTAGGATTATATACTTGTTTTACCACTGGTGTAGACTCAAGCATTTAAGGCACATCATATTAGAATGAAACGTTGAACATTGTAAATAAATTTAACCAGTGTAGGTTTTTTTCTATAGTCGAAGCTAAATAAAAAGGCAAGAGACAAAGGAGAGAAACAAAGAATTAGAGAAGATATGAAATCATTGAGGAAAGAGTTAATACAGAGAGAGCAGACAGCTATTAAACAAATTTTGAAGAGAGCAGATGTTGTCTTGGCAACAATGACTGGAGCTTCATCTGATGGCCCACTAAAACTATTGGATGACAAACATTTTGACCTTGGTGTAATTGATGAATGTTCTCAAGTAAGCAATCTTCCGAAGTACCGTCTTTTGGGTTGTATAATGCGTGTTGATGTATTATGCGTACCCCTTTTCCGTCTGGAGAATTTAGAAAAAAAGTATAGTTCCGTTCGTGTGTCTAAAATGTACGGATTTCAAACAAGAAATTGTCACATTTTGATAAACAGGAAGTTTTCAATGTAACTATAAAACTGAAACCAAGTCCGGTGAGATCTATATCCAATAGTATTTAAAAGTTTATTACACAAACGATACGATGTTTTTCACATGATGTTTGGTAACATCTTATTGAATAAAATAAATGAAAACAGCGTCAAGACAAAAGTGGACTCAATCAGACTATTACTCCTTAACAGAAAAAACAGCATTAATTAACCTTAAATACTGTTCTCGTTATCAATATTCTGCTAGAACACATGGGGTTGTTTTCATAAAAACTAAATTTTGACACAGCCCACTGACAGGAATCCCCATACAAAAATCACTCAGGTAGAACAATATAAATAGATCACACCAATTGTCTTTAGAGGGTGGTATCGTTATTGATCAATATCCCAGCGATGTAAAAATATAAACATACTGCTAATTGAAATAAAAAATTTTTTATAAGAATATAATTGCTTTTTTTTATTTTTGTTAATAAACAGCAAAAAAATCCAAATAAAGCTATGTGTAGGAGTTTTACGGCACACAAATTCATGGTAGAGTAATTATATTCATAAATTGACATTCATCATACAAAAATGCATTATCTAATGAGTTTCTTTATAACATGCATACATTTTCTGCCTCCAGTTCCAAATGAATCATTTTGGACAGTGAGGTAGGGCTAATACCACAAAACACTTGCAAAATATGAGGGTAACTTGTCCTGTGTTAATTGGCAGAATGGTATATCTGGGAATATTATGTGTACAATAGAATGATGAATGTCAGCGCCTTGTCTTTAACATTTCATGTTCAGCTAAAAGTTCTTTTGACAGAGAATGTAGTGTTGTAAATGTTTGATCTGTAATACAAAAGTTGTGATTGCTTATTTGAAACTTTCAGCTATTTTCAGCTTTTTCATGTTGTCCAGTTTTTTTAATTGGTTTTTTGTTTGTTTGTTTTTTTTTTTTGTTGGGGGTGGGGGAGGAGAAGGTGGGAGGGAAGAGGCCAGAGAACTTGTACCTTTGGACAGCAATCTAACAATCCTTGTCAGTTAAGGTTGAAGCCTTAGACACCTTGTCTGATTTAATCTTTCAACGCTAGAATGACAAGCTAGAGATCAATAGTAATTGACTAACCATCTAGACCACTTGTCCATTGTCAGACAAATTGTGCAAGAGATACCTACAGAAATATGGCAATGAGAAGAAATATACCAAATAAATGTCTGAAACGCTTGGTACAGATTTTCATAAGTGTTTTTGTCTCGCCTGCGACGAAAGTCGCTGGAGGCGAGACATATGTATGGGAATCCGGCGGCGGCGGCGGCGGCGGCGGCGGCGGCGTAAACACTTGACATCTTGCTTCATATCTTTGTAAGCCCAAGCCCTAGGTCCATCAAATTTGGTCCAGAGGTAGCTTATGATGAGTACTTGCCAGTCAGTCACCTGTCACCTGACCTTGACCTCAATTTCACGGTCCAGCGACTACGTTAAAGTTTTTGGGTTACGACAGTTCCTCTGTAACTACGCATGGTAGGATGACAATATTTGGTGTATAGGTTGCTGATGACTAGTACATGACTGTCTGGTAGGTGTCACCTGACCTTGACCTCAATTTCACGGTCCAGCGACTACGTTAAAGTTTTTGGGTTACGACAGTTCCTCTGTAACTACGCATGATAGGATGACAATATTTGGTGTATAGGTTGCTGATGACTAGTACATGACTGTCTGGTAGGTGTCACCTGACCTTGACCTCAATTTCACGGTCCAGCGACTACGTTAAAGTTTTTGGGTTACGACAGTTCCTCTGTAACTACGCATGGTAGGATGACAATATTTGGTGTATAGGTTGCTGATGACTAGTACATGACTGTCTGGTAGGTGTCACCTGACCTTGACCTCAATTTCACGGTCCAGCGACTACGTTAAAGTTTTTGGGTTACGACAGTTCCTCTGTAACTACGCATGGTAGGATGACAATATTCGGTGTATAGGTTGCTGATGACTAGTACATGACTGTCTGGAAGGTGTCACCTGAACTTGACCTCAATTTCACGGTCCAGTGACTACGTTAAAGTTTTTGGGTTACGACAGTTCCTCTGTAACTACGCATGGTAGGATGACAATATTTGGTGTATAGGTTGCTGATGACTAGTACATGACTGTCTGATAGGTGTCACCTGACCTTGACCTCAATTTCACGGTCCAGCGACTACGTTAAAGTTTTTGGGTTACGATAGTTCCTCTGTAACTACGCATGGTAGGATGACAATATTTGGTATATAGGTTGCTGATGAATAGTACATGACTGTCTGGTAGGTTCCACCTGACCTTGACCTCAATTTCACGGTCCAGCGACTACGTTAAAGTTTTTGGGTTACGGCTGTTCCCCTGTAACTATGCAGGGTATGGTGACAATATTTTGTATACAGGCCGCTGCTGATATTTAATGCTATTTACGTAATGCTTATGACGAAATTTATTTTCGTTACTGATGCGGAATGCAGGCGAGACGTTTTTCTGTGTCCACACTTGTGTAGACATTTAAGCAATGGACCTTTGACAGTGCACATGTTTTCAATAGTGTTGCATGATTACTACATTGATAAAAGAACATTTCTTTTGTAGGCAATAGAAGCAGCTTGCTGGATACCACTGTTAAGAGTACCAAGATGTGTTCTGGCAGGTGACCACCTCCAGCTCCCTCCTACTATATTAAGTAACGAGTATGTACTGGCCAATGTTTTTCAGGATAATTGAAAACTTTGGACAATTGTGTCATTTATAACTTGTACTGTAACCTTAAATGTGAAACCTGATATTCACTAGTTTTTTACAAAATTTGTTCAATTTCCTTTGATCATGCAATCTAAGAAAATTCCGTCTTACTCTTCTAGATGATTAACCTCAGTCTCTATCCCTTTTGTTAAGTGAACAAATTGATGTTAAAATAATACAAATCAGCCATAAACAGTGCCAGCGCCTCTATGGATAACTTCCATCTCGGAAATAAAACAAACAATAATCTATAATTCCATGGGGAACTTGTAGCTTGTCTTTACATTGGTAGATTTTAGATCAAAAGCATTGTGTACAGATGATTGTTCTGTGAAACAGAATACAGTGAATCACAAGAGCCTTGTCTTGTTTGTGTTACTAACCTGAAAAACTGGTCATTAGGTTCATTTATGTACATTCAGTGATGCAATCATTTGATGTATCTCAACAAAGTAAAAGAATATGGTTATAAAGAAATTTTTAGATTTTCTGCCAGACAAAAGTTACAATAACTGCATTCATGTTTGTTAATTGTTAGAACTTGCTTAAATTAAACAACAATCTTGATGCATATATAGTGTTTGCCATAGGATTTATTTTTCACCAGACCAACATCAGAATATTTGACACCAATCCAGAATGATTATAATTCTGATGTATTATAACTTTTAAATACAAAAACGTGCTTAAACACTTTTTAGCTCACCAGGACTGAAGAGCCATGTGAGCTTTTTTCATCACCTGTCATCTTTATCCTTTGTCCGTCAATTGTTAATTTAAAAAAAATCTTCTTCTCTGAAACCACTTGGACATTTTGGTCATCTTTAGGGTACATTTTTGGTGGGATTTCACGGAGTGAAAATCCGGGTTATAAAATGGTGAATGTATGGCGGCGTGCGGGTGGCAAAAAAATTTTTGTAACAGTTTTCTCATCAACTGCTAATTAAAGCCTCTTGATATTTGGTATGTAGCACCAGCATGGGGTCCCATACTGTGGGATTTAATTTCAGGTCAGTCACTCACCTACTTCCTGTTAACTGACTTAATTTTTAACATTTATGTTCAATGGTAGAACATTTTTTTAACAATTTTCTCAGTAACTACTAATCACATTCTCTTGAAATTTGGTATGCAGCATCAGTGGCCTCCCATAATGTGGGATACGATTTCAGGTCTGTCGCTCACCTAATGTTTAACGAAATCCGGCCGTTTCTGTCTTTGATAGATTTTTTCAATATGGAATATTGATCTATGCACAAACATGGTTATTGTTTCTAAAAAGCATGTTTTTTGTCAATATCTCAAAAATTATATGAGTTTATGAAAAACCCATAAATGAAATTGATCAGCACATGAACATCTACAAATTTTCCAAATTTTCCGTAGTTGAATAATGACTTCTTGTTTGAGTTCTTGCCCTTAAATTACAATTTTTTAAAACATTTTCAGATTTTACAATGTCTTGAAAACTATAAGAGCTTAATTAAAATTTCTGAAATGATCAGCAAGATCATGACCTCATAGGAAATTATCACTCCTAATAGAGATATTGCCATTTAATGACAATTGTTTTTTTTTATATTTTACAGTTTTTGACCTGTAACTTAAAAGCTATAACAGATAGAGTGAATCTGTAAATTGCAAAAATGATCATCAATACAAGGTCCTATAAATCACTTTATTGATGTGAAATTATCAGATGAGTACTTATAAGAGTTTATTCCACTTAATGACAATTCTGGACAAAATTGCCTGTTTTTGCCTTAGAAATTTAAACTATACCATTGAGAGTGAAACTGTAAAGAGCTAAAATAAGATGTAAATAAGTCCCTAAACTTTATCAAAATTTAAAAATGTATTTACTTTAAAGCTTAATTACATGGGGTTTAAATAATAGGTATCATATTGTGCTAGACAGTGTCATTTCTGCCTTCTCGTTTCATCTCATTTCAGTCTTGCTTCCTATTAGGCTTTTGTACATATATACTACATTAAAGGTTTAGTGAGTGTCATATCCCGTTAGTTATACTTGTCCCAGAGTGAAACTGTTAATTGCTTGGAGCCTCTAGTTTTTTCAATCCATAAATTACCTGCTACAAATGTTTTTTATTGCCTATCTATCAAAGTAGATTCCTCTTTGACCTTTTGCAGAGCTGCTAAAAATGGATTGGAGACAACCCTGATGGAACGTGTGTTAGGTATCTATGGAAACCAGGTGATGAGGATGTTGACAACACAGTATAGAATGAACAAGATAATTATGCAGTGGTCATCGGATCAGCTTTATGATGGGAAACTTGTTGCTCATCCGTCTGTGTCAGAACATTTACTACGGTAGGGAGATAAATGATATATATGAACCAGACTCTTTTATGACTGGAAACCTGTAGCTCATCTGATTGTGTCAGAGCATTTGCTACAGTAGGCACATTAATGATATACAGTCGAACCTCGTTGTCTCGAACTTGGTTGACTCGATACCTCGGTTATGTCGATATAATTTTTAAGTCCCGGCATTTTTCCCATATCAACAATGCATTTCTTCCTCGGATGTGTCGATCTTGGTTGTTTTGATATTTTGCTTAACTCGATGGATTTTTGCAGTCCGGACAATATTAATTAGTGTAATTTTAACCTCGTTGTCTTGAAGTTAATTTTGCTCTCCGTATCGATGTCAAAACTAACAATTGCATTTGTATTTTGTATCGTTACTTAACACGCATCTGTTTATTTTAAACACCTGTCATTGAGGAAACAGGTTTTTTGATTGGCTATTACAGTTTGAATTGGAAATTTAATAAAACAAATTGGTAATCCAAGCGCAGGACATGAATTATTAAGGTTAATTGATAATCTGCTAATTACTGTCCGAATTATTTTGTCATGTTTAATTAAAAATGATAATTATTGAAAATTTCTTTTTATCTGATCAATGATGTATGTGGTCGAGTTTCGTTTCTTTAAAGACATTCTGTTATGTTTGTTGACTTGTGTGTTGTCAATTACGTAAAAAACAATAAGTAGTGTTTCATTAGTTCTTTCGAACTGTACAGTTCATAAGTGTTTTCTTGAAATGTTTTTCCATGATTTCGTAATGAAGTTTATAAAATATTATTACACTATTTATTAATTGTGGTCGATTTATTTGAATGGATAAAATACTTCATATATCGCATGCTACAAACACCGTGACAAAACAAACGATGCCGAGGTTCAAAACCAATATACATGAAATAAATACCGTTAGATTGTTTAAAAATCATATAATAAAAATGATCTTACACCCCAAACTCGGTTGACTCGATATATTTTAACGGTCCCGCAAACTTCGACTTATCGAGGTTTGACTTTAGATTATGAACCAGACTGTTTTATGACTGGAAACCTGTAGCTTATCGGTGTCAGAGCTTTTGCTACAGTAGGGACATTAATGATATAGACTATGAACCAGACTGTTTTATGACTGGAAACCTGTAGCTTATCTGTGTCAGAGCTTTTGCTACAGTAGGGACATTAATGATATAGACTATGAACCAGACTGTTTTATGACTGGAAACCTGTAGCTTATCTGTGTCAGAGCTTTTGCTACAGTAGGGACATTAATGATATAGACTATGAAAAAGACTGTTTTATGACTGGAAACCTGTAGCTTATCTGTCTGTGTCAGAGCATTTGCTACGGTAGGGACATTAATGATATAGACTATGAAAAAGACTGTTTTATGACTGGAAACCTGTAGCTTATCTGTCTGTGTCAGAGCATTTGCTACGGTAGGGACATTAATGATATAGACTATGAAAAAGACTGTTTTATGACTGGAAACCTGTAGCTTATCTGTCTGTGTCAGAGCATTTGCTACGGTAGGGACATTAATGATATAGACTATGAAAAAGACTGTTTTATGACTGGAAACCTGTAGCTTATCTGTCTGTGTCAGAGCATTTGCTACAGTAGGGACATTAATGATATAGACTATGAAAAAGACTGTTTTATGACTAGAAACCTGTAGCTTATCTGTCTGTGTCAGAGCATTTGCTACAGTAGGGACATTAATGATATAGACTATGAACCAGACTGTTTTATGACTGGAAACCTGTAGCTTATCTGTCTGTGTCAGAGCATTTGCTACAGTAGGGACATTAATGATATAGACTATGAAAAAGACTGTTTTATGACTGGAAACCTGTAGCTTATCTGTCTGTGTCAGAGCATTTGCTACAGTAGGGACATTAATGATATAGACTATGAACCAGACTGTTTTATGACTGGAAACCTGTAGCTTATCTGTCTGTGTCAGAGCTTTTGCTACAGTAGGGACATTAATGATATAGACTATGAACCAGACTGTTTTATGACTGGAAACCTGTAGCTTATCTGTGTCAGAGCTTTTGCTACAGTAGGGACATTAATGAAATAGACTATGAAAAAGATTGTTTTATGACTGGAAACCTGTAGCTTATCTGTCTGTGTCAGAGCATTTGCTACAGTAGGGACATTAATGATATAGACTATGAAAACGACTGTTTTATGACTGGAAACCTGTAGCTTATCTGTCTGTGTCAGAGCATTTGCTACAGTAGGGACATTAATGATATAGACTATGAAAAAGACTGTTTTATGACTGGAAACCTGTAGCTTATCTGTCTGTGTCAGAGCATTTGCTACAGTAGGGACATTAATGATATAGACTATGAACCAGACTGTTTTATGACTGGAAACCTGTAGCTTATCTGTCTGTGTCAGAGCTTTTGCTACAGTAGGGACATTAATGATATAGACTATGAACCAGACTGTTTTATGACTGGAAACCTGTAGCTTATCTGTGTCAGAGCTTTTGCTACAGTAGGGACATTAATGAAATAGACTATGAAAAAGATTGTTTTATGACTGGAAACCTGTAGCTTATCTGTCTGTGTCAGAGCATTTGCTACAGTAGGGACATTAATGATATAGACTATGAAAACGACTGTTTTATGACTGGAAACCTGTAGCTTATCTGTCTGTGTCAGAGCATTTGCTACAGTAGGGACATTAATGATATAGACTATGAAAAAGACTGTTTTATGACTGGAAACCTGTAGCTTATCTGTCTGTGTCAGAGCATTTGCTACAGTAGGGACATTAATGATATAGACTATGAAAAAGACTGTTTTATAACTGGAAACCTGTAAATTATCTGTCTGTGTCAGAGCATTTGCTATGTTAGGTACATTAATGATAAACAGATTATATACCAGACTAATTTTTTATGGCAAAAGTGACATTTTACATGCATAGTATGTTATTCAGGTATAAGATGTAAAATACCCTGGATCATTATACAGAAATATTTTTATACCCCCTCTTTTAAACATGGACTTTGTCATTGACATAAAGGAAGTGGGAGGTATCAATTAGTGGCATTCCTCATAGTTTTTAATAAGTATTCAAAACTTTAATTATCACACTGATGTTAAAACTATATCTAAGGTACAGCATTTTCCAAGATACCCCTGTGTCACATGTAATGAAATATCCAGGGAAATACTAGCATTTGGCGAATAATTTTCTTCCCATTTGAACACCAATACCCTAGAGAAATCTTTTAGTTCTAGTGTATTAACTTTTGGTTTTCGGCTGCAGTTGGATCATTATGAAATGTTAATCATACAACAAACAGAATATTAATAGCAATGCATTATCCCAATTCCTACCTAAACCACTGTTTGTGCAACACAGCAATGACCAAATAAATGTATTAGGTAAAAAAGAGTGGAATAATAATTGGCCACATATATTGTCCTAAAAACAACCTTCAGCTGTTTATTATACCCCCCGCAAACTTGTTTGGGGGGGGTATACAGGAATCACCCTGTCTGTCTGTCTGTCCATCTGTCCGTCTGTCCACATCCCTTGTAAGCGCTTCTCCTCCTAAACCGCTTGACAGATTTTGATGAAACTTTACATGAAGGAAGTACATCATATTTAGATGTGCATGAAGAATTTTCGTCGCAGTCAGATATTATTCAGGGGAGATAATTGGACTTGAAAGCAAAGCAAAGCGTATCCTTTTGTGAGCGTGCTCAGACTCTACACTTGTTATTTTTGTTTTACTTGCCTCCTGGTTAAATGAGATAATAGTTGTCTAATATTTTGTCTAAGTGACCCCTTCAGTTGATTGTTATTTGTTGTTATTTTTGCTATTAGGGACCTCCCTGGTATAGCGGACAATGAAGATACCAGCCAACCACTACTGTTAGTTGATACTGCAGGATGTGGAATGTACGAGTTAGATCTACCAGAGGAAATATCAAAAGGAAATGAAGGTCAGCTGAAAACCTGATTTTTCAAGAAACAAGTTAAATAATCGTAATCATACTTTTACAGAAAAAATGTTTAATGGGTCATGGGTTGCAGTTTGGGAGGGACCTAATGTTTCAGTCTATCCATAAAATGTATTGTGTGACTTTTACTGTATTTTATGCCTTGTGCTATTTGTGATTAGTTAAGGATTATTGATTGTTATTTTGTCTTTTGGTCATAATTTTATTGCAAAATTATATTTATCTACTCTTTATATATCCTATATCTAATTTTATGGGTGGTTGTAGTCGGGAAATAGGTCATGAGAACATATTATTCTTTGTTGTATGGGTAGTAGTTTGGTGTTACTGTGTCTGAGACTGATTTAAAAAGAAAATGGTTGAGAGTGAAATATGTTTGGAGAAACAAACTCTTTATATTATGAAACCAACGTAGCATCCCATTATTGAAAAGATAAAAATTATATTGTATTAATAAAATTCTCTTTTTTGCAGGTGAAGCAGACATCGTTGCTAATCATGTAGAAAAACTGGTCTCCATGGGGTTAAATCAGCAAGACATAGCAGTTATTGCTCCATACAATCTACAGGTAAGGGAACCAGTCTTGTTGTCTCAGTGTTTCAACTGTTGTATCAAACATAGATAATAGTTACTTATTCTTTAACATAATGACTACATTTGAGCTTGTCTAAAACACATTAGTAAGCCAAAAAAATGTATACATTCTTGTAATTTTATACCCCCAATGGTAAGAGAGGGGGCTATATTGAAATCACCTTTTCAGTCTGTCCGTCTGTCGTCTGGTGCAAACTTTTGTAACAGATTTCTCGGCTTCTACTAAAAGGATTGATTTCAAATTAGTGCACAGCTTTAGCATGATGAGTACCTTGCCTCCCCTTTCCAGGTCAGTCAGTTATCGAATTCCTGTTTTCCACGAAGAAAAATGGTTGAGTTGGGGTATACTTAACATGACTTAGTGCTGGTCCATGTTTATGTCTGCATAATGGTCACCACATAGGGATCGCTGTCCATAATCTCTCATCTGCATTATACTCTTTGGCACATTTTTTGCTTATTCACAAGTCTGCCATAATGGAATTTTACCAAACTTGCATGTATTTTATTTTGTTTATATGCAGTTTTTAAATTTTAAATATATATAATATATATTAAAAATATATTAGATTGTTATGAAAAAATTGCATTAAAAAAAGTATTATTGAGATAATAAGGAATTATCTTGGTTGGGAATAAAACATTTCTACTTTGTACACTCCTTGTTGCAGAATGGGAATTATATTAACATGGAGTTTGACAGAAAAATATCTTTAAATATAAATCGTTTAGTAATGTGCTATTTCAATCCATAGGTTGAACTTTTAAGGCTTAGACTGTCCAATAACTATCCCAAGGTGGAGGTCAAGTCAGTAGATGGATTTCAAGGGAGAGAAAAAGAGGCAGTACTAATATCACTAGTCAGAAGTAATCCTAAAGGTAATGATAAGTACATTATATGGACTACATTTGTCAAGACTTAGAGTATTTCCAGACATGACTTTGATTGTTTGTTTGTTTGTTTGATGGTGTTTAACGCCACTTTCAGCAATTTTTCAGCTATATCATGGCGTCCAGTTTTTATTGGGGGAGGAAGCAGGAGGACATGACTTTGAGTATGTCCAGACAAGACTTAGAGTATGTCCAGACAAGACATTGAGTATGTCCAGACAAGACTTTAAGTATGTCCAGACAAGACTTAGAGTATGTCCAGACATGATTTCCTTTCTGCTTTAAAGACAAATTCTCCTTTATTCAATCTAGTTTTGTTACCATTATAGTTTTTATTGTTATTTTTGTTTCAGAATAATGTCATTTCCTTCACAGCCATCCCTGCTATCTTTTTTCACAAAGGGGCAAAATCATTAGTGGTTTGTCCTGGAAAAACCTGGTTTGCTTATTGACTTATAATTTTCTAATGAGTTTCTATTAAATTAAAAAATCCAGTTAATTGTTTCTTGTTATTCTTAGGTGAAGTAGGATTTCTTGCTGAAAAACGAAGAATCAATGTAGCTATCACCAGAGCAAGAAGACATCTGATGGTTGTTTGTGATAGTGAAACTGTCGGACATGATACATTTTTGAAGTCTTTGGTTGACTACATGATATCACATGGAGAGGTACAAACAGGGCACCAGTATGTTGAAGGTGTGTCATATATATTTTTGACAGTAATTTATGTTTTGGTTTACTTATACATATAAGGTATATATATATATATATATATATATATATATATATATATATATAGGAAAAATGAAAAGTCCTTGGTACAGTAAATATATTAGAAAATAAAAAAACACAGAATTACACAAAATGTCCACATAATTTAAATTTAAATTATGTTTTTTTATTTTCTAATGTATATATATAAAGACTCTAAAGAATGTACCAACCAGTGAGCTTATTAAGTATCGGATCGACAACCATGACGATAGATTTAGAGCATTTAGAGTTGAACGCCACTGATGAGACTTAAGTAGACGAAATGCGCGTCTGGCGTAATGAATTTGTCACCTTGGTAATTTTAAGTACACCTTGTTGGAATATTTGAGCAAAGCCAAGTAACAGCACGGCACGTCCGCAGGTTGTGGACTGGGAAGCAACTATTTTGGGTTAAGTTGGAGTGAGAAAGTTTAAGATTAATATGTTATGACTTGTTTACGTCATTTATTTATATTGACATTCAATGACTAAGGCCATTCGTTGGTCAGTCTTT
Source organism: Limnoperna fortunei (assembly GCA_944474755.1). Taxonomy (NCBI): domain Eukaryota; kingdom Metazoa; phylum Mollusca; class Bivalvia; order Mytilida; family Modiolidae; genus Limnoperna; species Limnoperna fortunei. The sequence continues at coordinate 78,080,375 of OX104115.1, forward strand.
GTCTAAATTTTTGACAAGAAACACCAGCATTTGTATCGTTGCATAATCTTCTAGACTTGTATATACATGTACCTCTATGACAAAAACTACTTTACTTTCCAAGGTAAGAAGTCATCTTTAATTGGTAGATTTTACTTTTATGGAAAGTGTTCAGTTAAAATTGTCTTTTATTCAAATATCATTGGTGATATGAAACCATGTACTATGCTTTCTACTTATTTTAAGAATGAATTTTCCATTCATTAGAAAATTATTTTCTTCTCAAATTTCTATATATGTATTTCACATACAAATGTATTAATGCACCGTTTCTTGTATAAGGTCATGACTCCCGGTAGGAAATTGAAAATCCACTTTATGTTAACTTTTGTGTTGTATTTGTTTTATATAATTCCTTATTATACCCCGCTTTGAAGAAGAGGGGGTATACTGGTTTATCCCTGTCCATCCATCCATCTGCAACATAACTTTCATAACAGTTTTCTCAGCAACTACTTATCACAACAACAACCATGTTGTCCTATATTGCGAGTACAGATTTCAGGTCTGTAGCATATCTACTTCCTGTTTACCGATGGTCAATTTTCAACATTAGTGATCAATGGATGAAAATTTTTGTAACAGTTTTCTCAGCAATACTTATCACAACCACTTGAAATTTTATATGTGACCTTACCATGCGGTCCTATATTGCAAGTACCAATTTCAGGTCTGTCGCTTATCTTCTTCCTGTTTACTGACTTGGTCAATTTTCAACATTAGTGGTCAATGGATGAAAAATTTCGCAACAGTTTTCTCAGTAACTACTTGTCACAACCACTTGAAATTTTTATATGTGACCCTACCATCAAGTCCTATAGTGCTAGTACTGATTTCAGGTCTGTCACATATCTACTTCCTGTTTACTGACAGTCAATTCAATTATGTGAATAGCAGGGTTATACTGAGTGAGCAGTAGCTCACTGGATACTACTTTTTTCCTCTGTTTTGATTGGTCTTGATTGTGCAATTGAATAACCCTGGCAGCAGACACACGTGGGTAACTTGTTTTGATATTGCTGTACTCTTTATATGGTGAAGATCTATTTGTAGATGTTGAAGAACAGCAAATTGTAGGCAAAATGAAAATTCTTGGTCCTTAAGGAACTCTACATACTTGTCTAGACCTGGCTGGATATTAAGCAACCATTTAAAATCAAGACATGTTTTTTAGTTTGTATAGCTTTAACTATACTTAATAACTTGTTAATTTGAAGACATGACATACATGTGTAAACAAAACATGGATAGAACAGGCACAAGGTGCTGACTCATTGGAAAAACAATATTTATTTTTTTTAATGGATAATATTCTCAGTTCTATTAGTTGAAAACTTTTTAAAGTTTCACTTCTACAATTCACACTTTAGTAGCTGCTTCTGAAATCTAATTAATTTGTCCAACTGTATTATTTTCGTTTTTTTCATTTTTAGATGGTATCGCCAATGCTAAATTGATTAGACCTGATCACCTTGATGACCTGCTAACTGCACAGGTCAATAATCAAAAAGGTCAAGGTGCGAAGCCTAAACGAAAACCAAAATCAGGTTTAAATGAGAAACAGTCTGCCAAAGACAATAAAGGATATGTGGGGAAAGAAGCCCCTAAACAAATGAATGAAAGGTAATTATTTGAAGAGAAAACATTGAGTTGTTGTGTTGTAACGATTTCATTGTCTGATGATCCGATACGTATTAGGATTTTTGCCCAATCATCCAATCCGTAACATGATAATTATACCCCTTTGTCCATCTGTCCTTCCGTCTGCAATATATCTTTCGTTACAATTTTCTCAGCAACTACTTGAAATTTTATATTTGATCTTACCATGTGGTCCTATATTGCAAGTACTGATTTCAGGTCTGTCGCATATCTATTTCCTTTTTATCAACTTAGTCAATTCTATGATATGAATAACGGGGTATACTGAGTGAGCAGTAGTAGCTCACAGGTTCCTTGTTATTTTTTTGTTTTTGTGAATAGAATTCAAATAATCAAAAATTACAATTCTTAATTGATAATATTTTTTTACAATTAATCATAAGTATTTTGGAATCATTAGTATGGTTCCTGTTATGATTATTTGGATGCTTTCCTATTTTAGTTTTCTTTTTCTTTGGTAGTGATGTTTCAAATATTTACCAGAGAACTAATTTTTCCTTAAATTTCAAGAAACACCAGTAGCTCTACAAATCCACCAGACCTTATTAAAGTATTAAATTAAAATTTTGCCCAAATTTTCATGGACCAGTAGACAGAAAATATCAGATGGTTGACATTTGGAATTTATAGGTTTTACTATTAATCGTCAAGAAATTCTTGGTTTGTGCATTTTCTGTTGTCCTTAATGGACAATTTGTCAATAAAAATACAAGTACAAATCTGAAAACTTATTTCAAATTTTTAAATTTGATGGTGCTCAGCATTTTATCATTTATCTTTTAGTCACAGGGAATTTAAGTATAATTTTGGCTATTGGTCGGCTTGATAACCAAGTAATTCAGAGTTTTTATGGTTTATTCATATTGTTTAATGATATATTTTGCCTTGTAAATGGAAGTTGTTTTGTTTATGATGTCATTATTTCTGTTTATGACATTATTATTTTAAACCAATCAACAAATGAGAACCACATATTCACTAGTGACGAGAACTATATTTTCTGCACTAGTCAAGTGGTTGGAATTAGATGTAAAAATAAGAGAAAAAGCAATTTACACTTTCTTATCTTTTAACAGCGAGGAGAAGAGGGCTGAAGAGTTCCAACAGCATTTAGATAAGTTTGTAGCAGACGACAATCAACAAATCATAGAGTTTCCGGCATCCCTTAATTCGTATGATCGAATGATAGTACATGAGGTATTTCAATTCTAGCTTTTATTTCCTGAAATCCTTTTATTTTTGGTTCATGGTATCCATCTTTATTATCACAGTTAAGCTTGAATCATATCAGAATGGGGTGAAATGGCTCTAGAAAAAATGTGCATAAGCAATATGAAGCATGTTAAACACGAAAAAAGTACACAATGTTACAACTTACAACCATGCAAAATGCATCTATGACAATATATACATGTAGCTACAATAATGTAGTTTTTTATCCTTACGGAGCTACTACAGGTCCATGAGTAATAAAATAATTTTTTTCTTCTCCACTGTTCAGCTGACATTTTTTACAATTCATTAATAATGAATATAAACACTGTTTCATTTTCATGGCATGGTTAACAAAATTTTAATTGTATAATTTCGGAAATGTGTCGGTAAAAATGGTATTCCGAAAAGTGAAATGAATATAACTAAAATGATCCAGAATGAAATTTTTTTTAACCAAATTATGCACTTCCAGAATTCAAATTTTGTCAACAATGCCATGATTATGAATAAAGTGTTAAAACTAATGAATAAGGTGTTGAAAAAAATATCAGTTGAACAGCGGAGACATAAAAAAATATGTAGAAAACCAGTAAAATAGTTTAATAGCGAATAATATACATAAAAACTCCGGCATGTGAATCACTCTCTAGCTGCTCTTTTACAAGTAATGGGACCTCTTTGTAGCTTCGTCAAGATAAAAAAAGAAAAGAAAAAAAGAAGATACATTATTATAGCTAGACAATATAAAAAAATGGATGAAAACAAACAAACATAATTGGAAGGCAAGCATCCTGGGGATAGCAAAAAATCTGTTTTTAAACATGTATAGATTTACAGTGCAAGGGGTGGGGGGGGGGGGAGCCTGACAAAGCTTAGCTTTCTTATAGTTACACATTTAGATTTGTAAAAAGAAATAAAATTGTGATTTAACCCATAAAGAATTTTTGTTTATGACATCTTATTTGCAAACACAGGGTTGATACCTCCGCTAGCTACCTGCTAGTCCATAAGTGTATTACCAGACCTGTAGTCACACTTCATTGCTAACATAAAACAATAATATGATTGATTCTTTCAGTTTGATAGTCATTTCCTAAATTGGCTTTTCTGAAATTGTGAAAATGTTTAAATTCCAAGGTGGAAATGTCCTGATCTGTTTGAATTTTGGTGACAGAAGCTCTGCAGTATCTTATTTGTTGGGCCTTTTAATAGTTACTGTTTTGGTTTGACTGCCACTGACGAGTCTTGATTAGATAAAACACATATCGTGCACAGTGAATTTTATAGGTTATATTATATACTAGTGTTGGACTGTGTAATTTTAGACCAGCACATTGATCATTAATAAAACACATATCTTACCTTTTACACATTTTTTGCATATTGCCAGTAAGTCTATTTGTGAAACCATAAATGGCAACAAACAAAGTAGTTTTTAAGTAAATCTCGGGAGGTAAATGACTAATGTCCTGCACCAGTTAAACTAAGTTGTCTAAAAGTACACTCCAAGGCATCTTTTATGTATTTAGAATTTGATAGTCTTACATTTTGCTTGATAGGCTATTATTCTAAATAAAGTTCACAATCTCACAAGTAAGTGGTTTGATCAATCTGACATGTGACTTGATAGAAAGGATACAAAATTAACAAGAGTTTTTATTTAGAGTTTATTAGTCTTATATTTGCAATTACGTCATCCAAAACCCATGGTTGATTTGTTTACGTTCATCTTTCCACCATCAACCATGGTGACATTCATACTGAAATCTTCCATTTCTTCCATGTCCTACAGATCTGTCTGATCAATCGGCAGGCTGATTACCCTATTCAACCAATGGAAGCATCACTCTGATTGGTAATTAAGTATATTTGAATTTGTATATCAGCCAATGAAACAAGTTTATGAAAACAAAGTTTTGATATGAGTACACTCACAGGTGAAGAAGTATATGTTTGTTTGAATGTTGTTTAATGCCACTTTCAGCAATTTTTCAGCTATCTCATGACATCCAGTTTTTATTGGGGGAGTCGGCCAGAGTACCTGGAGAAATCCCCAGACCTGGAATACTGGCAATCATTGTCAATTAAGATTAGCGTCTAGCACACCCTGCCTGCAGTGAGACTCAAACCCGCAACCTCAGTGCTGACAGACCATGAAATTAATAGTAGACAAACTACCGTAACCACTCAACCGCTGATGCCTAGTTGAAGGAATGAGGAACATAATGGAATTAACCATGGGCTATCAATGATGATGAAATTACTTTTTAAGGCGTAATTTTTTTTTTGATGATGTCCAAAAATGTGAATTGTCATCAGTGCTTGAGCCACTATGTTCAGACAGTTGTATAGGCAGTCAGATATGATTTTGCATCATCATGGCATTAAAGTTATTTGTATTTATTTTTTATTTCAGTTATCTGAGAAAATGGGTCTGATACATGTCAGTAGAGGCATAGATAAAGAAAGGCAACTCATTGTATCGAAGCCTGGATTTAAAGTGGAGAGTGAGATTTTTGAAAAAGAGATAAAACAAGAGCCGAAAACTAAAATAAGTGAACAAGATAACACTTCCGAGAGTCCAATAAATAAGGAAAGTACAAAACTTGAGTCTAACAGTGATAAAATGGTGTGTAAACACTGTAGCAAAGATGTAATTAGGGCTAATTTTAGTCTTCACGAACTACATTGTGCTCGAATGCAGAAGGAAGCTTCCAAGTTAGCAAATGATAATAGAAAAGAAAGTGCTAAGAATAGAAGTGACGACGTGCAAAATCCAGCACATAGGAAAAAAAGTGCAAGGCCAAATGCAGAAAAAGATGTGATTAAAAAGTTACAAGCTGTTGATCCTGATGACTTTGATGCACTTATTGCCTCATCAATGGAACTCGATAGTAAATGTAATTTCACTAAGTGTAAAGTAAAAACCTTGACCTTAGGACATACCTGTGAATATTGTAAAAGACGTTTCTGTCTAAACCATTCTATGCCAGAGGTTCATGGGTGTGGTGAGGCAGTAAAATCACATGCAAGAGCTACCATTATCAAAGAAGGGGTGTTGTATAGGGGCAGTGGGGTACCTACCAAATTACCTGATCCAAAGAAAAAGGCATTATTACAGAAGAAAATGGAGAAAAAATTGACTGAAATGGAGACAGACAGACAAAAAAAGAAAAAGAAATGAAAAAATTCCAATAAATAAAATATAAAAAAATTATTCTTCTTATAATGGAAATTTGAGTCACTATATTTGTAGCTTTACAGGTCCATCACTGTGAACAAATATACAAGTATCACAGCAGAACAGAATAATATTTAAAAAAAATTAAAATTCTCATTCAAGTATTTTAAAAAGTAAAAAAAATTTACTTAAAAATTTTGCAGACCCATCATTAGCTGTATACTAAAATTCAGCAATATTTATAGTGTAAGATATGCCAAATGATCATATTTACATCATGTATTAAAGGAGCTTGGTACACCATGCACTATGTTATCTGAAAATCAGAGAAGAGATACACATTGATGGTAGTTATATAAATTTACCTCATTATTATACCCCCGCTAGGGGAATATATAGTGATGGGGGTGTTCATCTCTCCATCCGTCCGTCATCTGTCCTTTATCTTTACGAGCAACTCCTAAACTGCTGAATGGAATTTGATGAAACGTACACAGAATCTTTGTCACATAGTGCCATTGTGCATCTGATATTTAACATTTTGATCGGAATGATATTATGAGCTTTCCCATAGAAATGAATGGACTTTGTTATTGACATAAGGGAAGCAGGGGGTATCAATTAGTGAGCATTGCTCAGTTTTTTTTAGTTTTATTTAAAATTCTATACAATTTAAAATATTTACCATTGGCATACTTAAGATACAGTCATACCTGTGTATTAATGGTTTAAACACAAAGTTGTTACTGAAACGAGTGTAGTGAAATCAAAATACATGATAAAAATCAAAAATGTTTAACAAAACGATCCAAATATCAAGATTTTTACTAGTTTTTGACAAGTTTTACCAAAAGACAAAAATTAAACTCCTTGACCACTAATTTTATTTCTAGTGCCAAGATGTATATCACTTGCCTGACATTATAACATATTTTCTTACATTTTTTTATGTCAACGATTTGACTTAGACGGTGTTTAGGATATACTAGTACGGGTCCAGCAATGATCGATCCTATAGTTAAATCGGATGGTGACTCTATTTGAATATACTGACTATTTTGTTCTTTGACTGCTGTTTGTATTTGTTTCGATTTATGAACCTTTGGCAAACCATAAAAATTACTAATGATCTACTCAAAGTTTGTAAGACAATCTGTTTCTTTTTTCAGTTAAGCATGCATTATGAGTAAGTTGTTTATTTGCGGCATTAGCTTTTGATCTATATTTGCTGTAATTTCAGAGTAAAAGGATTCATCGTTTAGTAAGGTATATTCGATGCTTCTGTAGTATTCAGTATCCATAATCGTGATAGCACCTCCTTTGTCAGCTTCCTTTATAACTTAATGTGGGTTTATCAGATTGTAAATGCTTTAGTGCTGCCAACTCCCTCTTCCATAAATTTTGTTTTATATTTTCATTTTCTTGTAAATGGAATTGAGACAGTGTATTGATATATTGTTCAATAAGTTGAATTATTGGTCTATTTTCATAGTTCTTTTGTTGTGGTGCGGATGATCTGGTTTCATTATTTATTGGATTGGTATTCCGGTTTGGAATGTAATTAAACGGCAATTGTCTTCGTTGACCATAATGGGATTGGCTAGGACATCGGAATAAAGTGGCCTATTATTCAATCTATGTGTAGATCTTAAATCGTTTTCGTTGCGAGTCTGAATGGTTTCTTTCTCGTTCAGTTGTTTGAAGTTTGAAATTGTTTGGAACGTCTATCTCTTTGATTATTTTTCGGTTTGGTTTCCACGGCGATTTTGTCCATTACCTTTCCTTCGTTGCACAAAAGTATTTTTGGTTCGTCTATTATCAGATTTATTAGAGATGTAGCAGTTTAAATCCTTTGTCATTTTGTTCGGTGGTCGGTTTCGTTTCTAGACCATAGTATTTCGCATAGTCTACTAGAAATGAAGCCTTTTTCTCCATAAATTCTGCGATTTTTCTTCCTCTAGAAACTTTGGATATTTCTTCTATTATTTGTTTATATATATATGGATATGACTGACCCTTTGATCGCTATTTCTCCGCTTTTACTTGCATCTTACTCTGACTGCAATGAGGCTTTCCAGGAAATAACTTTGGGCCGATAGGCGCTTGTAGTGACCTTAATTTGTTCTTCAGATCTTGCATAAGAAGCAGATTAACCACCATGTTCCTTGAGGCTTCTGACAGATCAACTGTCCTCTATTAGTTTGAAGTCAACATTAATAACAAAACCTTCAGTATCGTCCGATTTTGCCATTTTAGGAGGAGACGAAAACGGGGGATTTTGTTTGCTGGTGGAGAACGAAAAGTGTAGATGTAATTTAATGGGTGATACTTCTCCAAAGTTTTCAACAAAGAAATACTTCGAATGTAATATTCCCTACTTGCGCTAAACAAGATTTATGTCCTATCTGCAGAATTATCTGTTCTTAAGAGCATGTACATTATAGTACCTACTTTGAGTAAGAAACTGTTTTTCTGCAATATGTTTTATTCACATATAGCAAAGCATCTGGTAAAATTTATTATGATGTGCAAACTAATTCTGCAGCGTATTGTAGTTGTACTAGAACAGTCAGTCCACAGAAATTATTTTGAAAAAAAAACTTGATTTGTCCCTATCTTTTCAATACCAGATACCTGCTGTTATGTACCAGAATACTGACTAGAAAATATTTTCCATCAAAGGAAGGAAAAATGTTTTCTGTGACGAAATATTTTACTCTAAGGTATACTTATAATTTGGGTGGGTTTTTTTTAAATGTAAAATTACACAAATTAAATTGTTGCTTTCATTCTAATGTTTGAAAACATTTTTTAAGTATTAACTGCAAAAAATGTATTCTTCCTTGAGGAATAACACAATTTCCGTTGTGCGCATGTAGTATAATCCCGCTACGTAAAATATTCAAGGTACACAACGGAAATTTTGATTATTTTTTTTACGAAACATTTACTAAAACATTTACAATAACATAGAAACTAATAAAATATTTGTTTTATTAAACGTCAGTGTTTTTGATGAAACGACAGTAACAACACGTTCCTGGTTTTGGTAAAAGTATTGTTACTAGATCGTGTTTTAACTTTGTCTTTTTAAGCTGAAACAATGTGTCATAGCCTATTTAGTCCAGTAAAATTAATCTTTGAAGAGTCGTCACGCCGTTGATTAATCTAAAGCTTTATTATAAAATTAAAATAAAATCTTAATACTAAAATACTAGTACATGCATTCTTTTGTTTGTCAGACTCTTCCATTTGCGCTAGAAATGAAGGTGTAGTTCATTGCAAAATTACTTAGATCCCGTTATGCTTGATAGGCAATTCAGAAATAAGTTGAACAATTTGTGTCAAAGTACAATGTGTTATTCCCATGGACTTAATGATAGTTTAGTATTTTTGAAACTCTTAGATGTTCAATCTCTATGTTAGCAATATCTATTTTTCTTGAAATGTTTGCGTTAGTGTTGATGTTTGGTTGTTTTCACTGCCTAACTCGTCTTCTTTAATCTTTTCAAATGTTTTTTCGTATTATTTTTACGGCACACCCGATTGATGTTATTATTATTCGGCACATTAAGAACATTTTCAAAATAACTATGTTTGTAAGCTTCGTAACCACCACCAAATTCTGGAAAATTTTAACTTGTTCGCGCAATGCAATACAAAAGAAAATCTTCACAATACGTTCATGGTCAACATTGTTTGCTAATCTACCAGAAAAGTTCAAAAACGTGGAACAACCGAACATTTTGCCACTAATATGTTTTACAGATGGTTTGATGTTAAAGGTTTCGAAATAACATTTATTGTGCAACAAGAATCAACAAAGAAAGAGTAGCTGATCGTCCAAGGGGCGGAAACCAGCTGCTAAAGTAGCTAGCAAGTTAATTACAACACATCGAAAACGTATATTATAGTGTTTTGCATTGACATGCACCGAATCAGTTGACTTTAACACTATGAATACACATAATATTCCCTCACTTTTGGTTGGTTTTTTTTTCAGGTGGAGGATGGGGTGATTGGTAGCATTATATCTAGTCCCACAGACCACCTACATAGCAATCGTAATTTGGCAAACGTTGTAAAATGACGTTAGTCTAACATAACTTTGCTCATCGGCTCAACGTAACCCCTAATCTTTAGTCCGACGTGAGCCACCAATGGATTATTCGGAACCATAAGCCAACAGAGTTACAATAGGTTACAATGGTCAGCATTGATCCGTTTAAACAAACGTCCATTCAACAAATCATTTAAATGACGTGCAAAAAGAAATGCACATGTGCAAATCAGTTTACTTGTTGTTACTTCAAGTAAATCATTTGGAATTCAGGAACGTCAGAGATTCTTAATCAACGTAAAAATTAAAAGCACAAATCTGATAAGTAAAATTTATTATCACGTGTTGATCGTGTGCATGTCATTAAAACAACATGCTCAATGCTTGTAGTATCTACAGTTTATATATCTTATATATCCTAGTTAATGCACTTAATTAAAATAAAAAAAATTAACTGATTTAGAGATAATCTGCTGTACGTGTAAATGAAATATTTCTTTTAATTAATATTTGTTATTAAGGACAGTTGTACGAATCTTATATAATGCCACAGCTAGAAGATATTTCAGAAAATTAAATCACTTGACACCCATGGACGAATCTAACGATCAGAATATGCAATGGACATTGTTGATCCATCTCGACTTCCATGTGCAATCTCTGCAACTGATTATTCTACAATTATACGAATATTAAAAAGATGTTTTTCATGTGGACTTATCTATTAATGTCGATGCATTGTAGCTGACAATCTAGACAAAGTGATAGGACAGACGTTACCGGAAAATGCAGGATGGCTGTATTATAAACGATTAGAATCTTCACAATGCCATTTTTTTCTTGTCGCGATGATCACACGACATGTTTGAATGTATTATAACTACCACATACCACTTACGAACAAGGCTTGGTTATATATTAATTTTAAGTAAAAATATATTGTGAATTACAGTGTATATAATTAGCTAAGACAATTTTAAAACGTATTGCTGTGCCCGGTAAACATATTCTACATTTCAAGAATATATCTTATTTCCTAATTAAGTTTCACTCTAATTACATTTCACGTAATATTCAATGTCGATCCGTACCAATACGTTTTTGTTCGAATGTTTCTGTTTGACGATAAAACTGGTCACACGTGAACATTGCGAAGACAGTGTATTCACCTGACATATTATATTTTATTAATTTATTGTTTTTAAAGCCAGCATTAAATCCTTTTGCCATTGAAATAATCATACTTTTGCAATACTGACAACAGTTTACTTTTTATCTTGGCAAAACCAATAAATAATTAAATAACTAATAATTATGGGTATACGATGGTATGTAATAATAACTATTATTACATGAATAGAATTTTGCGTGTTTTTGATTGGTCTAAATACCACTTTCGGGTCACGATAAATCGCAACAGTACTAAAATTACATTGAATGTTTGTACGCTGCACGATTCCGCTTCATAGTCAAGCGGAATCCGATATCGACCTGGTTTCTATGTTTTAGCCAATCAGAATAGCCGTCTTAATAAATTCATCTGTCCAGTCAAATCGATCGTTTTAATTGTATTGTACACAATTCATTGATGTCTGCTACACATACATCTTGCGTGTCAACAACAAATGGGAGAAATGTCGACTCTGCGATATATTGATTCATTTATAATCTCAATATTTGAAACTGGAATTCCAGGATTATCAGCAAATTGATATCAAAATGCAGTATTGAATGAAAAAATATTTAACTACAACAATTACAAAATGTAAGCAGGGGCTGCAGTAGAAAAGGCGTTCTCTGTTTTTCTGATCAAGGGAAATGGTGGTTTTATTCGTGTAATAAAATAATTAGTGACTTTGATATACGGTCTCTATCAGGATTTATCAGTCCTCAAAAATGTATATTCACCTCGCCTAGCGGCTCGGTGAATATTACATTTTCTCTGGCTGATAGACCCTGATAGCGACCTATATCAAAGTCATTAATTGTATAATAATTATTGGGTATACGATGGTATGTAATAATAACTAATAATTATTGGGTATACGATGGTATGTAATAATAACTAATAATTATTGGGTATACGATGGCATGTAATAATAACTAATAATTATTGGGTACACGATGGTATGTAATAATAACTAATAATTATTGGGTATACGATGGTATGTAATAATAACTAATAATTATTGGGTATACGATGGTATGTAATAATAACTAATAAAAAGATACTAGTAATCCAAATCTACATTTATTAAAAAGGAGTCGTTACCTAATGCCGCAAATAATTTTTTATTGTTCACACAGTACTGGAACATAAGTCTGAACCATTTGTTATTCTATATCAATGAAGCATTATACTGTTTTGTTCTGTTGGACAAGATTAAAGCTATCTCTGATTATCCGTCCAGATTTCTAGTCAAAAGAGATAATCAGAGATATTTTTAATCAAGTCTAAAAGCAAGTAATTTTAAGTATTTGTATCGCTATGTTTTGTTAAAAAGCATTAAAAAAACAACTATCTCTCCAAAACTCTTGCAAAACTGAGTATTTAATCAACAGAATTACTTTTTCTACCAGTGAAAGGGTTAATATAGTGTGATATCAAAATTGCAAAACCTGGTTGTTTTATTTCCACTTATTGATTTGTAATGCCCACTTAGAACAGACAGCGCTCTGTCAATAGAATATGGCACAAAACATATCCAACATAATATTTATTCCATTGGACTGGTTTCAAAAACCATAATAAGACAAGGACCAAGAGTTGTAAGACATATTTCTTTCCGCTATGCCGGCTCAGGATTTTTCTAGAAAATATTTACATATTATATTTTAAGATATACATCTTTGTGAAGGTGCTACAATGCTTTCTCTTTTTCCAAATCTGCAGAAGGATTTTTATCTTACATCGAGCAAGGCACGCTCCAAACACTTAACCACATATGGTCCTCAGTCAGGTTTTCAGAATAATAACCTGATCAATCATCAGGACATATTTAGTTTCTGTATTTTTCAGGATATAGCCAATCTCAATAAGGTATTGAATACATATGATCACTTAAATTCACTTCCATCCTGTATGGATTTTGTTCAGTATTTCAGTTACATCCTCCATGTTATGAAATCAAACTAAATATTGTGCAATAAATACAACAAAGAACCGACACATATTGCAAGTCTCATACCGGAAGTGAGACACGTTATTTTTACGTTCTAAATAATGTTCAATATTATACTTTTGTTAACATATTGATCGCAGGCAATATATTCATGGGGAACTGTTTACAGGGAAGCAAAGGGTCGACACCACCTTACTGTCAAGGAACCGTGTTAGTAAGTTGTAAAGTAGTAACCTTTCTACACATTTTTTTTACCATGAATCACACATATAAGAATCTGTTTATATTGTAAAGCCTAACAGAATCAATGTTTATTTATCAATTCATCAACATTAACTATGGCGACATAGAATGTGTGCATTTACTAGACGGGGTGTTGGAGTACTAGCACTATAGTAACAGTTTGTAGTAAAATATGTTAAGATATATTAAGATAAATTATATCGGACATGTTTTTATGACTTGAAGTCGAGTACGTTCCATGTACTTTCTGGGACACGCTGGAAGATATCCCAATTCTAACATTTTTTTCTCAATAAAAGAACCGCATAATAATCGGAGGCTCCTATACAATGTCACAGTAAACCATTTTAATTTAATATTCTTTAACTTACAATCACAATATTTATGTTTTTTCTAAGTTTATTTGTAGGGTAAAGTAACATCCATAATCAACGATAATGATCCATAATATACGATTATTTCCAGTACATTATAGCACAAAGAAAAGAAGTTTTCTTTGTTTTTTAAAATGTAAATTAACGCCAATTTCAGCAATTGTTCACCATTGCATTTGGTATTCCTTATCAACCCGGCCAACGAGGCCCAAATTAAAAGAAGTTTCAATACTTAAAGCATAAAACTAAATATCCCATCTCCCATATAATAACTAGAAAAAAAACTATATTTAGTGATCAATGATAAGCCAGTTTAAATTTTTATCGACAACTTTCAAAAGGGAATAATACATAACCTTTTCAATGCGAGTATTTTTTTACCAGAATTTTGTTGGTTTTTTCGAACGTGACCTTTTCGAAGGTTTTTTTTTCGAAAGTCACCTTTGACAGAATTTTTCCAAAATAAAAAAAAATTCTTACACATCTGGAATGTAACAAGATACATTGAAATCAGATGCAAACTTTTCGAGTTATCATCCAGAAACGTCTGTTTGTGAAAATATCTAATGTTTTCTTGGCGACTTTTACCATAAAATTTGACAGAATTTACCTAAAATCGACTAGCTTCTAATACATCCGATATAAAACTGTATCTCAAAAAATCTATTTTAATCAAATGCTTACTTTTTGGGTTATTGTTCTAAAACGTCTTTTTGTGAAAATTTCTAAGGCTTTTTGTCGACCTTGACCTTGGACGGAATTCCTCCACCACCAGAAGGCTTCCTACCCACCTGATATGTAACAATTGAAATCCCATAATTTTATTTAAATCGAATACAAGCTTTTAAATTACCGAATTGGTACCAAAGATCGGACGGACATGGTGATCCCTATATACCCGGACTCTTGTCAAGCGAGGTATAAAAAACCAAAACACACCGCACCCAAAGTATAGCAGTTAAGTTAAACCATTTGTATACAATCATTCCTTTTTAGGCAACTTTTCCAGCTATTGAGTTCAACCAGTTTTATCAATCTCCTGCTGCTGGAGATGCGATTCAACCATCGGCTCCAAGCCCAATATAGTGTAACGTACCGAATAAACCACAGGTAAAAATAATGAATATATTTGTAAATGTAACCATCACAAGTTGTGTGTGTTGTTTGAACTGCTATAATAATACACCAGTTATGTGGTCACACGGATACACAAATGTAATCGGAACGGAGCAACAAACTAGTAGCCACGTGATCTGGCAGAATCAACAAATCATTAATCGTATAAAAACGGTAGTCATTTAATCAAACGGATCAACAAAACAGAATAATCGCATAAACAGTTCATATTGAACAATTACCGATCTTGATATAGGTTACCATCACTATTTTGCAAGTAAAGAAAATGTATTCTCTAATTTTTGCGTTATATTCAAACCGCTTGACCGGCGTGAAAAAAATTGTTCTCGTCACTAGTGAAAAAGCGCTTCTCATCAGTTGATTGGTTTAAAATAATAAAGTTATAATAAGAACTAATGACATTATAAACAAAACACCTTCCATTTACTGCGTTTTTAAGTCATGAACGTAAAAAGGGTGTTTGGAGACTTTGTACTTAATCTCGCAAATTTACTACTTTTTAAAAATTAGAGTAACAGGATCTTACATTTGTACACTTGGATTATCGGATTTCTCCAATCTCAATAGTTAAATTATGAAAATTTAAGTCGTTCCAAAGACTTGGACTTAACATTCCATAATTTAACTATCTCGATTGGAGAAATCCGATAATCTAGTTGTACCAATGAAAGAACCTATATATAACCACCGAGCCGATAGACGAGGTGAATATACATTTTTAAGGGTTTTGAAATACCGATGGCTACGCCATATCAATGCCAGTAATTGTTTTATTTCGCAAATAAAAACAACATATTCTCGTCTATCCGTAGCAAATCTTAGCAGACGCGTCAATTTTGTTGACAAGATTTTTTTGTGTTAAAGCGCGTACATGAATCAATGAATCAGATTAATGGATTGGATGATTGAGATTAAGACGGTTATATATTCTGATTGAGATACAGAGCAATGTACTTTTCGATGTATTTTTAGGATAAAAAAGATAATATTGGATTCTGGATTCTGCTAGTTTTGGTAGGAACTGTGCAGCAGACAAAAGTTATAATATATTGATGCAATTTTAGCTCTGTTGCGATTTAACTTGACCTGAAAGTAGATTTTAAACAATCAAACACACGCAAAATTCTATTCATGTAATAACATCATTTAATGTTCATGCATAATTTCCTTCGTCTTGTAAGGTGGAGTTCGGTGCAGGAGGTAAGGTGGAGTTCAGAACAGGAGGCATCGCAATACTAAAATAACAATAAACCAACTAAACAGAAACATTCACAGAAATACGAAAAATAGCAAAGAAAACCGACCGAACAAAAGTCAAGGTACAGTTACAAATTCGGATATAGACAAAACGCAACACAAAAACCAAAAACACAAAAAACAGAAAGAGAGTAACCCGAACCCAATAAAAACCATGGGTGCACTCATGTGCTCCGGACGAGTAAGCAGTGCCTGCCTCTAATTAGACACCCGTCGAGTTACTCATTGTCATGTCTAGGGAAAGGTCAAATCCAGGAATAGGAATCACTACCTATGACTCAGCAAACATGTCAGATCGTATTTGAGACACTGATTTCCCATAACGATCAATTAAATCATGGTGACGACCATAGAACTTCTGGAGAGATAACATCAACCTAAGTGCAGCAAACCCTTGTTTTAGTAGTTTAGCAGTCAACAGCAGGGATCGGTCTAAAAAATCGGAATACCGATCGCAGGATCTAGAATAACGTATAAGTTGTGAAATGTACACACCATACGCTGGAGCTGCTGGAATGTTGCTGTCGATGAACGGGAAGTTGACAATTGGAAAGTTGAAGTCATCACGTTTGTCGTAGAGTCTAATTTGTAGTTTTCCTGAGTCTATTTCTAGATGTAGGTCTAAGTAAGAGGCTGAGCTTAGTGTATTTGTGGTGTCTTTAATTTCAAGCTCGCTAGGCTATATTGAATGTAAATAGTCATCAAATTGCTAACATAGAGAAATTCTACTTTATCAGAGAAAACATCTTAACTGGTGTAGCATACTAGAACCAGCATAAATAGTGATTTGGGGAGAGATGTACAGTTGAAATAAATGTCAAATAAAATAAGATGCACGCAATTCGTATACATACAGATTTGCTATCATTTGAAACGCAGACAATCTGACTACAGGATTGTTGTAATGTTGATGTCTTCAAACAATTTTGTAATAGTCTACTTAGGCATTCTGTCCCGGTTGTACATTTAGGTTAAAATATGTTAGAATATAAAAAACAAACGATTGCCCATTTAAGAAAATATTGATTTTTTCATTCTAAAATATCAAAATTCTTTAGCAATATTTAATTAACAAATATATATTCTGAATGCAAATTTATTTCTAGATAACAAATGGTACAAGATCTGTTCGTTATGTACAAAGAAACAGACCGTCAGTTTACACTCAAAAGGGGTTAGTTCTGTAATGTCCCCGTACATGAAGTATGGAGAGGAAACTCTACTGGTATGTTGTCTAGATCTCATGCTACTTTCATGCATGTAAATATCTGCTTTTGATGTGGACTGCGATTTCAAACCTTGTTTAATTGACATCAGAATGGAGTTCACATTTTTTAAGTAAAATATCTTCTTCCGATTTTCTATAATTATATCTCATTCATGTATTTTGTGTTCCAAACAGATCCAAACAAACAACAAAATTATGGTTGCTGCAATTGATTTTGGAACAACATACACTGGATATACTTTTTCCTTCCGCCATGATTACGAAGTAGATAAACTAAAAATATCGACCAATCTGTGGCCGCACAACTCTGGGTTGTCGACAAAGGCTCCATCCGCTGTGTTGATTGGTCCTGGTCGGCAAGTTGCTGCCTTTGGGTATGAAGCGCAGTATGTGGAGAAAATAGAAAATGAATGTGATGGTGACTACTTGTATTTTCAAAAATTCGAAATGGTTCTGTACAATACAGAGGTATTTATTATGAAATAATTAATAACCATTTTGCCTTAAATTTAATTTAAATGAGTTATATTTATTTATGTATATTTTTAGAGAGATCATTTTAAAACTTCTAAACGGTAAAATCCTTTATTGTTTCACCAACAAGCGTAGTGTTGAAATTTGATCTAGGTTTTATGTTTTCTTAATTAACTAATGTGTGTACTCGTCTAACACCAATTGTTTCACGAAATTGTAGTTTTATTTGTTGTCGAGTATTTGACAGTGTTTGAAGATATGAATAAAAAAGAATATAATAAATATTTCAGTATATATTCTTTTTCCTAAAAGAATAAGTCACATTTGAACAAAAATTAAAGTAGAAAAAACTGATAAAATCGTATGAGTTAAAACAAATTGTGAATTAGTATTATATAAATAATAATGCAATATATAATTTTCCACGTCACAGAAATTATCCCAGAAAATCACATGTGAACATAATCGTTTATGTTTTACTCTTAGCCTCTTTTCTGCTAAATTGTCATTTGTAAAGATATCCAACAGTATTAACATATTATTGCATATCAGTAATTCATACAAAAATTTATGGTTTTCAACAGATAAGCTTACATAAAGAAACACAAGGTATAAACGCAAGCGGTCCGAAATTCGATCAGCCAGCAGGCTATTGTATTTACCAGGAAAACTGATATCTAACTCGCTTTCGGCTCGGTCCACATCAATATTCTTTGTACATACCATGGATCTAGAACAGTCTAAATTGCATGGTATCACCGTCAATATTGTGCTAGTTGTTCGGCCGGTTTCATTTGCAATTTTTTTTTACTACCATTGGGTCGATGTACTACTGGTGGACAATTCATCCCCGAGAAGATCATCCTCTCCGTTGCTTTCTAGCTTGATTAGGAGGAAACTTTCAGACATACCGGCTCGGACTTCGTCCAGCATAAAAAGGTTCGGAACTGATAAAACTACGGATACGGTGTTGTCTTCGAAGCTAGGTGTCCAAACTTCATCGAATTTTACATATATTCAATCGGTCGATAGTCGTTTCCAGTATAAAAATTCAGATCAAGTTAACAATATTCGCCCATGTTCTGTCCAGTTACATGATATCTTTAACTTTAAAGACGATAAACAGCATTGTACCATCTCTAAATGTAAATCGAAGAACTGTAAAACTTTTAATATGTTGATAACAGACACTAAATTTTCAAATAATTTGCTAACAAAACTTATTACACCAGACGTTTTGATGATCTAAATAGTAAACCAGAAAATATTGTCTACGCGTTAGAATCAATCTAATTAAAATTAAATCTTTCACTTGCTCCCCCCTTTTTGCTATTGTCGCTGCGTGTGCAATCTAATTAAAATTAAATCTTTCACTTGCTCCCCCCTTTTTGCTATGGTCGCCTCTTACAACGCAGCGACCAATACAAAAAGGGGGGAGCAAGTGAAAGATTTAATTTTAATTAGACTGCGTTAGAATGCAACCTATGCGGACTTATTTATTTTAGAGAAACAAAAGGACGACTCAACAAACGTATATGTATAGGAATTAATACCAACAAACTTCCTGCGGTATATCAACATTTCAATCAGCCAGACCACTCTATTCTGTCCATGGAGGTCCGCAGCCTTAAAAAATCTACCATCACTCTAAAAATCCCCCAATTAAGTACCCAAATACGTAGACAAAAAGAAAAATACTGGATCCAAAAATTAGGCACTGCAATACCATATGGGTGCAATGAAAAAATCGATAGTATATGTAACCTTTTCAATCCTGGAGAGTGTGAATATGATGCGCCTTTTCAATTATAATCACAGGTGACAACGTAGACATGGTCATTGTCACGTCTGTTGCATGATGTATCAATAAATGGCCTACTACTGTTTGTTAAAAAAAACTACTAGGACTTAATCATATTCGTACTAAATTATACTCCATTCTACTCAAAACACTACATTATTTTTATAAAGAATGTCTTCAGTCATCTGTAACAGACCCTTCATTCACTCACAAAGATGAAAAGGAACCTCGTCACTTTTTGCTGGCAAATGCATAGATGCGATCAATCTTAGCAATTGCATCACAAGTCTGTTACTTCTAAAATTCCATCATACTTCAAAAACAAATTCGTTCCGATTATATCTTGTACCTATACTACCCACATTGCACCCAGAATCTTCAATTACAAACGTGTATTGCAGGACTTTTTGATCAGTTGACTTCAAAGCCAAACCCCTAGACTGATCTTGCCACAATCATGCACAGTCCTTCGAGTAACTTGATTACTGGAGATCTTAACATTGTTGACAATGAAAGACTTCTCAATATTTTGTCCAAAGAAGCTAAATACCGTGAACCTAAATCCATCAATAGGAATTACAACTTTAAATTATTGATGGATTCAATAGATGACTATGCCATAGAATAGTTTGTTTTGCTTGTTTGAATGGTGTTTAACGCCACTTTCATCAATTTTACAGTTATATCATGGCATCTTGTGTTTATTGGGGTAGAAAGCCGGAACTCCCGGAGAAAACCCCCGACCTTCGGTTGGAAAACTGGCAATCCTTGTCAATTAAGATTGGAGTCGAGTGCACCATACCCGCACAGTGAGACTCGAACCCGCAACATCAGTGTTGACAACCAGAAAATGGGACAAGCTGAGAAGACAAGGAGGTTGATTGGCCTTGAGGTCATTGATTCAAATAAGAATAAGTCGTGAAAGAAGGTCTTGAGAACTAAAGCATCATCAATCTTCAGAAACCTTGATGCTGTTCAAACTTTGTCCGACATTTATGACAAATATGTTGTAGTGTCAGCCGATAATGCTCCTAACAACATTATTTTTATCTGCAAAAACATTATGTCTAGTGTTAAAAAATGAATTAGGCATGGAGAGTTCATTAAGCAATCCTACTTACACATCCATTACGCTTTTAAAATAGGAGATTCTTGAAAATCACAAATCGGTGATTGCATCCTTTGGTCTCTAAATCAAAGTCGAAGATTTTGATGTCCCCTTCTTGTATTGGAAACCAAAACTTCACAAAAATCCATACAAAAAACGTGTCATAGCATGATCGTCTAAATGCACCACCAAAACACCATCGCAACTCCTGACCACTATTTTAACAACATTAAAAACGGAACTTCAAAAACAGTGACACTTTCTACTCCAGGAGTGGAATAAATAAAATGTGGATATTAAACAATCAAAAGACCTGTAAGACATCTTGAGATCTGGATCTCTACCCCAATGTAACAGCATTAAACATTTGATTTTTCGACACTTTACACGGCCATCCCTCATATGCAGCCTAAAACCTGGCTTAAAATCTTATTAAACGCTGTTTTTTCATGAAAAACGGAAAGATACGATATTATTACCTGGTAATTAGTCATGACAAAACACTTCGACATCAATGACTCTAAATCAAGTAATAAATATACCGAAGACCAAATCTGTCGAATGTTAGATTGGCAACATATTTGTCATGTTTGGAGGACATGCTTTTCAAAAGACTTTGTATTCCAATGGGTACTAATTGTGCTGCTCTCCTCGCCGACCTGTTTTTGTACTCTTATGACGCCGAGTTCCTAGAAGCCCTCCCAAAGAAGAAAAAAAAGACACAGGCCCAGACCTTTAATTTCACAATCCGCTATATTGATGATGTTTTGTCCCTCAACAATGCTAAATTTAGTGACTATTTTAATTCAATTTACCCTAGAGAGTACGGAATTAAAGACAGCACCAATACACTTAGGGCGGCCTCTTACTTATGCCTACTTCTAGACACAGACTCGGGAAAAGTAAAAACTAGACTCTACGACACATGTAATGATTTCAACTTTCCAAATGTCAACGTCCTGATCATCGATTAGCAACATTCCAGCAGCTTCAGCGTATGATGTGTACATTTCACAACTTATACGTTATTCTAGATCCTGCGATGTGTATTCCGATTTTCTAGATGGCTCACTGCTGTTGACTACTAAACTACTCAAACAAGGGTTTTTTGTACCTACGTTGATGTTATCTCTCCAGAAGTTCTATGGTGGTCACCATGGCTTAATGGATCGTTATGGGAAATAAATCTTTCATTTACGAAAGGATTTCCGCTCAGTCATAAGAAGTGTTTCCTATTCCTGAAAAAGAAGTTTTCCTAGACTTTACAATGAGTAACTCGACAGGTGTCTAATTAGAGGCAGGCACTGTTTACTCGCTTATTGAGTTCGGGTTACTCACTTTCTGTATTGTCTTTTCGTTTTTGTTTTGCGTTTTATATGTTTATCTATATACGGATTTGTAATTGTCCCTTGACTTTCGGCTCTTGTTGTTTGGTCGGTTTCCTGTGCTATTTTTCTTGTCACACTTCAGTGTTGACATAAAATATCACAATTTATTTATTGACTTTACTGTGTTTGGCATAACGAATTTTGGTATTTAAATCTCTTCAACACCTTGATGTTCCAGCATGCTAAAAGTTTTGGTTTGAGCGCCACCAATGAATGAATCTCGAGTAGACGAAGCGCGCCTCTGGCGGAGTAAATTTTATAACCTTTGTATTTTTATGACTCTTATTTGTTCATTGTAGAGTTTAAGTAGTCATAGAATTATTCATGATATAAAAGGGAAACAAATGCTGGCTATTGATGTTTTCGGACTGGTCATAGGATATCTTAGGAACCACTTACTAGGAAGGCTTTATAAGCGAGACAACAAGAGTGTTTTGCAAGAAGACATGATTTAGTGGGTACTTACTGTCCTGCCATTTGGAACGATAAAGCTAAGCAGTTCATGAGACGTGCCGCGGAAAGGGTATTTATCGTGTTAATTAGGTTTACTTTTTAAACATTTTTAGTGTTTCAGAATAAAATTATTTGATAAAAATATCCTGATTTAATTGATATTTCATTTTCAGTAACACAATTAATATTCTGTCGTGTTTGTTTTTAATTAAGTTGCTGGTTATATTTTGTGTGTTGTTGTTAAGTATTCAATGAAGATGAACAGTGACATACGTTTATCTAAACTATATTGATTGTTTTTCTGGAAACTGACCAATAATCAATTTTCATGTAAAAGGAGTTCTGATCTTTAAAAATTAAATGCAAAATAAACCACGTTTTGTTTTACGGTTATGCATATGTATATGCTCGTTTAATACTGGGCAAAGGAGCGGTATAGGTAGAATATTGATCAGCGGGGACACGATTTAGGGCAAGATGTGACGGATTGCAGTTAACTTGCCTCTCTGCTGTTCTCACCTGTTACTCTGAAAATAATTACACAATATTAGTATATTAGTATATTAGTATTGAACATTGACACTTGCGAATGTATTTGAACCGCATATATATTATACACTGAATATTTGTAATTTAAGGGAGGAATCAAGAATGAAAACTTGACGTTAGCTTTGGAACCAGAGGCAGCATCATTATACTGTAAATATTTCCCACAATGCATCACTACAAATAGAAAGAAAATATCAACAACAGCTCTAGAAAATGGCACAAAATATCTCATTCTAGACCTGGGTGGTAAGGCATAGAACTTAGGACATTTGTATTTAAGAAAAGATAGCAATGAAACCGACAAAATAACAAGAGCCGAAAATAAATGGACGATTACAAATCCGGATATAGACAAATATTTACAACACGAAACCAAAAAACGAAAGTGAGTTCCCCGAACAAATAAAAAACTTAGTGCTACCGACAAGAAGGCAGTGCCTGCCTAATTAAAATACAATGTATTGAAGTCGCCTACACACTGATATCTTGACGAAATAGCACACACACTTATTATAGTTTACCTTTACCATTTTTGCAATGTGTTTCTTATTAATGTAGTCTCTAAATTCAATAACAGCAAAATTGTATTAACTCTCATAGTCTTCAATTGCTTCTCTAACGTATTAAAAATTTTTACGGAGTTTATTGTGTTTTTACCGATCTACTATTTCAAAGGTAGATGTTTACAATATTTCGGAGTTCTCTTCAGATAATATCTATACCTGTTGTTGTTGTCGATAACACCATAAGGAAGGCTTTTGTTATTTATATGTTTCTTTAAAAAAATCACGAAAGCCAAATTCGAACTATCAAAAATTAGTTTAAACTCAGTCTAAATTGTTAAATATATAGAGTAAAAAATAACAGTATTTTACGTCTGACAGCATGGTCTTACCTATGACAAAAGTATTGTTTTGCAACTTTTTCTATTGCTTTTTGAAATATTTATTAAAAAATAATGTCTCTTTTCTTTCCCGAAGTGATTTTTTTTTCATTTATATGCTAGTGAAAACATACATTTGGCAGTAAACTAATTACAAATATTTCAATAAAATAATATATTAATTACATTCAGTACTTCAAGGTAATGATTTTCCTTATTTAAGATGGCACAGTTGATGTAACGGTTCATGAAATTCTGGACGATGGCGCACTCCGAGAAGTTCATCAAGCTACAGGTGGGTGCTGGGGTGGCACAACGGTGGATGACGAATTTTGGCTCCTGCTAATGAATGTATTTGGATCTGACGTAATATCAGAAGCTAATACTCGATGTCCCAACGAAATTCTTGACCTTTATTTAGACTTTGAAATGAAAAAGAGGACATTCGAACCAGGCCAGAGTACGAGTGTAAGTGTGAAATGTCCAGTATGTATATACGAAATATACCAAACCAGGAACGGCGTTTCAATACAAGATAATTTTAAAAACTGTCCTACGAAAAATGCAGTTGAATTAAAACGAGACAAAATATTTATATTAGCGGAGACGTTTAGTTCCTTATTCAAAAGTTCCGTGTCGCGTTTTCTTCATCATCTTAACGAACTACTTCATACTTCTCCGGTTATTGATGTAACTACGATTGTTAGTAGGAGGCTACTCAGATTCATATGTAATCAAAGACGCAACAGTGTCAAATTTTCCTCACATGCATATTATCAATCCCGATGATTGTTCACTGGCTGTATTGAAAGCTGCTGTCCTCTTTGGCACGACCCACAAGCTTTTACATCCAGAATATGTAAATTTACTTATGGTATAGTAATAAACAAGAATTTTATTGAAGGAGTTCACCCGGAAGATAAACGACGTCATATCGGGGGTCATGACATTTGTGACGATATATTTGAGGTTTACGTCTAAACGTCGGAGTCTCCGCAGTTCGTAACAGACGAATCGTGTAGCCTTCTCGGAACTCTGATAGTGGATTTAACTGCTACAGACAAAACAAAAGAGCAAATCGTTAAAGTCAGTTTTCATTATTTTGGAACAGAACTTGAAGTCAATGCCAGAGAAGAACATTCTGGAAATGAAATGAAAGCAAAGTTTAATTTTCTGTGTTGAGACATGCGCGTTTTGATTACACTTTTTGCTTTTTACAGTTTTTGTTGTTTTAACGGCTGCTCGTCAGTATGCCTTGCTCATGATGCTGATTTAGTGTTTAAGTGTAATACTTTTTACGATAATGTTTTCATTGACGTACATGTTTAATCTTTGTTTAATTTCAATTGTGCGTAATATTTTCGTTTTCGAGTGTTTTTTTCAAAGATCGTTGTCCTGAGCACAGCTTAAATACAGCTCGCTGGACGTACATTTGTCTCGTGCAAGAACAAATATTGTGAGTTTATTATAATTCTCATTATTTTTATTAAGAACAAAGTTTTTTATTTCACTTATTATGTCAAATTCAGTCTTCATCTGCCATATACTTACATGGCTCGTTCGTGTATTTAATACATCACGCCTCGTCCTGAATATGGCTAAAATACTGCTCGCTGGACACAAAGCAAACATGCAATCAATTATCAATCAATCAATAATACATCATGCTTTATCTCATTCTGCTTGTTGAAATAATTATCCTAACATTATCATCTCTTTCCCAATCTGAAGTTGTTTTATAACTAAATTATTTCAATTAGCAGCAAATAGTTATGTAATCCTGTTGAACGTGAAGGGACAAATGTTAAAGGCAGATAATTCTGTTTTAATCCCTAATTTGCATCAAGTCAGAATAACTAGACTTTTATCAAGTAGTTTAAATCATACTTATTTAATTACATCTGCCATTCTAGTTAATGTGTGCTTCCATGTATAAACATGTTTTCTGGTATAGTGAACAATATATAATATAGGAAATGGTTTATAGGTGGTGTTTATTGTTGATCGTAGGAATATACGGATGTAAATAAAATATGAAAACATCCAGCGAATAAAGGTTTATGTTCCCTTTGTGACGATAGGTTAGCCAACCTTGTGGAATAAAACCCTTGTTTTCAGTACATTCCTTCTGTTTTTCAAATGGAATAAAAAGAACATTTAAAAGATAAATTGTTAACAATACAATAGTTTAGATATAATAATGGAATTTTGTGCAATTACATTTAACGTAAAAGATTTCAAAAAGAATTTACCAAATTCGCACCACAACAAATTCAAACGAAATTTAACATAAAACGCTGACAGATGTCTAAAACCTTCTAACAATCTACTAGTGTTTGTGAGTGTAAGAAGCATAGATAGTTCCCAAAAAGACGTTCGTGTGTGACAACAGTATAAAAACATCTTTGTCATAAAATTATTCATTCTTATCCATAGCTTCTGTATCTGAGCAGTTATGCCACGTCATCACTGGTGACCTAATCATTATTGATAACTCTTATATAAGATTGCATTAGCTAAATACCCACAGATTCATAAACTAGATAGTATAGTTTTAAAATCCTTATGGATTCAGTCGAGGATTTTGCCATACAATGGGCAAAACGAGAAGAAAAGGACGTAGACTGTCTTTCGGAATGGGCGAAGGCGGTAAGGTCGTTAATAAAAGAAGAATAAAAAAAACTTAACGGGTCTATGAGCACTCGAGATAAATCGGACTTCAGAGATCCTCATGTTGTAGAACACTTGTCTTACATTCAAGACAAATACGTTGTTATAACTGTAGACAAGACGCTTAACGATATTGCATTTGCATGCAAAACGCATTACATTACCTGCGTGATAAAGGTATTAGGTATTGACAATTCAGCTGGAAACTATACACATACAAAACAGGAAATCATAGAAAAATCTTCTTAAATCCGTTTGAATTCCGTTAGTTTTGATGAGGAATACTCTATTAGATTTATAAGTTCCATAAGTGTTCTTATTAACAACGTTATATTGCTGGGTATGCTAATTACTCCACTAAACCACTTTCCAAACTTCTAGTATCTTTTTTGTAGACAGTCATAAGATGACATTATCTTCATGCAATAGCGTTAGAACATTTTAATTTTCAACTCTGTATACTACTATTCCACATACCAGTAATAAGCTTAAAGAACTATTAAAATAATTGATTCAATTTTACTTCTCTAAGCTAAAAAGAATGGCAAACCTAGATACAAATGTCTGGTTTCAGGTCGTAACAAAATCATACTTCGAAAAGAGCCAGTCTAATTTTTAATTTTCCTAATGTGAATTTTCCACGCATATGGAGTATACATACTCGACATGTCCCTACTAACATGTGGACAGAAGGCCGAGTTGTGCATATTTATTATATAGATTACATAAGTTCACTTTTGTATTTCCTGTTATGAAATATAATAAAGAATAATTAATCTTAGATGGCACAATGTTACATTCTCGAAACGTAGAGGCTGCTCTTACACAGAATTAGCAGTGGTAGAAATAAGAGCAAAAACATTAACAATATCTACAATGTTCGCCTCGTATCGATCATCCTCCCAAGTCAGGGGTTCTGAGTCCGCGTTCGCTCCACCATCATCCCTGATATCTTACATATATATTTTTCGGGTCGGAAGTACCTTGAGAAGTACCAATCAAAATCGATGTAATTGAATGTGCTTGGGAAACGTAAACAAGAACACGAGGCGATGTTATGTAATGGATTAGTAATGTAGATCATAATTTAATATTAAAAGAACAATGGACAAAAATACTGTGTGTCGATGTTGCAAGGATGTATTACCAAAGAAAAACAGACATTTTATATTTTCTGAAAAGTTTACTTTAATAGCGCAGCTGGCAGAAGTTGTGGGTCATTTCATCGAAGACGATGGATCGTCTTCGTATTTATGTTACATGTGTTTCAACAAACTTAATAAACTTGCAAAAATCGATTTTGAACTGCAAAACAAGATTTCTATTTTGCAAGAGGAAAAAAAAGATATAAGTAATAAACTTCGCGGATGTACTAATATTGCTCCTTCGTATTCGGTTGCAAATTCGCCTGTTCAAACCCCTAGAAAAACCACAAAAATGTATTGATTCGACACACACCAACCCCAAGAAAACCAAAGAAGTTTGCAACTCTGACAATAGCCACAAGGAACATGACAGAGGTTGAAGAAGACAGTTTTTTAAAACGACCACAACGAGTGGCAAAAAAAAAGACTGACTGAACAATTGACCCATTTCCAGTTTTACATGATTTATCTCCCCTTTTACTTCCTGTTAAAAAAACTGCGGCTGTCATTACTTAAAGACTATGATATTGAAATAAAGATTTTGGATTGTTTTTATATTGTTTGTCTATGCCAGTTAAATTTTTATCTTATTAGCAGATGTTACTATAGCCATAGGCAACAGGTGAGTTTGAATACAACACGGATGTCACTGGTAAGCTTGTTTAATCAAGCTATAAAACAGCTGGGGATATACCTCCAATTAGCGTCAGGTAAATAGGGTAATGCACATTGGTTAATTAATTAACAATCACGTTTACTCAGCAGGCGGTTTTAATAACCTTCCTCACTCAGATATTGACACCTGTCATTCAACTGAAGCGTGAAAATTTATCAAAGATAATTGCCCATTTCAAAAGGTTTCAACAGGACAAACTGCGGCTACAGCCGCAGTTTTTAGTACCGGAAGTGGACACTAGGTGGCGTTTTTTAAATTGGAAAGTCGTCAATTACTGTCACCAGAAAAGGCAAAGGACGAAAGGTAATGTTTATGTTTATTTTCGATATCGCCCTCGTAATGACCAACCACGCCTTATTGGAAGGTCAAGACTTTTGTTAAAAACTAATATTTTGCTTTGTGCTTACTGAACACAAAAATATTGTTTACACTGATTCCAAATTCTTCACCCCCCCTTTCAACCCACACAACACACAACACTGTAACACATTAATTAAAACTAATTTTCATTTGTTAAGTTTGTGAAATACAAATTTGTGTCATCGAATGGATAAAACCAATACATGTTTGTCAGAACCTAACATGTCAAATACAACATCCCTATGATAAATTATGGTTTTTACAGTCATGCATTACTGTTTTACATATCTGTAAGTAATACATGTAACTACAGTACAGTTCAGTTGAAAAAGCATTGACATTTATACTTAGAGATATTTCATGTTTCAAGGAAGGAAATGAAATAATTCAATTAACAATTTCTGAATATGGATTATGTCATATACTATTATAAGGTCGGATTAAGTTAATTTACCTCATTTTAGCAGGTGATAAGCTGTACATGTATTTAAAGTTAGCATGACATATTAACAGACATACATGTACATTAAATAACCTCAACTGAGCTTTTAAAGGACTAAGTACATGAGTGCAAAAGTGAGCAAAGCATATATAAGCACAATATTAGAAGCAGACAGTAGAAAGCACTGGTTAGCACAAGTGTGCTAGTTTGCTGGTGTCTCATTTACAGCTTTAACATTTGCTGTGTGCTAATACGAAAAGGCTTTAAATAGGAAAACAAATTTTAAATACATGTACTGAGACTATAAAGTATTCTATTCCCATCCTGAATTAGAGACAGAAACAGGTTTATAGTTTTCAAGGATTTCTTCTGCATACACTGCATACATACACACTCCTCATTTTCAAGATTGTTTTACCTATGATTTACATCATTTATATTAATAAGTACATTATTTTAGGTTCAAATCAGATATGCAGCAGAAAAAAAACTAAGGACAAGAACTGTGACAGAAAAGGGAATGTACAGTGTGCTAGCCTGTATTGTGAGGGGAGATAATTTGCAAACCATTGCAAATAAATTTTTTTAAATACCAGGAATGAAGGACAAAATTTGTAAATGCCTCATGAAAGTTATAAACAAGGAAGCAATTGAAATGTGCAGGCAAAAACATAATTCTATTCTTAGAAATACATCTGTGTGTTCCTTATCCTCATTAGATTTTAAAGGTATTGCAGATGAAGTGAGAAGCAAGGCACCCACAGTATCTATTTGTTTTTAGCATGCTGTAGTGACAGTTTTGACAATTACATTTCTTTCTCTGTACTAAGTGCAATATTACTTAGATACAGAAATATCAAGATGTCTCTACTTCATCATGTAATAGGCCAGTTACTGGATTGTGGTGGAGCAACAGACGAGGTATACATCTTAATTTAGTTTGTTTGAATGGTGTTTAACGCCACTTTCAGCAATTTCTGAGCTATACCATGACATTCAGTTTTTATTGGGGAAGAAGCCAGAGTACCTGGAAAAAACCCTTGACCTTCAGGAGGAAAACTTGCAATCCTTTTCAATAAGGAGTCGAGTACACCTTGCCAGCAGTGAGACTTGAACCTGCTACTAGTACCTCTGTACATGTATTGACAGACCACCAATCAATAGTAGATGAACTACCTTAACACTTCTCGGCCACCTAGACTCCTATATGTCTAAGATATATATATATATATATATATATATATATATATATATATATATATATATACACTGTTCTATAGCACACATTTTTGCACCATGGTATTGTCTATGTTTATATAAAAAGATAATTACAAATACACTGATAATTTTAAATGGCCAGTTACATTTACAACATGTTGTGAAAGTTGCGATTAAAGTTGCAGTCTTTGATTATCACAAAATTGAGGACATAATAATTTAAAATCTTGAATAAAAAATTTGCCTTTTGATTTTTGGTTACAGTTTATACATGTTCATATTAACACCACATACACCATTTGCTATTCCTATAGTGTTGAGTTGTTGGTTTTTTAACTACATGTATTTTACTGGTAGACTATCAACATAATGTGTCATTTTGGGCTGTCGGTTGGTCCTGAGACAGTACACAGAAAGCGCACAGATATGGTTGAAAGACAAAACATGCTGATCAAGAACAGTTTGATTAGTCAAGTGATACAAAGCCAGTTGGCCTATGCAGTTCAAAAGACAAAGGACATGGTACAGAATTTGAGTGATGATACGGGATCAGTGTCATGCAGCTGTGATGTGAATGTAACATATACCAACCTAAAGAACCAGTCCAAAATTACTGAAAAAGGTATGTCTAATGACTTAGAGGTAAATTACTTTGATATGTGTTCTTTCTACAAAAATAAAATGTACTGCTCATGTACGACTAACTTGATAGATGAGGATTCCACCAACAGACCGGAGATTGACACAAATACGGACCCACTTCAGCTTAATATAAAAATTGACAGCCCAATTGGAGACATAATTTTATCATCCATTAACTTTAAAGCACATGTAGGTAATCAGTTCACTACAACAGTACAGGCATCAAGCAAGAGAACCCTAACATATGGCTCATCATTCATTGAAAATCACAAAGACTGCCTCAATCCAGACAATTTATTACCTGTTTTTGATATTATTGGAGATAATATTGACTTAACTAAATCTCCTTCACACATGACTAAGGAAAAGCAAACAAAGAGTTACCATTGGTTTCTGAATGTTGCGGTACAAAGGAGAGTTCTTTCATCATTGCCAGACAGTGAACCAATAGCAGACATAATGACAGTACCAAACAGTGCCTTTATACCAAATGCAGATGACTGTGCCTCACTTGACAATGATATGATATTTCACATTCTTAAAGTTATAACAAAACATATAACTGTTCTCCAGCCATTTTCAAACAGTGTTCCAAACCACATTCAGCACCCATACATGGAGGAAACGGCCAAGAAATCAACTTATTACATCGTTGATCTGTTAGATAAAAGTGAAAATAAATCCGATGAAATGATAGATATACGAGAGCACATACACAGAATATATATTGCCTATACAGAAAATGACCCTTCAAGTGTGATAGAAAGAAAAGTCTTCGGAGGTGATGTGGTGACTAATAAGAGAGCGTATGCAGCACAGCTTGCAATGATGAATGGTCAAACTGATTTTTTTCGATTGGCTGGTGTTGTTCATCGCCCTGAAGGACTGCATAGAATGATGAATTCATTATTGGTATCTGAACCACAGCATGCTTTGTTCATGAGTTAGTTTTTTAAGCTGTTTTAGCCACATACCTGTATACTTTGGGACTTAATGAATATGAAAGCAGAATTCAATCTGTATTCACAAAAGTTTCTACGTTAACCTACAAAATAAGGGTTGAAATGTCCCAAATACATGTACTATTGTTTTATTTCTGATAGGACAACTATCAGTCTCATGTACATACATGCAAACATATTTAGGAACCATTAAGCCATCTTGTATAATGCACTCACTGAAGCAGAAAGTTGTTTCAGATAAGTATTATACATTGTAAATGTACATATGAGTGCTATATAATTCCCCTATCTGTTTTTAATGCACTGTTATATTGCTAATTCAATTGTCATAGCCTGGCATCTGCTTTTTAAACATTTGAAAGAAAGTAGAATAAATCATCTTTGAATTCCAAATAGGTGCAAATTTAGATATGGCTTTACAAGAACCTGCATGTTCTTGCCAAAATGTTCGCCATTTCGTCATAATGTTGATAATGTACTGATGCCATGTGAATGACATTTATGTACCAAGCAGTGATTCATTTTCTCAAATGTTAGTTATGTTTGTTTTGTTTATTAGTGTAGGTATGTACATTCAGTTACATATATATTGTATTTATTTATTTATATAGTTTCTGCAAATAAAAATTAGATAAAAACTCACAAAGTACAAGAGGAATACTCAAACTAATTCCATACAATTTATAAGCTAAAAATTTAGGCACTTCAGATTTTTGGTACTGATTTTTTTTTTACATAATACAATAAACAATGTATGTAGTTGAATGTACAGATAGTGTAGACTAGTTTATTATGTTTTCAATAAATTGCAGTAAGAGCTATGTGCCACTGTGTATACCAGAAAATAGTTTAACAAAGTATGAACTGAAGTCATTTACCTTTTTTTCATGTACATCATGTAATACTCATCATTGCAAAAGCATAATTTTTCTGAAACTAGATTAATGTTTATTACCAGCATGTGTATGCTATATTTCAAAAATTAACTTGGTGACACAGAACTACCAATACAACATTTAAGGAATATTTGACATTCAGTCAGTTACTTTACATGTAACAATACATAATGTTTCTATAACATATGTTCTGTACATTTTTGTTCATAATGCAAGAATTCTACCATTCATCTTCAGCGGCTGACCAAGGAAGCATGTGCCAACTTAGAAATGTGGTACATAGAGTAGATGTGTCTGGTGCAAATGGTGTTACCGAAAAATTTAGGTACTTTTAATGAATTGCTAGTTCATACGGTAACAAAAAATGATGACTTGTAACAGGTTTACTGATAAATATATCAAAACAAAAGTGTCAGTATAAAATGTGCTATTAATTACATGCATAGAATAATTATTTCCTTATTTAATACTTTGAAAACTTTAATAAACTAAGCAGAGCTATTAACATAACAATGAACCTGTAGTATGCACAATGTTTTAATTTAAGAATATTCATCACCACAAGACCCTTGACTTAAGAGGATATACATATATTCAAAAGTCCATCTATCCTTGACTTGAGGGGGAATGAATTCAAGATCTAGATCTATATACACATGCAATTGATAATTAGGTATAGATTGTCATTGTCTTTAATGAGATTTTATTAAGGTAAGTTAATGTGTAAACTAATTTAGTTTATAAATGTCCTGCATAACATTTTCTTTCAGAGCACATTATGCATTTGTAATGGACTGTCTAGATGCTTACATTCTTGGGGCAGCAATGGAAGTTATGGGCTTGACAAATGTTGATGAGATTCCAAAGACATTCAAACCACCATCTCTTCTAAATACTTCACCACAAGCAGATCAGTTAGAATTTCTCTCAAGGCGTGGAAACGAGATATTGGAAAAGAATGTTAAAATGAGCAAAGGTACTTCTCATAAAACTTCTTCTCCACCCTACTCCACCCATTTCCTGGGATATCCAAGGGTACAAGAAGTAGGGCTTCTCTACTACTTTGTAATTTATGGTTATGCAGGATGTCAGTAAGAAAAGAGCGTGACATCATAGATCTAAGTGTTTGGAAAGTGCAACATTCTCTGGAGTGATAGTAAATAGAGACCTCTTGCATTATTGATTGTATCATTTTTTATTTTTTATATGTTTTCGTACTTGAGTATAGCATAAACATGCTGGATGTTAAAACTTGTCAACATTTTCCTCTTATAATAATGGTCAAGAAGTGCCAGTTTTTCTTCCTAAGGTATGGTTTTCACCAGGTACTTAGTAGGTTTCAATATAGACTAGATGCCATCGCTGACAAAATGTTGCAGATCTTGTTGTATGAAAAGAAATATTACTACTTACTATTGAGAAGATTTTAAATTTATTGCAATAATTTGTGCATATATGTTAAATTCAGGTACTCTGCATCATCACTCATGTTTAATTTTTTTTACAGATAGAAATTGACAGAAATGAGAGAAGAAGCTCAAGAAATGGATACATAAATGACTCTGGTAAATGAAATGTTTCATTCAGATGAAAATAGGTACATATGTACTTGTGGGAAAAAATACAAGACTTTGGGGTTCTTTAAGCGACACCTACAAAAGGAACACAAGTGGCTATTCACACCCGGACATGAAAAACCTTCATCTTTTAGCATAAATGATAGTATTGCAGCATATAGAGCTTCGTTTATGAAAAATTCCCTGCTGCTTAGAGACACATATGATGCATATAAACTTTGTGATGGAAACAGAATTTTAAGGAATGCTAAATTCGAAATGTTGTGTGCAGATGTTCGTAAACACAACAAATACAGACTTTGGCTGTGGCGCTTTCAGGCATATGCTACCGCTCTTCTTTCACCACAGGAGGCATTTGAGTACAAGTGGAATTGTTCAGCAAACACTTCTGGTGGAATAGACAAAAACATACCAAATGATAACTTAGTTGAGCTAATGGTTCAGCTAATAAAGAAAAAAATTAAAGAGCAAGGGGCAAATTTTACTTTTGAAAGTGCAAAAAGAGCAGCATTGTGTGCACAAGTGCAAGACGACATAAAAAACAACATTCAAAGTCAGTCCGGCAGTGGAAAAAAAGGAAGGAAAAGGACCAAGGCTGATTCATCGTCAGATTTAAGAATTATGCTCAATGAACTATTACAAGGAAATGTCTTCTCTGACATCCCAGGCAGACAGTATGAATACTATAAAAATCTAAAGATGTAAATGAAAGGCTGGATCTATCAAAACTTCATACTTGGCTTACAAAGCAGAAAGAAAGGGCATCATAAGAAATGTTATAATGTTTCTATTACAAACTGTATTGACATGTATTATTTGTTACAAATTTATGTTGCTATGATAATGATTAAGTAAATTTATTTGACAACATGTTAATTTTTATCCAAATCAGCCTGAAGGGTTTATAGAAATACTACACTAGTCTGTTTAATTAGGACTTTGCTTTGTAATTTTATGTAACTAATTTTAGTTCCTTTCCTTACTCACTGAATTTCAGATTGAAAAAAATTATGGATTTATGTCCCTTAAAAAAGTAAATATTTAAGGCACAGTAGGTTTATAAAGTACTTTAGCCTATGCAATAAAGTTTTAAGAACAATTTGTCTTTGACCAAATTATTAAATAATGCAATGTCTAACCTAAAGCATATTGGTAGAGACTTGGACTTGTATCTGTTGTGACACAATTCAAGGAAAATGTCTATTCATCAATGTTCCTTTCATTTCTTGGTTAAGTAGATAAGGTTGCAGTATGTGGTACATTTACCTGTAATGTGTTGTAAATGAACGTATTTATGCCTTCATTTCATGAGGGGGGCTTCGGTGGCCGAGTGGTTAAGGTAGTTTGTCTACTATTGATCACGTGGTCTGTCAACACTGACATTGCGGGTTCGATTCTCACTGCAGGAATGGGGTACTCGACTCCAATCGTAATTGACAAGGATTGCCAGTTTTCCTACCGAAGGTCTGGGGTTTTCTCCGGGTACTCCGGCTTTCTCCCCCAACAAAAACTGTATGTTATGATATAGTTTACACCAAAGTCATTGGAAACGTAGGTCATGGGACTTACTACTAATATACATGTGCTGGATGCACTGGAGTACACTACAGCTAAAGTGAATTTTGCTTTTTACACATACTCACAACAGGAGTTGGAAAAACCACCGACTTTATTCAAGATGGATGTAGTATATGTATTTCTTCTTTAATGCATGTCAATTGAAAAAGCACAACACCAATTACACAAAAGCTAAATAATTCGGAATACTGCTGGGATGAAGGTCTGGAGATTTCTCCAGCTTTTTCCCCCAAAATAAATGGATGCCATAATATAGCTGAATAATTGCTGAATTGTTCAGCAATTAAAAATTGCCAATCACTGTGAGCAGAGTGTCCTCCCACCCTGACAACAAGATCATACATGTTTAGATATAAACTGTTGAAATTGCTTTGTAATGTCATCATGGTTGGATTGCTTCTCTAAAATATCAGCAGTGCAGCTTTTACACCTTTAGAATGTTAAATAAATTTTCAGACATATGTAGTTTTCACCCGATACTATTATTTACAGAGTATCCTTCTCCATTATCCAAGGTCATGGGGGTGAATGTGGAATCTTTGTTGTTGTGGCTGGCACAGACATATATGACTGGGAAATAACAGACCGTCTACATTCACTAATGTCTGATTTATTAAGTTTTATCATTTCTGGGTCAATTTTCTTCAAACTCTTTTCATTGTTCTTAAATATTATGATTTCTTGTGCAAGGAACCATCTCGACCTGCACGGTCCATTTGTTGTGCAAAAGTATCCATGTCATGTGGCACTCCATAGTGGACAACATTATTCAGATTTTTAAAATTTACTCCCATTCCTGCGGAATTTGTGCAAACTAATACTTTTATTTCACCATTTTCATTATTCATGTCAAGTCGAATGTTATGTTTTACTGTTTCAGGAGTTTTACTGTGAAACATGTTGACTAAACCATCTAATTTTAAATGTTTCAGGTTTCTCAACAGCATGGAATAAATTTAACTGCAGTCTGATTGATGTGCAAAAAATTAAATGTCTTTCAAAATTTTGTTTTTTACTTTTCAATTCACCTATAATCCATGAAAAAACATTGTCCAGATCTGCATTATTAGAAATATTGATTACATTTAACTTAATGTTTTTTCCTGTCTGGACTATCTATAATAACTTTACAACCTGTTTTGAAACAGAGACTTTTCATGATCTTTCTTCTGTTAGATGGACTTAAACGTGGCTGTGAGTGCAACTATTGGAACATTCAGGCTTAGCGAACGCAACTCTCCTATACGTGAAAACCATTCACGAAAGGCAGGTCCTTCTGAATGATACTCTCCCCTGAAAAGTACCAGAATGCAATTATTTCATTTATACACATTTAGACCGATTTATAACATTATATTGGTTCATAGGTTGAACAGTTTCTCCTAACCTAAGAGATGAGTTATTGTCGTTTCTTTTGTCTTTGTGATTATAAATGTACTACTTGTATACGCCAGCAAGTAAGTCTCACTTCCCAATCTTTTGACAATTTTTGTGAAGAATCTTTCATGTAAATGCAAGAGCTACACTTTGACCAGTACATTAACACAAAACTTGATTAAAATACATGTTGTAATAAATTTTAGCACTGCCTGTCTAATGCACAAACAATTTCAAAATAATTATGGAGGGGGTTAATGTTAAAATTTTAAGTTTTTTTTAATCTTTGTGTCAATGCATGATCGTCTTCAAAATAAGCAAAATATGCATATCATACTAGTATGTAGAGAAACCAGCGCACATTGGTGCATTAGAAATCGATAAGAAAATGAGGAGGTAACGGTCCTTGAATTTTCATGGCTCTTGTTGTTTTATCGGTTTTATTTGCTATTTTTCGTAAATGTTACTTAATATAAATGTAATGATTAAATTTTCTTACCAGTGAACAACGGTGTGTGCTTCATCAATCACTGTTAGTTTGTGTCTTCCAGCGAATCTAGGGTTTTTGAACGCTTCTCTCCATTCTGTAGCTCGAATAACAGAAAACAACGAAAAAAAGAGGAATAACCGAAAACAATTAAAAAATGACCGAAAAACGCATTAAAGTTAATGTTTTTTGTTCAAAACTGTATGTTTAACGTAATAGAAACGCTATTCAAAAAGTTTTATGCAAAAATATTAATGTATAACAAAGTTATAGCACTTTTGTCTTCATGCCATACAATGTACGGAGGTCATTATCCATTTGGGATGGCCTGTGCAAAAGTAACCGAACGGGCGAGACATCAAAATTTTTTATTAAAAAAATCTTTCTTTCACTTAAAATTTCATATATGGGGCATTACACATATGATGCTAAATTACATAAAAATGGAGACAAAAGTATACGTGACCACGGACTTTTTTCCGGAATTTACCTTAAAGTTTAAGAATGGTTTTTCTACTTTCATTTCAATGTTGTGGTCACATTGTACCACATTACACACTTTAGGAAGTGCTTCCACTGTAAAGACATTGACTGGAAAAAAATATAATCTTGTTCTACAGTAATGCCATACCTTTCAAAATATCCAACTCTTAAGCAATAGCAGTTATAAGCAAAAGCAGAAACAAAAGAGAAAATTGGGACTATTTTTTCATCCTGCCATGTTTTGAAATTCATTCATTGAATAGGATAATGACTCCTTTAAGCAAAGCCAACAGTTCCGGATTTCCACCAAAATTTTTTTTATGTTATTTAATGATTCTGTAAATAAAATAAGCATGTAGTTTGAATATATTGCTACACAAATAAAAATTATGACAGTTTCCAAAGATGTGGTGAATCCTTGTTTTAGCCATTTTTAACTGATAAGGACAGTTAAGGTACAATTGTTTTCTTTTGTTCAACAATTTTGGCACAACAGTCAAAATATCACCTTTTTATGACAGTACAGGTGTAATAGTTACCAAATAAGCAGAAACACATCTGATAAAAGCAACTTTTTATCAAGTGAGAGTTCATTTGAATATAGGGGGGGGGGGGGGTTGAAAACAGTCGATTCTGTTGCTATGACGGTATGATATAAAAATTAACATTTTTCCTTAGAAAAGAAAAAAACTTACTAAAAAAGCTTTTCTTAGCTGTAATGAGTATATAAATGAACTTATTAAGTAGAAATACACCACAATGGAATTCAGGTTGAGAAGCAGAGGTCTCTTTTCTGTAGCTTAGACTTTAATTAAACTATACACAAAGTAGAAATATGACTAGTTTTAAGAAAACTGACATATAATTTTTATACAAAAAGACTCATTGGCATCTTTTCAGTCCTTTTTGCATGCCAAGTCACTGAAAAAGTAGAAAACATAGCAACTAACTAGACTGATTGATTCAAAGTACCCAAAAGCATACTAGATTCACAGACTTTACATTAAAACGGCACATTCCAAATGATGCCTACCCATGCCAAATAATTACCTAGAGGCCAGAGGAATGAATAAATACTACATATTGATTAAAATACTGCTGTATAACCTTCTTTTAAGAAACAAAATGCGAATACATTTAATCTTTAGTTAAAATCTTCAAGGTATGATACACGTTTCTGTCTAGCAATAAGTGTTGGCACATGAAATAGGATCATTGTTTACCTTTTTTTAATCAATTTTTGGTCTGAAAGGTATTATTTAATACCAATAATACATTTGTATTTCTTGTCACCTTGGGTTCTACCTTACTGTACTCTATAGAATTGTTAACAGTGTGCTTTTTGCAAAAATAATCACTTTTCATATACCATATGCCAAAAAAGTCAAATTTCACTGCAGATAATGAAACAGACTATAACTATAAAACCTGAAGATATATTTTGCAGAAAAGATGTTTTCCTATAATTAGTTCTGCTACCCTGTCATAAAAAGTACCTGACAAGTGGGATTTGTGTATTTGACAAATTTGTAAATTTTGCTCTTACAGAGGTCATTATCCATTTGGGATGGCCTGTGCAAAAGTAACCGAACGGGCGAGACATCAAAATTTCTTATTAAAAAAATCTTTCTTTCACTTAAAATTTCATAAATGGTGCATTACACATATGATGCTAAATTACATAAAAATGGAGACAAAAGTATACGTGACCACGAACTTTTTTCCGGAATTTTACCTTAAAGTTTAAGAATGGTTTTTCTACTTTCATTTCAATGTTGTGGTCACATTGTACCACATTACACACTTTAGGAAGTGCTTCCACTGTAAAGACATTGACTGGAAAAAATATATTCTTGTTCTACAGTAATGCCATACCTTTCAAAATATCCAACTCTTAAGCAATAGCAGTTATAAGCAAAAGCAGAAACAAAAGAGAAAATTGGGACTATTTTTTTCATCCTGCAATGTTTTGAAATTCATTCATTGAATAGGATAATGACCCCTACGATAATATACTTATAATCAATATGGCGACTGAATATCACGTGATTCTATCAAAGTACGGGAAATGCTGTGATCCGCTTTATGATTAGGCCGGATGGTGATAATTTTATTTATATAGAATAGTTACAACATTTTACAGTGCGATATAAAAATGTATTAACAGCGTGTAAAACATTAACAAATTAAGGGTCTAAGGGTGGCTAATAAAAGTCCAAACACATTCTGTCCTTTTCCACGTACTCCGGTTCCCCAAAAAGAATCGGGAACATCGTGGGCGATGTATCCAGTGGTCTGCATTAGAGTGTCTCGGAATAATTTGCATTGCTGGAATTTAATCTTAAGGATCTCAGACAATATTTAAAACACTATTCAATTATTTTACAAGAAAGACCAGAATGATTAAACAATTGTTTACTGATATCTGCAATCAAGTCAATAGTCATAATGTAAAATTTAAAGTCATAATTATCAATTATCACCATGCAGCCAATATTTCACGCCTAATTACAGCATTTGCAGTACTTTGATCGAATCACGTGATATTCAGTCGCCATATTGAATAAACGTATATTATCGTATTTGTAAGGCATGAAGGAAAAAGTGCTATAACTTTGTCATACATTAATATAAATGTAATGATTAAATTTTCTTTCCAGTGAACAACGGTGTGTGCTTCATCAATCACTGTTAGTTTGTGTCGTCCAGCGAATCTAGGGTTTTTAAACGCTTCTCTCCATTTTACACTTCCAACAAGTATTTCTGGATTACCAAAAACAAATTGATAATGTCCGTTAATAACCTCGTTTTCATCATCCTTTTCACTACTTATATATGTTGCTAAGAATCCCAAGCCGTTCAGGCGCTCTACTTGCTCCAACATTATACTCTTCAATGGAGCAATTATAACATTTCTCGACTTGTACTGGGCGCTGCCATTTTACCTGTTGTGATCAACGATAGCTCAGAGCTAGGAGAAATTTCATTGGTCGAATTTTAATTCCGGTCACCACCAGATGGCGAAAACATGGCAGGATGAAAAAATAGTCCCAATTTTCTCTTTTGTTTCTGCTATTGCTTAAGAGTTGGATATTTTGAAAGGTATGGCATTACTGTAGAACAAGAATATATTTTTTTCCAGTCAATGTCTTTACAGTGGAAGCACTTCCTAAAGTGTGTAATGTGGTACAATGTGACCACAACATTGAAATGAAAGTAGAAAAACCATTCTTTAACTTTAAGGTAAAATTCCCGAAAAAAGTCCGTGGACACGTATACTTTTATCTCCATTTTTATGTAATTTAGCATTATATGTGTAATGCCCCATATATGAAAGATTTTTTTAATAAAAAATTTTGATGTCTCGCCCGTTCGGTTACTTTTGCACAATACATAAAACAATTAAAGTATTTTGTTTCAGTCGATATAAGTTTTAATAGACTCATAAATTAATATTCTAATATGACGTGCTTTAAAGGCTTTGAGACCACAACTGTGGTAAAAAAATGATTTATATATGAGCAACACACGCTGAGAAGGGCGTGTTTTTAAAGGGCTGTTCCAATTACAAAACTGTAACTCCCACCGGAAAGCTATTGCGTATGACGTATTAATCTTATAAATAGCGACACGCGCTATAATTATCCGTTGCTATGGCTTGAGATAAAATAATACGACATAAATGGTCACCCCGTGGTAAAACAATGATAACCCACAGCCTCCGTGAATTATTTCTTAATTAACCTTCGCCTTTGGCGTCGGTCAATATTAATATTTAAGCCTATTAAAACTTATATCGACCTCTACAAAAGACTATAATTGTATACTATTACATGCTCGTAACCTGATTAGGTACGTTTGTGCAGGCATTTATCTTATCCGTTTAGTTTATTTGATCGTTTTGGTTTGTATCATTAATTTATGTATAAGGATGATAAAAAATACTCCGTTATGATTTTTTATTCCTGAAGTAATGTCGTAGTGTTAACAATATAACACTATTGTAGGCTTAACTGGAGTAACGCCGCAAGTTAATGAAACATCTCCACCGATCTGCCAGAATCCTCCCTTACCATGTGATCCGGCTCCGACTCATTCCACACCGAAACCGGCTCCGACTCCTTCCACACCGAAACCATCTCCATCACCTTCCGTGAGAAAATCAAAAGTGAAGCCGAACGAGTTTAGAGCCTTTTGTAAAACTTTTATTAATTTCCAAGTGCCTCCAGGAAAACGAAAGGGACAGAAATTGAGAAGTTATTTACGTAAAATTAAGGCACAATGGAGTAGACAAAAGATTAATGCGTCATTTATACAATTCGTCCAGAGTTTTATAATATCTTGTGCAGCCAGCATTGCCTAAAAATTAATAACACTATGTACATTCTTTCATAACTGGCCATTCAATGAATTAAACACAGTTATGTTCCATTCTTAGTTCCATTCTTTAGTCATACATTTAGAGGAATTTGATTCAATGATTAGATGTTTTAGTTAACGTTCAGCCATGATTGATTGATTGATTGATTGACAATATTTCAGCCGATTGGTGGCGTGGCTAGCATATTTCCACAATACGTGTCTCTATCTTTTGTATCATTCATCCGTTTGCTTTTCCTTAATTTCTTTAGTGTATGTTTCTGCATGATTTTTTGGTCGCCTGTATTTTTGTGCGTGAAATCTGGGTCTTTGAAAATAAGGGTCTACACTTTTGGTTCTGTGTTGTGCATTTATATTTGTTTTGTTATGTGTTTTATTGATTGGACATTTG
Organism: Limnoperna fortunei; assembly: GCA_944474755.1. Classification (NCBI taxonomy): domain Eukaryota; kingdom Metazoa; phylum Mollusca; class Bivalvia; order Mytilida; family Modiolidae; genus Limnoperna; species Limnoperna fortunei. The sequence goes on from OX104115.1 coordinate 78,123,833, forward strand.
CTTTACGTACAGTGATAATATATCAGCTGTATTCAGGACGAAAATAAGTTTACAAACAATAAATAAATGGGAAGATGGATAGACAAACATGAACAAAAATGTGACTGCAAATGGAAAAGTATGAAGTATTATGTTGGGAGGAAGATTTTAGCATTTTGTAGCGTACTCTTTTTCGAATATATAGAATGGGTAATTATCATGCAAGGCGCGTGTCACTCTTTAAACACGTTACACACAATGGTATGGGGTCAGGCATTCAGTATTGTGACACGACACCCCAAATGAGAGAGCCTCTCTATCCGCCACCTGCTGACGCCCTGGGCAGCTTTGTGAGTCGCGCACTGGAAACCTTCCCAATATGATCTCAACCGAAATCCTGAGGTACGAATCATTTCCTTATCAAAGGTCACGGGGTTGTGAATTATATAGTTTCTTCTGCTACAGACCCCTCTATGGCAATATAGGCAATATACAATTGGAAAGAACATCCTGTGTCAGGTCCAAGGGACAATTATTTTTGTTTGTTTGTTTGTCAGATTTTTTAAAAAACACAGTCTTTAATTGCAATAGAAAATTGTTGGTCCTAAATGCGAGTTTTTTCTGCATTTTAAACAAAAATGTCATAGTTGAAATTAAAAAAATAAGATTATACTTGTAGAAAAATGTATTGTGTAAACACAACAGCCTAGCATTAAAGGCTACAAAAGGCTAAATTTTCTGTCACAACCCAATACTCTATACATTCAAAATTATCTGCTTATGTGCTTTATATTTCCCTAGCCTTAGCGTAGTGTTACGGAGCGGATATGACCTCTGCTCCGGAGGTTGATGATTACTATTCTCACCGCCATTATGGCAGAGTTGGTATGTAGCAGTGTATTGATTTGATTTGTATTGTATTGATTTGTATTGATTTGATTCATACATGAAAGAAGCGAATTAAATAAAGATAACGACTTTCTATTATATCCGTCACCAAATTGTGGTACCTTGGTAGATATTAGGACATTTCAATGCACGGAGCTAGAGCTTACAGCGTCTGATGTTGAAGACTTGTCGCAGCCTCTCAGACCAGTAAGTTCCAAGTAACGTTGTTGAATATAAGCTTAGTTCTGTGAAATATGGGATGGTGGCATTGAAGCATTTCGTTTCTACACTATAGGCGGCATAGAAGCATAACGCCAATTTCGTATGAGGATTGCGCAACAAGACGTGTAACCCCGGTAATAAATATTACAATTGACTATTGTGAGCATTTGTAAAATGAATTTGTGCTGATTGCAACGAAATTTGATATGCAGGTAGACTTTAATGTAACCAATTAAATTTCGGCTTCCTTTGTGAAACATTTGGGTACATCCCAATGCAGTTATTACTATTTTATATTGGTTTGTTTGTTTGTTTGAATGGTGTTTAACGCCACTTTCAGCAATTTTTCAGCTATATCATGGCGTCCAGTTTTTATTGGGGGAGGAAGCCGGAGTACCCGGAGAGAACCCCGACCTTCGGTAGGAAAACTGGCAATCCTTGTCAATTAAGATTGGAGTCGATTGCACCCTGCCCGCAGTGAGACTTGAACCCGCAACCTCAGTGTTGACAGACGTGATCAATAGTACTACCTTAACCACTCGGCCACCGAGGCCCCTTTTATATTGGTTCCTAGCGTCCTTACAAATGGTCAAGCGATGGATAATTGTTATCCAATAACTCATCACACTTTTATTTCAAATCCAGGCGAGAACAGTTTGAAAGAAAATATGTGAAGATAATGATTTTTCTATCCAAGCGGTCTGAATAGTCAGTAAAATATGTTCAGAATCCGTTAAAATAACATTTATATGTTTATCCGTTCAAAAGTTACAGCCAAAAAAATACCAAAAAACCTTTCCGGTTTTTCCACCCCAATAAAGCGTCGCCACGAACTCTAGCCTCTGTTAGTTCTCGTATTTTGTTCGTCTGTCTCTATAAAAACGCCTGTCTCTAGGTTTTTTTGTGTATGCAAATGACATGGTTTTGCTCTCTGAAAGTATAAAAATGTTTGGTTTTGTGTTGTGTGTCAGTTTGTTCTGTTGTTGTCCCCATTTTTCAACCATGTTTCGCTTCTCCTGAACTTATGGTCTATTGAATACTCCTCAGTTTCTTCGATTCTTTTTTGTACAAAATGAAAACACGATTCAGTTATACTAGAAACAATACATTAAAAAAGAATATGATCGGGATTTTGTATATAAACCAGTATCTTTTTGTAGAAGTTGTATCACAAATATGTGTCTTGGCGTTATCCAATAAATTGAATTTGCAAATATTCTGCTTCGCCATAATATAGCTGACAAAAACTCAACATACATTTGTATAAGTCAAACAAAATACAATCATTTAATCAAAGCAGATAATTTATAGCAGAAAAAACTAAACTTGATGCTTTTTCACAATTTTAATAACAGCATCGTCAAAGACCGTATCCAGTGAAGAAGGTTGTTCCCGTTTCTATAATTCTTGTCCAAGTGTTTCCCTGGGGACGGATCACCTTAACAATACTGCCCTGGTTTAATACCACCACGGCGTTCATCGTTCCTACTTCCGAATGTCCAGTTGGTGAAGTATGGGTAAAAGATATTTCTTCCTCATTTTTCATCATTTTAAGGCCGAACGAAGAAGTATTACCAGTGGAATGATAAGTGCAAGCAAAGACAAATATGCCGTCGTATGGAGCTTTAAATTCTCCACTGCTTCGGTTGTAGGCATTTCCGACATTGGTAATTTCTTGGTCAAATACAACTGTAAGTGGCGATTGTGGCGACACAATAAATTGTTGTAAACGTGCATGAAATGCAACTTTTTCTGTGAGCATTTTTCTTATATCTGAAAAAAAACATCATCTAAAACTGCTATATCACTCACCAAGATCAAGTTTATTTATAAAATAACTACATTGATTATTGTGTTAGTTATATATTTATATAATTGTAGTGACTTACGAAAACAGTGCAATTATATGTCATTGTATATAAAATATACTAATACATAAATATAGTATAATTAATTATTAAATGCAATTACTTTTCTGTTCTGTTATATCTGAAATATTAGATACGTAGCTACTCTTACCTGTGACGTCATTCCGTAACGTCTTTAGCTGTTGGTCTATGTGTCCTTCCGCAGCAATACCGAATTTATTACTTTCGTTTAACTGAACTTCCATCTTTGATAATCTTAGGTGAATATTTTTACTGGACTGTGGCATCGACTTCAAATGTTGTCCAATTCGATCAAACCTTTCCTTTGTCCGATTTACCATTGTTTGTAGACGGTCAAACTTTGTTTCTAAATCGTCCAAGCGTTTTATAGCGTTATTGATATCATTGCTATCTGTTTTGGTCTCATCGTTTGAATCGGCGTTTACAACGATAAACAAAAACAACAACCAACCTATAGCGTACATTTTTGAATGCACTGGTTTCAATTCGTCTTTTTTTTAGATTCAATTCAGAGATTTTTTAATGATTCGTTTGCGTGACAGTTCATTGATTGTTGTTGAGACCTTTACGTGCAATACTAAAACGTTATTATTTTATTGACTTGGTACAGATACAGTAACCTAGCTTGTTAAATGGACATTTAGCAGATAACGTGGATACATCATTAAAATGTAGAAGAGTGGTTACACAATATGAAATATAGTGTTTAGTCCTTATAGACTAAACAAAGACGTTTATGCCAAACTAAATAAGTCACTCAGCATGTCTAACTTAAATTATGCCTCTTTTAATTACATCATTAGAAATCATGCAGGATTTTTAGTTTTAAATGATAAATTAAACTGCATTCATACTTCTTCTTTATTGACAACCGATGAGGTTAATGATTGACAGAACTCTTTGCCATGTTTTTGAGAATAGCCACTTGGTGTCTTTTCCAGCTGAATTAGCATAAAGACCAACCTTTCTGTGGTACTCGATGGCGTATAAATTAACATTTTGGCATTTGTTTTGTATTCTTTCACTTAATAAAATTAATCAAATGCATTAGGTTATATCGAAAGATCTTCAGATGGTGAAGTTATCATTCAATGATTATTGCACACATATGACAGTTCACATCAATTAACATGGTATTAAAAAAATATGTCGTTAAATGTTACTGTCTTTTTATTAATCATATATATTTTAGGATTTTTTTTTAGAAAAAAAGAGCACGGTAAGCACGGTGATTTTCTTTATCTTTTTTTATTAATCTTGAATTAATATAATCAGAAAAACCAGGCAACTCTGAAAAAAGCAATCTTTGTAGGTATAATGGAAAGGACATGATGGGAAGGGGGGATTCAAGGATGCATACTCAGAGAACCTGGCAGACCACGTGATCAATAGTAGACGAACTACCTTAATCGATCGGCCACCGAGGCCCCAAAGGCGAAAGAAAAATGGCTGAAAATGACACAGGATTAAAGAAAAGAGTACTTATTTTTTTTAAAGGAATTATTAAAGTTGTACCATATACGTAAACCGAGACATGATCTGGTTTTGGTTCTATATATAAAGTGGTTAATTAAGGTAGTTCGTATACTATTGATCACGTGGACTGTCAACACTGAGATTGTGGGTTCGATTCTTTGACTGAAAAGGGGGGTGGGGGCCAGAAGTAGTGTGTACTCGACTGCAATCTTAATTGACAAGGATTGCCAATTTTACTACCGCAGGTCGGGTTTTTTCGGGTGCTACGGCTTCCTCTCCCAATAAAAACTGGACGCCATGATAAAGCTAAAAAATTTCTGACTTGAAGTGGCGTTTACACACCATTCAACCAAACCACTCACCCCCCCCCTTTTTCCCACCTTTTTACCGGAATAAAATTCCCTCACTGCGCCTTTCCTCTAAGAGTTCTTTGGCGGATCCAGAGGCGGGTCGGAGGGACGTTCGCCCCCCCCCCCTTAAAAAGGGGCAAAGACAGAGAAAGTGAGCGAAAAAAGATGGAAAGACAGAGAAAAGAAACATCAAGCGAGAGTGTGTTAAAAATGTTTAAATTTGTAGTCCTCAACACCCTCTCAATTGCTTAAATCTCACCAGCTTCTGGGGGCTTCGTCCCCCTCCCACTACCCCACCAAAAGCACTGCGGTCCCAATACCCCTTGCATGAATTTCGTCCCCACTTGCCTGATTTTCTGGATGCGCCCCTGGAATTATAAGACATGTGTACACAATAGTTTTTATTGTAAGAAAACATTTTATGAACATGTAAGCACTTAGCACTATCTCGAGTCTGGAAAGTCTTATTAAATCTTATCACAATTATTAGACCATAAGAAAAGGCTATAAACGCATATTTAGTGTTTGAAACCGTAGTACTTCAAGACTGCACAAATATGTGTATGTTTAAGAAATATCTATTCATCATCACTTGAACCGTCTTCACTCTGACTGAATATATGATACATTTCTTCATCTTCGAACACTTCATTTATCATATTTATAACATTTATGGCAATTTCATACTTCCATACTGAACCTATTCTAATTACGTCATCTATATTGAATATTTTATCACAGTTGTTAACAATAGTATTAACATTTTCGTCAGTGAGATTTAAATTCAAAAAGTCTCCTGATGGTTAGTTTTTGTCTGAGCAAATCCCTTTCTCCTTCTGATACATCCCGTAACATTATGCCTGTCTCCCCCTCTTCATTTGCCTGCATACATAATGGATTACTTTGATGGCTAGTTGCATCATCACACGAACATTTTAGAGCACAGAGATCACAGCACAAATGTGAAATATCAGTTGTGGCTGGCACAGACATATATGACTGGGAAATAACAGACCGTCTACATTCACTAATGTCTGATTTAATAAGTTTTATCATTTCTGGGTCAATTTTCTTCAAACTCTTTTTATTGTTCTTAAATATTATGATTTCTTGTGCAAGGGAACCATCTCGACCTGCACGACCCATTTGTTGTGCAAAAGTATCCATGTCATGTGGCACTCCATAGTGGACAACATTATTCAGATTTTTAAAATTTACTCCCATTCCTGCGGAATTTGTGCAAACTAATACTTTTATTTCACCATTTTCATTATTCATGTCAAGTCGAATGTTATGTTTTACTGTTTCAGGAGTTTTACTGTGAAACATGTTGACTAAACCATCTAATTTTAAATGTTTCAGGTTTCTCAACAGCATGGAATAAATTAAACTGCAGTCTTTGATTGATGTGCAAAAAATTAAATGTCTTTCAAAATTCTGTTTTATACTTTTCAATTCACCTATAATCCATGAAAAAACATTGTCCAGATCTGCATTATTAGAAATATTGATTACATTTTCCTGTCTGGACTATCTATGATAACTTTACAACCTGTTTTGAAACAGAGACTTTTCATGATCTTTCTTCTGTTAGATGGACTAAACGTGGCTGTGAGTGCAACTATTGGAACATTCAGGCTTAGCGAACGCAACTCTCCTATACGTGAAAACCATTCACGAAAGGCGGGTCCTTCTGAATGATACTCTCCCCTGAAAAGTACCAGAATGCAATTATTTCATTTATACACATTTAGACCGATTTATAACATTATATTGGTTCATAGGTTGAACAGTTTCTCCTAACCTAAAAGATGAGTTATTGTCGTTTCTTTTGTCTTTGTGATTATAAATGTACTACTTGTATACGCCAGCAAGTAAGTCTCACTTCCCAATCTTTTGACAATTTTTGTGAAGAATCTTTCATGTAAATGCAAGAGCTAGACTTTGACCAGTACATTAACACAAAACATCTTTAAAATACATGTAATAAATTTTAGCACTGTCTGTCTAATGCACAAACAATTTCAAACTAATTATGGGGGGGGGGAGGGGATTAATGTTAAAATTTTAAGTTTTTTTTTTAATCTTTGTGTCAATGCATGATCTTCTTCAAAATAAGCAAAATATGCATATCATACTAGTATGTAGAGAAACCAGCGCACATTGGTGCATTAGAAATCGATAAGAAAATGAGGAGGTAACGGTCCTTGAATTTTCATGGCTCTTGTTGTTCGGTCGGTTTTATTTGCTATTTTTCGTAAATGTTACTTAATATAAATGTAATGATTAAATTTTCTTTCCAGTGAACAACGGTGTGTGCTTCATCAATCACTGTTAGATTGTGTCTTCCAGCGAATCTAGGGTTTTTGAACGCTTCTCTCCATTTTACACGTCCAACAAGTATTTCATTGGCAAATTTTGCCAAACATTTCTCGACTTGTATTGGGCGCTGCCATTTTACCTGTTGTGATCAACGATTGCTCAGAGCTAGGAGAAATTTCATTGGTCGAATTTTAACTCCGGTCTTTACCAGATGGCGAAACTCAGACCCGAAAAATATATATGTAAGATGTCAGGTGGTGATAATTGAGCGAACGCGGACTCAGAACCCCTGACTTGGTAGGATGCTTGTCGCGATGATCACACGACATGTTTGAATGTATTATAACTACCACATACCACCTACGAACAAGGCTTGGTTATATATTAATTTTAAGTAAAAATATATTGTGAATTACAGTGTATATATTTTGTGCAACGCAATTCCTACGCAATAATTCAGCTAAGACAATTTTAAAACGTACTGCTGTGCCCGGTAAAAATATTCTACATTTCAAGAATATATCTTATTTCCTAATTAAGTTTCACTCTAATTATATTTCACGTAATATTCAATGTCGATCCGTACCAATACGTTTTTATTCGAATGTTTCTGTTTGACGATAAAACTGGTCACACGTGAACATTGCGAAGACAGTGTATTCACCTGACATATTATATTTGATTAATTTATTGTTTTTAAAGCCAGCATTAAAGGGTGCGTCTTTTTACCACAGGCCACCATAAGCTACCACAGACCACCACCGCAGGCCAACCACAGGCCACCTTTTTATAACATAATATGACATTGTATGATATATTTCATTGAAATATAGAAAAAAATATTAGAACAAGAAAAGATATGGTTTTAACCATATCGGGGAAACTCAATTAAAGTAATTGGAGGATTAAAACAAGAAGTCAGTTTGTATTGTTATATCTGATAAATGTCCTATAATGAAAATAGAAATTGTGTAATTAATACTATAACCAACAATAACAGTAAAGAATAAAAAGCTTCGCCGAGCGCAGCATGATACGACCGCAACATGTTGAACCTTAGTCCGAGAATCCTCTGCCGTCCAACGCTTTTATTATTATTTTTTTTTGCGTCCCACGCAAAAAAAAAAAAATAATAAAAGCGTTGGACGGCAGAGGATTCTCGGACTAGTTGAACCTGTACGTTTGAGGCCCAATATGGAAAGTCAATTGCTTTTGACATATGCAGCCTTATAGTGGACTTAGTTAACATTTTTGGACATTTGAATTATTTAAAGTAAAAGAAAGATACAGGAAATTGAGACCTGTATTTAAAAAATTTAATTAAATAATTTATTTCTATATGATGCGACAACAACAAAATAACTGGAAAATTAAAAAGTGCATAAAACCAATAATAACACAATGCTAAAGTAGAAACGTTTTCATCATTTAAATGTTCGACAGGAATTACAGATTCGTAATACTTCCCTCATCAAGTCGGTGTGCAATCTTTGTCCCAAATTCTTAACATTCATGACATTTGAACCGTTTGTTAAATCTGCAATCCCAATTGAGCTAAAGGACTGGTTATCGTTTGTTTTAAAAATATTCGAAATTCTTAATACATTGATTTATGTGTTATTTTTATTTTGCAAAGATGTACATGTGAAAATCTTGTTTACTGTTATTCATCATGATGATCAGCTGCAGCAGCACAGGCAGCCATGGAATATTAACGGTTTACATCACGAAAATTGTTTAATACACCATTAAAACTGTAGCAAGAAATTTATTATTGTTGGACATATTTACAATGCGTTAATTATATAATTAAATTCAGATGAGAGCAGATTTAATGTGCATTTATGATAATAGTACGAAATATTTATTTGTTCAACACATTTACAATAAATGGTTATGACACATAATCACGTGCACATAATGTAATGAATACAACAATATGATCATTCACCTAGCCAGCTTGATCGCGTAAGAATATATGAACTGAATTATATTTTAATTCAAATGCAAATAACAAAAGTATTACATTTCGAAATACAAAACATACTGTTTTTCACCTGAAAAATAATCAAAACAATATTACAGATAGAAAGTACTTACTTCGGTAAATGCAAACATTGAACTATATTATCGCGCAATAGCTCAGTAAACCGTACCTGAAATTAGTTATAACGCCACGTGTGATACAATGCAATGATTTGAGTTATGAAAATAAATATTTAATATCAATATTTGTGGTTTGATTTAATTATATCTATATAGGTGAGACGGGTGCAGGTCAACTCGTACCTCAACCAACTCGTACCCTACCAACTCGTACCTCTACCAGCTCGTATCTTTGTATTTCAATATAGTAAATCTGTACAGAGTGTTTTAAATTAGTTCTAAATAAAAAATATATATTGTATATTAGATAAAAATATATTAAAATATTCGAACCTTTTACAATTATTTTGCAGTTTATTAAAAAAATAAAAAATTAAATGCATAATTTTATTTGTCTTCAAATTTCAACAACCGTTATAGAGCAACTTTTTTGAGGCTTGGGTATAATTTCGAATAGATTATGAATTTTCAACACTTAATTTCAAAGAAAGGGATCCAATTATTATTTTTAATTGTCCTTTAATAACGAGCGCTTATTTTTCTTGTGTACTCCAAAGCCACACGATTGTAAAAACTGGTCAGGAGATCAAAGTTAAAAGTAAAGACAACAAATATTTTCCACAAAGCAATCACAGCTTGAAATTGAATGCGATGACAATATAAAATCAAAGCGAAATTTATGATAAATTTTGACCGTCCGACCAAGGGCATTAAGTTGTTGGTGTAGGACGTAAAAAAACTCCCCCAAGCAAGCATGATAAATTTTATTTTGCCATGGACTCTTCGTGTGTAATATGTTCGTTTGCAACACACACTCCTGTGACTTTTGCAGTTCATAGACTCACAGAACTTGCACTTTAGTTTTGTATCTGAATTATCATGCAGATAGTTGCTTGCTTTGTTTTTTGTTTGTGTACTAGAGCTGTACAACAAATATGATAAAAAATATTAAAACTTATTTTTTTAGTCTAACATGATTGCCATTTTCAGATTGTGTCCCTTTTCATTCTACCAAATTATGCAAAGGTACGAGTTGGTAGAGGTACGAGCTGGTAAGGTACGAGTTGGTCGAGGTACGAGTTGACTAGGATTCGGTGAGACATGTTTGTGTACCACAGGCCAGCTAATTATACCAAAGGCCATCGTTTAAAGCCATATATTATTCATTATATTTATTTATTTATTTATTCATATCATGTTTTAATTTTCATTGCCTTTTTTTCCTCATTACACTTTGACAGATAGTTCTCTTTACAAATTGTAATTCAACTAACTGTTATCATTATTGGTAATTAACTTTTACGATATCTCATTTATTACAATCATTTTAATTGGATTACAGGACAAATTCAATTAACCATTTAACTTGTGAATGTCTTTGTTTGAAAAGTACACAGTGGTTTTAGAATTAATATGTAATATAAATTAGACAAAATATGAAACTGAAAGACATAAAAGTATATTATATATATGTATATTTACTAAAGAAAAATAGCAAAGAAAACCGACCGAACAACAAGAGGCCAAAAGTCAAGGGACAGTTACAAATCCGGATATAGACAAACGCAACACAACAACCAAAAACACAAAAAACAGAAAGAGAATAACCCGAACCCAATAAAAACCATGGGTGCACTCAGGTCCTCCGGACGAGTAAGCAGTGCCTGCCTCTAATTAGACACCCGTCGAGTTACTTATTGTCATGTCTAGAGAAAAGTAAAATCCAGGAATAGGAATCACTACCTATGACTCAGCAAAAATGTCAAATCGTATTTGAGACACTGATTTCCCATAACGATCAATTAAGTCATGGTGACGACCATAGAACTTCTGGAGAGATGACATCAACCTAAGTGCAACAAACCCTTGTTTGAGTAGTTTAGCAGTCAACAGCAGGGATCGGTCTAGAAAATCGGAATACCGATCGCAGGATCTAGAATAACGTGTCTATCAGGTCTTATTTATTTATTTATTTATTTATTTATTTATTTATTTATTTATTTATTTATTTATTTATTTATTTATTTATTTATTTATTTATTTATTTATTTATTTATTTATTTATTTATTTATTTATTTATTTATTTATTTATTTATTTATTTATTTATTTATTTATTTATTTATTTAATGTCGCTGTATTTTTGAAGTCCCGTTTTTACTGTTGTTAAAATAGTGGTCAGGAGTTGCGATAGTTTTTTTTTTTTTTTTTTTTTTTTTTAACAATCATATCACTTTATTATTGCATGCTGAAAACAATTAGTACAAAGCGTACAGCTTCCGCTATATACTCCCTTTATATTAATTACTGAACAACTAGGGAATTGTTCAATAAAGATTCTATTATTATATTAGTGTACAAGATACAATGTAGATCTATACAATATGTCCTTTTCTACCTATAACTATTAAGTACAGTGGTGCTCCAAAAAAAGGGTAACCGGACAACTCGGACCAAAACAGATTCGGACTATTACCTATTCGGACTATAACCAATTCGGACTATAACAAATTCGGCCTACTAATTATACAAAGCAATTTTAAGGTGGACAAATTCGGACTACAAAATAAAAAATTTTAATTACAGTACTACAAAACAATGTTGACAGAAGCGAAAAGAGAAATTTTATTTAATAAATATGATTGTACATAATAAATAAATAAATAAAACATAAAAGAGATATTGGTGTATAATCAACTTAATGAAGAGGTTTGTATAACAGAAACAAGCTATGGCCTCCTGTATTCCTGCATTTAAAGTAGACTTGGTTGGTACAGTATTATCTCAATTCGAATGTTGAAACAACATAAAGTGATGTAAAGTTACAGATAAGATAATAAACATATAAATGATCAAAATTCACAAACAAGTATTATATTCATCACCTACGTAGAGAGAGCCAGCGATAAATAAGATTAAAATTATAGATCTCTTGCAAAAATTCCATAACATAAATCTTTTGAGGAATCGTTGATAGGTGATTGTTGATTGTGGTTATCTATTACATTTGGGCACGTGCTGAAAAAAATAAGCAATATATTAATTATCTGTAATTAAATTACAGGTATTACACAATCAATATAGAGAAATGTTAAATAGGGTATATACAGAATTTCTATGCATTATTTGCACGACAGACGTAGATAAGTAAAGAACGTTTAATTATAAATTTCTGAAAATCATTTTTATCACAATAATTAGTCTTTTACGTGTTGAATATTAAGTTGATTTGTAGACTAAGCACGTGTCTGGCGTTGTAAATTCTATTAACCTTGGTATCTTTAATGACATTTTATTTGTATCAAAAAGTATATTATAATTTATTCAATAAATCTTATTTTTTTTATCTTATACAGTCTTGTGTATATATTTGTGCTTGTTTGTGTTGTGCGTAAATATGTTTGATTAATATGCTTTGTATGTCTTATCAATGCTATTTCTATAGTTATATTGTTAAATAAATAACTTTCTTTGTTTTGTTACATGTGATTGTTATGACTATAAAGATATAAAATAAAAAATTAAATCTTATGTCTTTTATGTCTATTATTACTGATATAAATTTTAAATAAAACTGAGTACATATATATATATATATATATATATATATATATATATATATATATATATATATCTACATCTATTTCGGAAATAAACTTGTACAATTTAACACACATAACCCCAATGCATCACATTATTGAGCAGAAACTACAAATAAATACAAAATAAAGAAAAACTACAAACAAAACTCATGTGTTTTTTAAGGTAGTCCGAATTGGCAATGGTCCGAATATGTGATGATCCGAATTTGTGTAGTCCGAATTTGTTATGGTCCGAATATGCAATAGTCCGAATTTATTTTGGTCCGAGATGTCATGGAATCCAAAAAAAGGTGTGTTTAAATATAACTATTATTAGATCTGACACGTGTTAATTTCCGGTTAAAGTGGAAGTAAAAATTGACCATGTGGATACGGCATTTTTCTACATGTTTGTTTTTAAATGAGGATTTAGCACAATATTTTTAAAGTATGTACTGTCCAGTAACAGAGTTTGAACAGGTAAAACCCTGCACCGATGACTATATAAACTCCAGTTGAAGTATTTATATTACATAGAACAAACATGCGTAGACAGTGAATAATAACATTATTGATAAAGGAAAGAATACGTACTTTTCAAATGTTTCCCATGTTTTGGAGCAACTCTGCTGCTTTGACACACACATTATTGTTCGAGTTTGTATAAATATTGTACCATAAAATTTCCTTTTGAAATATTTTTTGGATATTTACAGGTTTATTTCTTTCATCTGACACATAGTAAGATTTATACATGCTAAAGAAAATTAATGTTAGCAAAATATTGATTTCCTTGTAAGAACTATCACTTATTTTATATCCTGTAACTAAACTTTTCATACTTAAAACATGTTTTGCATAACCTAGGTTGTACAATAGTTCAAGTATGGCTGTTGTGAATTTTTGTACATATAAACATTTTAGAAAGAAGTGTTCATAGTCTTCTTTAATTTTGCATCTATTGCAATTGTGGTTATTCTTAACTTTCCATTGACATAGTAATTCATTATTAGGTAGGATAAAGTGTAAGAGCTTCCATTTAAACATTTTGTGACGGTTGTCTGGCAGACATGAGAATATAAATTTCAATGTCAATGAGAAGTCTATTGAGGTGTTAAAAAATTTATTCCATTTTAAGAAACCTAATGGTTTTTCGGTGTAGTTTTTATACCCAATTAGCAGATTGTAAATTTCTTTTACTTTGATTGTACTGTTAATTTGATGTTTAGACAGAATTTTCAATGTTGGGATCTTTTGAATATTTACTTTGGTTTTAGTAGAAGATTCTGACTTTAGAGTATTTAGCCATGCTTTGGGCATTGATTTCTTCAGTATTTCAATTTCTCTTATCCAATCTTGTTTTTGTTTTAGTTTAGATAATATGATATCCTCAGAAACTTGACGATGTTCATTTAAGATATCGTTTATGTACATTAATTTACTTTTGATCCAGTTATTAAAAAATAAGCATTTTCCATTAAATTTTATAAATTGGTTGCCCCATATAACTTGTTTACGGATCTCTAAAAAACTATTTTGGTTTGTTGTTTCACCTCCATTAGCTTTAATCCAAGCTTTTATAATTTCTTGATAGAACATAGGAAGCTTCTCAAATAGCTTTTTATCTAAATTCTTGTGTGTACCTAAGTTCATTTGGAAAATTGAGAATTTATATGCAAATTGATTTAGATAAAATTCAGGTATAACTTTTCAGTTTCCCTCTGATGTATCACATAGTTTTAACACCCAATTTATGTGGATGGCTTGTATATAAGCATCAATGTCTGTCATATGCAAGCCTCCTTTCTCATAGGGTTGTGCCATTACCAAACGTTTTACTCTGTCTCGTTTTGAATTCCAAATGAAGTTGTAAGCTAATATTTTAACTTTCTGAAGTGCTTCATCTGAAATGACTGTGTTAAATGCCAAATAGGTTAAATTTGGGAGTATAAAAGATTTAAAAACTATTATTCTACCCAGAATACTTAGGTTTCTTTTATTCCAGTTAGAAATTATTTTTTCGCAATTTGAGAATTGTCGATCAAAATTCAGTTTATTGCATTCTTCACTGTCATATCCAAAGTAGACACCTAAACATTTAATTGGTTTGGTACTCCAGTGTATATTTTCAAATTTATCTTTACTATGTTTTAGATGGCCAAGCCAAATTCCTTCAGTTTTATTCCTGTTAAGGACCAATCCTGACAAGGAACCAAAGGTTTCAATGATTAATGGATAAGGTAATGTCTTTTTTTGAGCTTAAAAAAAGAGTAGTATCATCAGCCAATTGACATATCTTTAGAGTGTTAGTTTTACCATCTATTTTGATTTCGAGCCCTTTTAAGTTTTTATTGTTTCTTATTTGTATGGCCATTATTTCAACTGCTATAACAAACAGAAGAGCTGATAATGGGCATCCTTGTCGTATACCTCTAAATATTTTAAACTTATTTGATATCCAGCCATTGTTACAAACACAACCTTTGATATCAGTATATAGCAATTTTACCCAGTTTTTAAAGTTTTCATGAAATCCAAATTTATTTAAAGATTGCATCATAAACTCCCACTCGAGTGAGTCGAAAGCCTTTGTGAAATCCAAAAACAAAATGGCCCCATCAACTTTAAAATTTTCAGAGTAATCAATTACATCTTGTATTTGTCTTGTATTGAATCCTATATATCTATTTTTAACATAACCTTTCTGATCGTGATGAATGATTTTTGGTAGTAATGGCTTTATTCTTTGGGCTAAAACATAAGCAAGTAGTTTTAAATCATAGTTTAACAAGGTAATTGGTCTATAATTATCCAAAGAGAATGGATCATTTTTCTTATATATAAGAGATATGAGTCCAACTCTTTGGGTATTAGACAATTGACCCTTATTATAACAGTGATTGAAGACTGGAACAATGAACTGTTTTAACTCTTCCCAAAATTTTTGATAAAATTCTACATTCAGACCATCTGAACCGGGTGATTTATTTAATTTCATTTTGAATATGGCCTCGGTACATTCTTCGATTGTGACTAGCCCTTCACAAGATCTACTTTCTTTTTCTTTTAAATGATTTTGAACTTCCATATTTTCAAAGTAGAAATTAATATCTTTTTCTTTTGGGTTGGTACTTGTATATAGTTTCTTATAATAATTAAATTCTATTTTTAAAATTTTTTCCTGATCATTCGTGAGTTCACAGTTTTCGTCATAGAGTTGGGAGATGGTTTTTTTAGTTTGCCTTGTTTTTTCTAATGATAAAAAATATGCTGAGTTTTTCTCTCCTTCCTCTATCCATTTTACTCGTGATCTTATTTGATTGCCTTTTATTTTTTCATTATAAAGTGAATCTAACTCCTCTTCAATTTTTTCTATATTATTGACTAGTTCAGTTCTTTCTCTGGCATCGGTATATGAATCTGTATTTAGTTTGTTATTTAATAGCTCTAATTTCTGCTCTAACAATGAGACTTTATCTTTTTTCTTTTTAGATTTAGCTTTGCAATAGTCAGTTGTTATATCTCTTACTTCAACTTTAAAGTTGTCCCAGAGGAGTTCTAAATCTGGGTGAGTATTCATTTTTATCTTGTATGATTTTATTAGGATAGAGATAAGACTAACATAATTATTGTCTTCTAGAATACTCGAATTTAATTTCCAGTAGCCTTTACCTTTTGTTCCTCTGTAAAGGTTTACTTTTAGTGAAACTGCATTGTGGTCAGTTAATTTAGTAACTATTGGTCTTATATCACATGAGATAGTATTTTTATATATCTCTTCAGAAACTAGAAAATAATCTATTCGTGTTGCTTCTGTTCTTTTTTTTATTGGACCAAGTATATTGTATTTTGCTTTTATTTTTCTCTCTCCACACGTCAGTAAGTTTAAGGGACTTTTTTACTTTAGTTAAATTTGAAACTGGCTTTTTTCCTTTTTGCTTTATTGTTATATTTTTTGTATCATCTGTTGTTAATATATCATTATAGTCACCACCTAATATAACTTGGCCAGTACTATTTTCATTTATGCGTTGTAAAACATTTTTGAAAAAAGAGTTTCGATCTTTTTCATTATTAGGGGCATATATGTTTGCAAGCGTTATATTGGTTTCACATAATTCTATATTTAGTAATATAAATCTGCCTTCTTTGTCATAGTGTTCAGTTAGTATTTTATAATTTAACTGTTTGTTTATTAGAATGGCAACCCCTCTTGAATTGCTTGCACCGTTACTAAAATATATATTCTTATCTACTTCACTTTCTATTGTTTTAATTAATTTGTCGGTAAAATGTGTTTCCTGTATTAAAAGGATGTCACACTTCTGTTGTTTGGACCATTCATATATTTTTATTCTTTTTTCAGGTTGTAGGAGACCTTTGCAGTTAATACTGCATATATGAATTAGCTTCTTATTTATTTTCTTGAGGGTAAGTTTTAATTATTTTATTGCAAGTTAGAGTTATCTTTCTTTGTATTTCATCAGAGATGTTTATACAATCAACTTTATGCATGTACATTAAGTATACCTTGTAGTGATTGCTCTGTCTCATTACAACAGTTTCTATTAATTGAAAAAGGGTCATCAAAGTGACTTTGTTCTTAAACTCTTGAGTTCTTCCAAAGAACTCATGTTTAAGCATAAACAAATACATTGCATATAAACATGTACAATACACGGTGATAAAAAACAAACACGAGCAGCTAACATATTTTGCTGCTGGTGCATCATAGTTTAATATACATATATTTGTAATTGAAGATATACATGTAGGAATATTTACACAAATAAAGTTAACACTTTTTTTATGATTTTTTTGTGTAACATAAAAAAACTCCTTTCTTATAAAAAAGCAAGAACTACTATAGAAAGGGAAGCAACTCCAAGTACATGATTTTGGTTTTTCAGAGTTATAAATTATAGAAGTAATGTTACTTCTGATATTTTTATATTTTAAGTTGATTAATTTATTTTCTTTTGCAGTTTCTTTGGAGCTGATATTTGAATCGCCAATTTTGACTCGAGGCCAGTTCAAAAACGATTTTGGAATTTTCTTTGTCAAAAAGTGGGCTAATAAAACAGAAAAGGGGTTGACGTGATCTACAGAAACAGTACTTTCTAACGAAATGATACTTGTGTGATATGAGAATACCTTGGAGCAAATTATAAATGTAAAAATTTGCAGTTTATTGAAATAAATAAATAAATAGTTCACTAGGTACATCTTGTTCTGTAGAAAATCATTTTATTGACATGCTAACCCTTTAAATGTATTTTACTCTTCTTTTTGTCATTTCTTTCATTGTCATGTAGGACTTCCGGAGGAGTAATTGGTGATTTTGCCAACCTAGGATTGGGCAACTGTTTATTCGGAGTTTGAGTTTTCCCAGTTACAAAACTTGTGATTGATCTTTGGCTCTGTCCTCTTCCAGCTGGATGTTTTCTGCTTTGGCTAGATGGAGCTTTAGCACTATCAATGGGTGGTATGATGATATCCCATACTGATGGTACAGGACCCTGTATTGGCCCTGTTAGAATCGATTGAGAGGGTTCAATGCCATCGGTGTCTGGATGGACTTCAAAGTCTTTTTCCCTATCAGTCGATGTAGTAGTTGGCAGTTGTGTGCAGTCATCATTCCAGCCGATACTATTGAGGTCTTGTTGACTGGCTTCACATTCTTGCATATGACCAGTTGCGATAGTGTTTTGGTAGTACACTTACTAATTTTAAAACTAATGCAGCTTATATAAATAATTGATTTATGCTGCTCACTTTGGTTTTAGTTTTGACAATGAACCACCAGGTGATAAATCCAACTCTCGGTTTTTGATTCAAAGATCATTTACTGGGTAACAATTTCCGTCTGATTTACAAGAAAGAAGATCAATATTGCTTAAGAGTTCGTCAAAAAGGGAAAAGTGTTTATTCCGTTATAAGGTTCTATGGTTTTAAACGATGGCCTGTGGTATAATGTCTCACCTAGATATAATTAAATCAAACCACAAATATTGATATTAAATATTAATTTTTCTAATTTTGTTCTATATTTCAATAAAATATATCAAACAATGTCATATTATGTTATAAAAAGGTGGCCTGTGGTGGCCTGTGGTAAAAAGACACACCGAGCATTAAATGTCTTTTATGTAAATTTAAATCATTTTGCCTTTGAAATAATCATACTTTTGCAATACTGACAACTGTTTACTTTTTATCTTGGCACAACCAGTAAATAATTAAATAACTAATAATTATTGGGTATACGATGGTATTTAATAATAACTAATAATTATTGGGTATACGATGGTATGTAATAAAAACTAATAAAAAAGATACTAGTAATCCAAATCTACATTTATTAAAAAGGAGTCGTTACCTAATGCCGCAAATAATTTTTTATTGTTCACACAGTACTGGAACATAAGTCTGAACCATTTGTTATTCTATATCAATGAAGCATTATACTGTTTTGTTCTGTTGGACAAGATTAAAACTATCTCTGATTATCCGTCCAGATTTCTAGTCAAAAGAGATAATCAGAGATATTTTTAATCAAGTCTGAAAGCAAGTAATTTTAAGTATTTGTATCACTATGTTTTGTTAAAAAGCATTAAAAAACAACTATCTCTCCAAAACTCTTGCAAAACAGGGTATTTAATCAATAGAATTACTTTTTCTACCAGTGAAAGGGTTAATATACATGTAGAGTGTGATATCAAAATTGCAAAACCTGGTTGTTTTATTTCCACTTATTCATGTTATTGATTTGTAATGCCCACTTAGAACAGACAGCGCTCTGTCAATAGAATATGGCACAAAACATATCCAACATAATATTTATTCCATTGGACTGGTTTCATAACCATAATAAGACAAGGACCAAGAATTGTAAGACATATTTCTTTCCGCTATGCCGGCTCAGGATTTTTCTAGAAAATATTTACATATTATATTTTAAGATATACATCTTTGTGAAGGTGCTACAATGCTTTCTCTTTTTCCAAATCTGCAGAAGGATTTTTATCATACATTGAGCAAGGCACGCTCCAAACACTTAACCACATATGGTCCTCAGTCAGGTTTTCAGAATAATAACCTGACAATACCCCATACGAGAGGGCCTCCTCCTATGCACCTGCTGGGGAAGCGCCGGGCTGCTTTGTGGGTCTAGCACTAGAATAACCAGGGCATGTAAGTAAGAAAGATCAATCATCAGGACATATTTAGTTTCTGTATTTTTCAGGATATAGCCAATCTCAATAAGGTATTGAATACATATGATCACTTAAATTCACTTCCATCCTGTATGGATTTTGTTCAGTATTTCAGTTACATCCTCCATGTTATGAAATCAAACTAAATGTTGTGCAATAAATACAACAAAGAACCGACACATATTGCAAGTCTCATACCGGAAGTGAGACAGGTTATTTTTACGTTCTAAATAATGTTCAATATTATACTTTTGTTAACATATTGATCGCAGGCAATATATTCATGGGGAACTGTTTACAGGGAAGCAAAGGGTCGACACCACCTTACTGTCAAGGAACCGTGTTGGTAAGTTGTAAAGTAGTAACCTTTTTACACATTTTTTTTACCATGAATCACACATATAAGAATCTGTTTATATTGTAAAGCCTAACAGAATCAATGTTTATTTATCAATTCATCAACATTAACTATGGCGACATAGACGTTGAGTGTGCATTTACTAGACGGGGTGTTGGAGTACTAGCACTATAGTAACAGTTTGCAGTAAAATATGTTAAGATATATTAAGATAAATTATCGGACATGTTTTTATGAATTGAAGTCGAGTACGTTCCATGTACTTTCTAGGACACGATGGAAGATATCCCAATTCTAACATTTTTTTCTCAATAAAAGAACAGCATAATAATCGGAGGCTCCTATACAATGTCACAGTAAACCATTTTAATTTAATATTCTTTAACTTACAATCACAATATTTATGTTTTTTCTAAGTTTATTTGTAGGGTAAAGTAACATATCCATAATCAACGATAATGATCCATAATATACGATTATTTCCAGTACATTATAGCACAAAGAAAAGAGGTTTTCTTTGGTTTTTTTTAATGTAAATTAACGCCAATTTCAGCAATTGTTCACCATTGCATTTGGTATTCCTTATCAACCCGGCCAACGAGGCCCAAATTAAAAGAAGTTTCAATACTTAAAGCATAAACCAAATATTCCATCTCCCAAATAATAACTAGAAAAAAACTATATTTAGTGATCAATGATAAGCCAGTTTAAATTTTTATCGACAACTTTCAAAAGGGAATAATACATAACCTTTTCAATGCGAGTATTTTGTTACCAGAATTTTGTTGGTTTTTTCGAACGTGACCTTTTCGAAGGTTTTTTTTTCGAAAGTCAACTTTGACAGAATTTTCCAAAATAAAAAAAAATTCTTACACATCTGGAATGTAAAAAGATACATTGAAATCAGATGCAAACTTTTCGAGTTATCATCCAGAAACGTCTGTTTGTGAAAATATCTAATGTTTTCTTGGCGACTTTTACCATAAAATTTGACAGAATTTCCTTAAAATCGACTAGCTTCTAATATATCCGATATAAAACTGTATCCCAAAAAATCCATTTTAATCAAATGCTTACTTGTTGGGTTATTGTCCTAAAACGTCTTTTTGTGAAAATTTCTAAGGCTTTTTGTCGACCTTGACCTTGGACGGAATTCCTCCACCACCAAAAGGCTTCCCACCCACCTGATATGTAACAATTGAAATCCCATAATTTTATTTAAATCGAATACAAGCTTTTAAATTACCGAATTGGTACCAAAGATCGGACGGACATGGTGATCCCTATATACCCCGACTCTTGTCAAGCGAGGTATAAAAAACCAAAACACACCGCACCCAAAGTATAGCAGTTAAGTTAAACCATTTGTATACAATCATTCCTTTTTAGGCAACTTTTCCAGCTATTGAGTTCAACCAGTTTGATCAATCTCCTGCTGGAGATGCGATTCAACCATCGGCTCCAAGCCCAATACAGTGTAACGTACCGAATAAACCACAGGTAAAAATAATGAATATATTTGTAAATGTAACCATCACAAGTTGTGTGTGTTGTTTGAACTGCTATAATAATACACCAGTTATGTGATCACACGGATACACAAATGTAATCGGAACGGAGCAACAAACTAGTAGCCACGTGATCTGGCAGAATCAACAAATCATTAATCGTATAAAAACGGTTGTCATTTAATCAAACGGATCAACAAAACAGAATAATCGCATAAACAGTTCATATTGAACAATTACCGATCTTGATATAGGTCACCATCACTATTTTGCAATTAAAGAAAATGTATTCTCTAATTTTTGCGTTATATTCAAACCGCTTGACCGGCGTAAAAAAAATAGTTCTCGTCACTAGTGAAAAACGGTTCTCATCAGTTGATTGGTTTAAATAATAAAGTTATAATAAGAACTAATGACGTTATAAACAAAACACCTTCCATATACCGCGTATTCAAGTAATGAACGTAAAAAGGGTGTTTGGAGACTTTGTAATTAATTTAGAAAATTTACTACTTTTTTAAAAATTAGAGTAACAGGATCTTACATTTGTACACTTGGATTATCGGATTTCTCCAATCTCAATAGATAAATTATGGAAACTTAAGTCGTTCCAAAGACTCGGACTTAACATTCCATAATTTAACTATCTCGATTGGAGAAATCCGATAATCTAGTCGTACCAATGAAAGAACCTATATATAACCACCCAGCCGCTAGACGAGGTGAATATACATTTTTAAGGGTTTTGAAATACCGATGGCTACGGCATATCAATGCCAGTAATTGTTTTATTTCGCAAATAAAAACAACATATTCTCGTCTATCCGTAGCAAATCTTAGCAGCAGACGCGTCAATTTTGTTGCCAAGATTTTTTTGTGTTAAAACGCGTACGTGAATCAATGAATCAGATTAACTGATTGGATGATTGAGATTAAGACGGTTATTCTGATTGAGATACAGAGCAATGTACTTTTCGATCTATTTTTAGGATAAAAAAGTTAATTTTGGATTCTGGATTCTGCTAGTTTTGGTAGGAACTGTGCAGCAGACAAAAGTTATAATATATTGATGCAATTTTAGCTCTGTTGCGATTTAACTTGACCTGAAAGTAGTTTTAAACAATCAAAGACACGCAAAATTCTGTTCATATAATAACATCATTTAATGTTCATGCATAATTTCCTTAGTCTTGTAAGGTGGAGTTCGGTGCAGGAGGTAAGGTGGAGTTCAGAACAGGAGGCATCGCAATACTAAAATAACAATAAACCAACTAAACAGAAACATTCACAGAAATACTAAGGTAGAGAAATTCTACTTTATCAGAGAAAACATGTGAACTGGTGTAGCATACTAGAACCAGCATAAATAGTGATTTGGGGAGAGATGTACAGTTGAAATAAATGTCAAATAAAATAAGATGCACGCAATTCGTATATATACAGATTTGCTATCATTTGAAACCCAGACAATCTGACTACAGGTTTGTTGTAATGTTGATGTCTTTAAACAATTTTGTAATAGTCCACTTGGGCATTCTGTCCCGGTTGTACATTTAGGTTAAAATATGGTTAGAATATAAAAAACAAACGATTGCCCATTTAAGAAAATATTGATTTTTTCATTCTAAAATATGAAAATTCTTTAGCAATATTTAATTAACAAATATATATTCTGAATGCAAATTTATTTCTAGATAACAAATGGTACAAGATCTGTTTGTTATGTACAAAGAAACAGACCGTCAGTTTACACTCCAAAAGAGGTTAGTTCTGTAATGTCCCCGTACATGAAGTATGCAGAGGCAACTCTACTGGTATGTTGTCTTTAGATCTCATGCTACTTTCATGCACGTAAATATCTGCTTTTGATGTGGACTGCGATTTCAAACCTTGTTTAATTGACATCAGAATGGAATTTTTTAAGTAAAATATCTTTTTCCGATTTTCTATAATTATATCTCATTCATGTATTTTGTGTTCCAAACAGATCCAAACAAACAACAAAATTATGGTTGCTGCAATTGATTTTGGAACAACATACTCTGGATATACTTTTTCCTTCCGCCATGATTACGAAGTAGATAAACTAAAAATATCGACCAATCTGTGGCCGCACAACTCTGGGTTGTCGACAAAGGCTCCATCCGCTGTGTTGATTGGTCCTGGTCGGCAAGTTGCTGCCTTTGGGTATGAAGCGCAGAAGAAGTATGCGGAGAAAATAGAAAATGAATGTGATGGTGACTACTTGTATTTTCAAAAATTCAAAATGGTTTTGTACAATACAGAGGTATTTATTATGAAATAATTAATAACCATTTTGCCTTAAATTTAATTTAAATGAGTTATATTTATTTATGTATATTTTTAGAGAGATCATTTTAAAACTTCTAAACGGTAAAATCCTTTATTGTTTCACCAACAAGCGTAGTGTTGAAATTTGATCTAGGTTTCATGTTTTCTTAATTAACTAATGTGTGTACTCGTCTAACACCAATTGTTTCACGAAATTGTAGTTTTATTTGTTGTCGAGTATTTGACAGTATTTGAAGATATGAATAAAAAAGAATATAATGAATATTTCAATATATATTCTTTTTCCTAAAAGAATAAGTCACATTTGAACAAAAATTAAAGTAGAAAAAACTGATAAAATCGTATGAGTTAAAACAAATTGTGAATTATTAATATGGAGTAGGCATTGCCAAAATGCGAGCACAGACAATATAGTCCTTTATTATTTATATATAATGCGCTTTCATAATTGACGTTACTCCCGAATACCCTAAAAGTGCCTCAACTACATTCCAGTGGTCACGTGACGTCTTTCTTTTTGTAATGGTGACGTCACATGAAATGTAATTTGATTGTCAGTTTTTAAAGATCGATTTAGAGAGTGCAAAAAATAGTTTGAAATTTTTGTTGTTATTTTTAAATATAACATTAACTTTTTATCGTTGTCAAATTTATTTTTACGTCTTTCTTTAAAATTAAATTTAGTGCTTCTTCATTCACTTTGTTCCAGTTTTTTGACGATATCAACTTCCGGACGAAAAAAAATCAATATCAGCATTAGGCAGATTTTGATCACGTGATTTCATTTTGATCACGTGACACGTAATTGCCGTAGAGCTCACCGCTGCGAGCTGTGCTCGCTATTATATAAATAATAATGCAATACATAATTTTCCACGTCACAGAAATTATCCCAGAAAATCACATGTGAACATAATCGTTTATGTTTTAATCTTAACCTCTTTTCTGCTAAATTGTCATTTGTAAAGATATCCAACAGTATTAGCATATTATTGCATATCAGTAATTCGTACAAAAATTTATGGTTTTCAACAGATAAGCTTACATAAAGAAACACAAGGTATAAACGCAAGCCACTGGGTCGATGTACTGCTGGTGGACAATTCATCCCCGAGAAGATCATCCTCTCCGTTGCTTTCTAGCTTGATTAGGAGGAAACTTTCAGACATACCGGCTCGGACTTCGTCCAGCATAAAAAGGTTCGGAACTGATAAAACTACGGATACGGTGTTGTCTTCGAAGCTAGGTGTCCAAACTTCATCGAATTTTACATATATTCAATCGGTCGATAGTCGTTTCCAGTCTAAAAATTCAGATCAAGTTAACAATATTCGCCCATGTTCTGTCCAGTTACATGATATCTTTAACTTTAAAGACGATGAACAGCATTGTACCATCTCTAAATGTAAATCGAAGAACTGTAAAACTTTTAATATGTTGATAACAGACACTAAATTTTCAAGTAATTTGCTAACAAAACTTATTACACCAGACGTTTTGATGATCTAAATAGTAAACCAGAAAATATTGTCTACGCGTTAGAATCAATCTAATTAAAATTAAATCTTTCACTTGCTCCCCCCTTTTTGCTATTGTCGCTGCGTGTGCAATCTAATTAAAATTAAATCTTTCACTTGCTCCCCCCCTTTTTGCTATGGTCGCCTCTTACAACGCAGCAACCAATACAAAAAGGGGGGAGCAAGTGAAAGATTTAATTTTAATTAGACTGCGTTAGAATGCAACCTATGCGGACTTATTTATTTTAGAGAAACAAAAGGACGACTCAACAAACGTATATGTATAGGAATTAATACCAACAAACTTCCTGCGGTATATCAACATTTCAATCAGCCAGACCACTCTATTCTGTCCATGAAGGTCCGCAGCCTTAAAAAATCTACCATCACTCTAAAAATCCCCAATTAAGTACCCAATTACGTAGACAAAAAGAAAAATACTGGATCCAAAAATTAGGCACTGCAATACCATATGGGTGCAATGAAAAAATCGATAGTATATGTAGCCTTTTCAATCCTGGAGAGTGTGAATATGATGCGCCTTTTCAATTATAATCACAGGTGACAACGTAGACATGGTCATTGTCACGTCTGTTGCATGATATATCAATAAATGGCCTACTACTGTTTGTTAAAAAAACTACTAGGACTTAATCATATTCGTACTAAATTATACTCCATTCTACTCAAAACACTACATTATATTTTATAAAGAATGTCTTCAGTCATCTGTAACAGACCCTTCATTCACTCACAAAGATGAAAAGGAACCTCGTCACTTTTTGCTGGCAAATGCATAGATGCGATCAATCTTAGTAATTGCATCATAAGTCTGTTACTTCTAAAATTCCATCATACTTCAAAAACAAATTCGTTCCGATTATATCTTGTACCTATACTACCCACATTGCACCCAGAATCTTCAATTACAAACGTGTATTGCAGGACTTTTTGATCAGTTGACTTCAAAGCCAAACCCTTAGACTGATCTTGCCACAATCATGCACAGTCCTTCGAGTAACTTGATTACTGGAGATCTTAACATTGTTGACAATGAAAGACTTCTCAATATTTTGTCCAAAGAAGCTAAATACCGTGAACCTAAATCATCAACTGGAATTACACTTTAAATTATTGATGGATTCAATAGATGACTATGCCATAGAATAGTTTGTTTTTGTTTGTTTGAATGGTGTTTAACGCCACTTTCATCAATTTTACAGTTATATCATGGCATCTTGGGTTTATTGGGGTAGAAAGCCGGAACTCCCGGAGAAAACCTCCGACCTTCGGTTGGAAAACTGGCAATCCTTGTCAATTAAGATTGGAGTCGAGTGCACCATGCCCGCACAGTGAGACTCGAACCCGCAACCTCAGTGTTGACAACCAGAAAATGGGACAAGCTGAGAAGACAAGGAGGTTGATTGGCCTTGGGGTCATTGATTCAAATAAGAATAAGTCGTGAAAGAAGGTCTTGAGAACTAAAGCATCATCAATCTTCAGAAACCTTGATGCTGTTCAAACTTTTTCCGACATTTATGACAAATATGTTGTAGTGTCAGCCGATAATGCTCCTAACAACATTATTTTTATCTGCAAAAAACATTATGTCTAGTGTTAAAAAATGAATTAGGCATGGAGAGTTCACTAAGCAATCCTACTTACACATCCATTACGCTTTTAAAATAGGAGATTCTTGAAAATCACAAATCGGTGATTGCATCCTTTGGTCTCTAAATCAAAGTCGAAGATTTTGATGTCCCCTTCTTGTATTGGAAACCAAAACTTCACAAAAATCCATACAAAAAACGTGTCATAGCATGATCGTCTAAATGCACCACCAAAACACCATCGCAACTCCTGACCACTATTTTAACAACATTAAAAACGGAACTTCAAAAACAGTGACACTTTCTACTCCAGGAGTGGAATAAATAAAATGTGGATATTAAACAGTCAAAAGACCTGTAAGACATCTTGAGATCTGGATCTCTACCCCAATGTAACAGCATTAAACATTTGATTTTTCGACACTTTACACGGCCATCCCTCATATGCAGCCTAAAACCTGGCTTAAAATCTTATTAAACGCTGTTTTTTCATGAAAAACGGAAAGATACGATATAATTACCTGGTAATTAGTCATGACAAAACACTTCGACATCAATGGCTCTAAATCAAGTAATAAATATACCGAAGACCAAATCTGTCGAATGTTAGATTGGCAACATATTTGTCATGTTTGGAGGACATGCTTTTCAAAAGACTTTGTATTCCAATGGGTACTAATTGTGCTGCTCTCCCCACCGACCTGTTTTGTACTCTTATGACGCCGAGTTCCTAGAAGCCCTCCCAAAGAAGAAAAAAAAAAGACACTGGCCCAGACCTTTAATTTCACAATCCGCTATATTGATGATGTTTTGTCCCTCAACAATGCTAAATTTAGTGACTATTTGAATTCAATTTACCCTAGAGAGTTTGGAATTAAAGACAGCACCAATACACTTAGGGCGGCCTCTTACTTATGCCTACTTCTAGACACAGACTCGGGAAAAGTAAAAACTAGACTCTACGACACATGTACTGATTTCAACTTTCCAAATGTCAACGTCCTGATCATCGATTAGCAACATTCCAGCAGCTTCAGCGTATGATGCGTACATTTCACAACTTATACGTTATTCTAGATCCTGCGATGTGTATTCCGATTTTCTAGATGGTTCACTGCTGTTGACTACTAAACTACTCAAACAAGGGTTTTTTGTACCTACGTTGATGTTATCTCTCCAGAAGTTCTATGGTGGTCACCATGGCTTAATGGATCGTTATGTGAAATAAATCTTTCATTTACGAAAGGATTTCCGCTCAGTCATAAGAAGTGTTTCCTATTCCTGAAAAAGAAGTTTTCCTAGACTTTACAATGAGTAACTCGACAGGTGTCTAATTAGAGGCAGGCACTGTTTACTCGTTTATTGAGTTCGGGTTACTCACTTTTTGTATTGTCTTTTCGTTTTTGTTTTGCGTTTTATATGTTTATCTATATACGGATTTGTAATTGTCCCTTGACTTTCGGCTCTTGTTGTTTGGTCGGTTTCCTGTGCTATTTTTCTTGTCACACTTCAGTGTTGACACAAAATATCACAATTTATTTATTGACTTTACTGTGTTTGGCATAACGAATTTTGGTATTTAAATCTCTTCAACACCTTGATGTTCCAGCATGCTAAAAGTTTTGGTTTGAGCGCCACCAATGAATGAATCTCGAGTAGACGAAGCGCGCCTCTGGCGGAGTAAATTTTATAACCTTTGTATTTTTATGACTCTTATTTGTTCATTGTAGAGTTTAAGTAGTCATAGAATTATTCATGATATAAAAGGGAAACAAATGCTGGCTATTGATGTTTTCGGACTGGTCATAGGATATCTTAGGAACCACTTACTATGAAGGCTTTATAAGCGAGACAACAAGAGTGTTTTGCAAGAAGACATGATTTAGTGGGTACTTACTGTCCCTGCCATTTGGAACGATAAAGCTAAGCAGTTCATGAGACGTCCCGCGGAAAGGGTATTTATCGTGTTAATTTAATTAGGTTTACTTTTTAAACATATTTAGTGTTTCAGAATAAAATTATTTGATAAAAATATCCTGATTTAATTGATATTTCATTTTCAGTAACACAATTAATATTCTGTCGTGTTTGTTTTTAATTAAGTTGCTGGTTATATTTTGTGTGTTGTTGTTAAGTATTCAATGAAGATGAACAGTGACATACGTTTATCTAAACTATATTGATTGTTTTTCTGGAAACTGACCAATAATCAATTTTCATGTAAAAGGAGTTCTTATCTTTAAAAATTAAATGCAAAATAAACCACGTTTTGTTTTACGGTTATGCATATGCATATGCTCGTTTAATACTGGGCAAAGGAGCGGTATAGGTAGAATATTGATCAGCGGGGACACGATTTAGGGCAAGATGTGACGGATTGCAGTCAACTTGCCTCTCTGGTGTTCTCACCTGTTACTCTGAAAATAATTACACAATATTAGTATATTAGTATATTAGTATTGAACATTGACACTTGCGAATGTATTTGAACCGCATATATATTATACACTGAATATTTGTAATTTAAGGGAGGAATCAAGAATGAAAACTTGACGTTAGCTTTGGAACCAGAGGCAGCATCATTATACTGTAAATATTTCCCACAATGCATCACTACAAATAGAAAGAAAATATCAACAACAGCTCTAGAAAATGGCACAAAATATCTCATTCTAGACCTGGGTGGTAAGGCATAGAACTTAGGACATTTGTATTTAAGAAACGATAGCAATGAAACCGACAAAATAACAAGAGCCGAAAATAAATGGACGATTACAAATCCGGATATAGACAAATATTTACAACACGAAACCAAAAAACGAAAGTGAGTCACCCGATCCAATAGAAAACTTAGTGCTACCGACAAGAAGGCAGTGCCTGCCTAATTAAAATACAATGTATTGAAGTCGCCTACACACTGATATCTTGACGAAATAGTACACACACTTATTATAGTTTACCTTTACCATTTTGCAATGTGTTTCTTATTAATGTAGTCTTTAAATTCAATAACAGCAAAATTGTATTAACTCTCATAGTCTTCATTTGCTTCTCTAACGTATTAAGATTTTTTACAGAGTTTATTGTGTTTTTACCGATCTATTATTTCAAAGGTAGATGTGTACAATATTTCGGAGTTCTCTTCAGATAATATCTATACCTGTTGTTGTTGTCGATAACACCATAAGGAAGGCTTTTGTTATTTATATGTTTCTTTGAAAAAAATCACGAAAGCCAAATTCGAACTATCAAAAATTAGTTTAAACTCAGTCTAAATTGTTAAATATATAGAGTAAAAAATAACAGTATTTTACGTCTGACAGCATGGTCTTACCTATGACAAAAGTATTGTTTTGCAACTTTTTCTATTGCTTTTGAAATATTTATTAAAAAATAATGTCTCTTTTCTTTCCCGAAGTGATTTTTTTTTCATTTATATGCTAATGAAAAACATACATTTGGCAGTAAACTAATTACAAATATTTCAATAAAATAATATATTAATTACATTCAGTACTTCAAGGTAATGATTTTCCTTATTTAAGGTGGCACAGTTGATGTAACGGTTCATGAAATTCTGGACGATGGCTCACTCCGAGAAGTTCATCAAGCTACAGGTGGGTGCTGGGGTGGCACAACGGTGGATGACGAATTTTGGCTCCTGCTAATGAATGTATTTGGATCTGACGTAATGTCAGAAGCTAATACTCGATATCCCAACGAAATTCTTGACCTTTATTTAGACTTTGAAATGAAAAAGAGGACATTCGAACCAGGCCAGAGTACGAGTGTAAGTGTGAAATGTCCAGTATGTATATACGAAATATACCAAACCAGGAACGGCGTTTCAATACAAGATAATTTTAAAAACTGTCCTACGAAAAATGCAGTTGAATTAAAACGAGACAAAATATTTATATTAGCGGAGACGTTTAGTTCCTTATTCAAAAGTTCCGTGTCGCGTTTTCTTCATCATCTTAACGAACTACTTCATACTTCTCCGGTTATTGATGTAACTACGATTGTTAGTAGGAGGCTACGCAGATTCATATGTAATCAAAGACGCAACAGTGTCAAATTTTCCTCACATGCATATTATCAATCCCGATGATTGTTCACTGGCTGTATTGAAAGCTGCTGTCCTCTTTGGCACGACCCACAAACTTTTACATCCAGAATATGTACATTTACTTATGGTATAGTAATCAACAAGAATTTTATTGAAGGAGTTCATCCGGAAGATAAACGACGTCATATCGGGGGTCATGACATTTGTGACGATATATTTGATGTTCATTTGAAGAAAGGCGAACAAATAGAAATCGGTAAGCCTAGACCTGAGAGATCGTATTACAGTCCGTACATTGGTGCCGAAAGTGCTCTGCTAGAGGTTTACGTCTAAACGTCGGAGTCTCCGCAATTCGTAACAGACGAATCGTGTAGCCTTCTCGGAACACTGATAGTGGATTTAACTGCTACAGACAAAACAAAAGAGCAAATCGTTAAAGTCAGTTTTCATTATTTTGGAACAGAACTTGAAGTCAATGCCAGAGAAGAACATTCTGGAAATGAAATGAAAGCAAAGTTTAATTTTCTGTGTTCAGACATGCGCTTTTTTATTACACTTTTTGCTTTTTACAGTTTTTGTTGTTTTAACGGCTGCTCGTCAGTATGCCTTGCTCATGGTGCTGATTTAGTGTTTAAGTGTAATACTTTTTACGATAATGTTTTCATTGACGTACATGTTTAATCTTTGTTTAATTTCAATTGTGCGTAATTTTCGTTTTCGAGTGTTTTTTTCAAAGATCGTTGTCCTGAGCACAGCTTAAATACAGCTCGCTGGACGTACATTTGTCTCGTGCAAGAACAAATATTGTGAGTTTATTATAATTCTCATTATTTTTATTAAGAACCAATTTTTTTATTTCACTTATTATGTCAAATTCAGTCTTCATCTGCCATATACTTACATGGCTCGTTCGTGTGTTTAATGCATCACGCCTCGTCCTGAATATGGCTAAAATACTGCTCGCTGGACACAAATCAAACATGCAATCAATCATCAATCAATCAATAATACATCATGCTTTATCTCATTCTGCTTGTTGAAATAATTATCCTAACATTATCATCTCTTTCCCAATCTGAAGTTGTTTTATAACTAAATTATTTCAATTAGCAGGAAATAGTTATGTAATCCTGTTGAACGTGAATGGACAAATGTTAAAGGCAGATAATTCTGTTTTAATCCCTAATTTGCATCAAGTCAAAATAACTAGACTTTTATCAAGTAGTTTAAATCATACTTATTTAATTCCATCTGCCATTCTAGTTAATGTGTGCTTCCATGTATAAACATGTTTTCTGGTATAGTGAACAATATATAATATAGGAAATAGTTTATAGGTGGTGTTTATTGTTGATCGTAGGAATATACGGATGTAAATAAAATATGAAAACATCCAGCGAATAAAGGTTTATGTTCTAAGACAATGTATTGAATTCTCCCTTTGTGACGATAGATTAGCCAACCTTGTGGAATAAAACCCTTGTTTCCAGTACATTCCTTCTGTTTTTCAAATGGAATAAAAAGAACATTTAAAAGATAAATTGTTAACAATACAATAGTTTAGATATAATAATGGAATTTTGTGCAATTAAATGTAACGTAAAAGATTTCAAAAAGAATTTACCAAATTCGCACCACAACAAATTCAAACGAAATTTAACAAAAAACGCTGACAGATGTCTAAAACCTTCTAAGAATCTACTAGTGTTTGTGAGTGTAAGAAGTATAGATAGTTCCCAAAAAGACGTTCGTGTGTGACAACAGTATAAAAACATCTTTGTCATAAAATTATTCATTCTTATCCATTTTTATAGGAGCTTCTGTATCTGAGCAGTTATGCCACGTCATCACTGGTGACCATATCATCATTGATAACTCTTACATAAGATAACATTTGCTAAATACCCACAGATTCATAAACTAGATAGTATAATTTTAAAAAGTGAAGAAAAGGACATAGACTGTCTTTCGGAATGGGCGAAGGCGGTAAGGTCGTTAATAAAAGAAGAATAAAAAAACTTAACCGGTTTATGAGCACTCGAGCTAAATCGGACTTCAGAGATCCTCATGTTATAGAACACTTGTCTTACCTTAAAGACAAATACGTTGTTATAACTGTAGACAAGACGATTATCGATATTGTATTTGCATGCAAAACGCATTACATTACCTGCGTGATAAAGGTATTAGGTATTGACAATTCAGCTGGAAACTATACACATACAAAACAGGAAATCATAGAAAAATCTTCTTAAATCCGTTTGAATTTCGTTAGTTTTTCTACCAATGGTGAGGAAATGGATCTTCCAATACTCTATTAGATTTATAAGTTACATAAGTGTTCTTATTAACAACGTTATATTGCTGGGTCTGCTAATTACTCCACTAAACCACTCCAAACTTCTAGTATCTTTTTTGTAGACAGTCATAAGACATTATCTTCATGCAATAGCGTTAGAACATTTGAATTTTCAACTCTGTATACTACTATTCCACATACCAGTAATAAGCTTAAAGAATAATTAAAATAATTGATTCAATTTTACTTCGCTAAGCTAAAAAGCAAACCTAGATACAAATGTCTGGTTTCAGGTCGTAACAAAATCATACTTCGAAAAGAGCCAGTCTAATTTTAATTTTCCTATTGTGAGTTTTCCACGCATATGAAGTATACATCTCCCAATTAATGAGTTACTCGACATGTCCTTACTAACATGTGGACAGAAAGCCGAGTTGTGCATATTTATTACATAGATTACATAAATTCACTTTTGTATTTCCTGTTATGAAATATAATAAAGAGTAATTGATCTTAGATGGCAAAATGTTACATTCTCGAAACGTAGAGGCTGCTCTTACACAGAATTGGCAGTGGTAGAAATAAGAGCCAAAACATTAACAATATCTACAATGTTCGCCTCGTATCGATCTAGTTTTACATTCTGGAAATTTCATTCAAATCATTCTTTTTTATTTTTGCCAAAAGCGGTTATAAAATTTGTAAATGTCAATGTCTTGGGAAGATGAGCACTGTCTTGATTAGACCTTTTTACAAGGTAGACCAAGCCACCTCCCCTTGACCTTGCTCTTGAAAACATGCTTTTCCACCTTGGTGATAATAAGCAATGAAGGTAATTTTACGTCCTTTCCTTCCCCGATCCGTTTTTTGTGGAGAACCAAATTTAATGCAGTTTGTTGAAGACCCATCATCGTCTGTTGCACTGACTGCATCCCGAAATGATTGCATATATTGGTCTCTCGAGTATTTTTCTGCGACGCACGCTCAACCAAATCGCTACTTTCTAAATCATGTACAATAACTAGGAGACGTTCAAGTGTTCAATGTACTGTTTCAGCCGATAGGTTGTACACATTTACATTTTGAGCTGAGGCGCCAACATTAGTCTCTTTCAGAAGTATTTTTTCTATTTCAACTGAGGTTACTTCTACATTCATTGATCATTGACTTTGTGTAATTCCCTATAGTCTTGATTTATTTTCCAAATATTTTTTTTAGAGTGTTCTTTCCTAAAGAGACTGACACAAAAACTTCTATTTTTTTTTAATTCTTCCTTCAGTTTGCAGTCCAATTTGAAGGTTTGTTTGAGTCCCAAGGCGTATTTCGAGAACGAGACGTGCGTTCACGGTCAGCTATGTTTCTGTGTTTTTCTTTCCAATTGCACATTCACTTGGACATATGACGCCAATATCACTAAAGTTCGTCTACAAATTAAGCCCAACACTGTTATATATATATATATATATATATATATCCGCTGGATAGATATATTATATGGTTGTCACAATACTTAGACGTTTGTATATAATTTACTTACTGTGACTGTATGACAAGTAACTTTGTCGTCCTATATAATATATACAAAAATGCCGAATTAGATTACTGTCAGATTAATACGTATTGGTTACGAAAATTCCATAGTCACACTCTAGTACACATGTACTATGTCTATGTCTACGTTCACCCCGGTTAATGAAGCTGTATTTTTATAGCGAATTTGGCCGAGGGGTCTAGACCGCTGGACATATTGCAGGCGAATTAGTGCCACAGTGTCACAACGGTGTGAGTTCGAATCCCGCTGAGGGTAAGCACAAATTTGACAGTGTTAAAAATCTAATTCTAACAGTGTTGGGCTTAATTTGTAGACGTATATATATATTAATTGTCAATAAAGCTTCAGTTACTACTTCAGTTGCTATAAGTTAACGAATATCATGGCTGTATACAATAAGTATTGATTCAAAATCAACCATGCGTCGCTATGAATAATATATCTGACCTGTCATTGTGTTCTTTGCAAGTGTAAACTCAAAACCTTAATGCCAGCCACTGTGAGCACTTTTCAGCTATATCGTGGTATCCAGTTTTTATTGGGAGACCAAGCAGGAATACCCGTAGAAAACCCTTAGGTAGGAACATTGCCACAATGTAGTTTTTTAAAATTATTTTAACCATTTCTGTAAGATATTGAACTCGTAGTTTTATATTTTATATCATCCTCACAAGTGAGGGTTTCTGTGTCCACATGTGTCCACGAAACCCTTATAAACTTAGCTAAGAAATTCCCGGGCTAGAAGTCCCTATTTTGATTGGCTACATCATACCTGAATGTAGCCAATCAAAAGCTCGCTTTCATTCACCACTTGGTTAGGGGATATCCCGATGTCGATTGTAAATAAACCAAACAGATGTGTTGCATAGACCATGTGAAAATCAGTGTATTTTGTACAGTAGTGTTAATAGTTTGTTATTACCGCGTTATTTATTAGTTGCGTTACGTTTTCTTCCCACTCAAGAATGAGTAAGAGTGACTACTGCCAAACACTTGCTTCTTTCAAGCAATTTCATTAGTTGATATTTTGAAGGTTTGACGTCATATGAAAATCGTCTAGCCCGGGAATTTCCTAGCTAAGTTCGTCAGGGTTTCGTGGACACAGAAACCCTGACTTGTGAGGATGATTTTATATTAAATATCTTCAAATTTAATTAATGTATCATCTCAATGAATTTCAAGTTTATGTACTGTAATGCCACATGTCACTGAGATATTTGTTTTAAATTTAGTGTTAGACTCTATATTACGAATGAAATCACTTCTATCACCAATATACCAAAATGTCGTACTGTAGGTAGAACAGTAGTAAATGTTTCGGCTATAGTCGAAAACACTTACATTTCTGTGATTTGCATACCTTTCTAACATTCATCAGCATTTACCTGGACTAGGAAATTAATAACTTGCATTCACAATTAAAAAGATATATGCCATATATATCCGTGACCGATTCCTTTTTTCGCTAGTTAGAACATTTTGAGACGCTCCCAATTTTACATGCAATTTCTGATGCAGTGAATGTAAAAATACTAAATTGTTTAAAAATTACCAAAATTTTATCTTGCAAGATCTGAGAAAATTTTTACCACTTTTTAAAACTTAATTTATGCAGGAGCTTACAGCTAAAAACTTGTACACATCTAACCACTATTAACCAAATCAGAACACAACGTAGTATTCAGTACTGTACTTAATGTAGGGTACACAATCTGGTAACATGTTACTGGTACACATTTACTACTGTTATACCTATACCAAGTTTGCAAGAGAACCAATTTAGTCAATATTTCTACATCAAGTACATAGGTCATATTGAATTAAAATCAATAAAAGATGTATTGGTATTCAAAGTGTTCTTGAAAAATTCTTCCATTTTTTTAGCCCTACCCAAGGCGAAAAATTGCATATGTATATATAACATGTGTTTGAAGACATCTTCCGAATAAAAATTTGCATATCTGTCACTGCCCTTGCACTTGTAAATAAGAAAATAATATCAGAGTTTTATAACAGATACCCTTTTAAATGCACGTAGCCTTATATTATACTATTAGCCAGCCCAATCTATGCCGGCCCACTGAGATCTTGAGGCCTTCACTAGCTGACCACTCCATCTTTTAAACTATGCCATATTGTCCCCTAAATTGTTTCAATGTGGTTCCAAATTGACAAGATTGGGCTTTTAGACAAGAAACCTATTAAACAAGTACAAATAAATGCACAAATTTCAATTTAACATGTTTTATACCTTCAATTAGTGCAAAATAAAGGTACCGATATTTCAGTCAAAGGCTGTTGATAACACTAAATTCCACAAAAAATTCTACTTAAGTAAAGGAAATCTGTTTTCTCTTTTAAGTTGGATATTTTGACCCTAATTATGCCTTTAAAAACCATCTGTTGAACAGGTTTTGTTAAATCATGTGCACAATAATCACTTTTATAAACAATACAATACCATTTTTGGCAAATGTTTGCTTTTTTGGACTAATATTAAAAAGATTTTTGAACTTATTTCTATTAATTTGCTTAATTGTAGCCCTAAATACAGCAATTGGGGTCACAATCTGGCTTTCAGACAAAGGTTTTCATTGTGATATCAAAACTTTGGGAGAAACTGATCCAAAGTTCAAACTGATCAGTACGGTTTAAATTTTACCTTATATTTGGCCTAATTTTTTTTTATCGCAATTTAATTTTATGCGCATGAATATGCCCAATTCATTGCGAAAAGTAAAGATGACCATACAGAATGAAAGTTAAAATGGAAAATAAAGACAGAGGAACACTTTCCTGTGATTGTGTGAGGTTTTTATATGTGTATTATAGAAAAGATGCAATATAGCTGACTAAGCAGTTTTTATAGTGTCCATTAGACAATTCTTTCTTTTTGAGTACTGCCTTCAGCTAGTTTCAACAAGAGATATATGCCTTTTTTCGCTAGTTAGAACATTTTGAGATGCTCCCACTTTTACATGCACTTTCTAATGCAGTGAATGTAAGAAAACTAAATTGTTTAAAAAATTACCAAAATTTTATCTTCCAAGGTCTGAGAAAAATTTTTACCAATTTTTAAAACTTAATTTATGCAGGAGCTTACAGCTAAAAAAGTGTACACATCTAACCACTATTGACCCAATCAGAACACAACGTAGTATTCAGTACTGTACTTAATGTAGGGTACACATTCTGGTAACCTGTTACTGGTACACATTTACTACTGTTATACCTGTACTTCTGGTTTTCATAAGATTTAATAGTTCTTTAATGCTGTTGTGAATCTTTGGTAGAAATTATTCGTTTGGTATTTTTTGAAATAGTCTTTGCTGCATATTCAACGCCTGTATCATATATTTCTATATATATCTTATATTTTCATTCATTTTATATATCATTCAAACATTTAATATTATCTTTTTTATATTTGTATTATCAACGTTCTCATGGTAAATACCATCAAATGTCTATCCCCTTATCAATATAATCTGTTATATTTTCGGATAACTGTAATGTTAATTTTTTTGCTTTCTTGTATACTAATTGATTGATCATTTGTAAGCTTATTAAGCATGTTCAATCTTTCTTAGTTAAATGTGGCTGGTAGGCAAAAAACGCATGTTTGTGTGAAACTAATATTCCTCTCGAGATTGTCCCTTTAACAGGATCTTTAAAGTCAAATTTATGATTGAATGGATTGAGGCTTAAGAAATGCTTGTCTCATTGTTGTTTCAAATTTATTTAAAACGTTGAGAGGTTTACTTCTCTAATGTTTGAGTTCTATTCAAACCACTTGTGGAAAAAATACTTCTCGTCACTTGTAAAAATACGGTTCTTAACAGTTGATTATTTAAAAATAACAACGTCATAATAAGAACTAATGACGTCATAAACAAAACACCTTCCATTTAGCACGTATTCAAGTCATGAACGTAAAAAGGGGGTTGGAGAATTTGTACTTCATTTTAGCAAATGCACTACTTTTTAAAATTAGAGAAACAGAATCTTACATTAGATTATTTCTCCAATCTCGATAGTTAAATAATGGAAATTTAAGTCCTCGCCAAGGCTCGTTTTTTGAAACTCGATGCATGTTCTCGTCATCTCATCTCAGGGCTGTCGCCCTTCGATGAGATATGGACGAGAAAACGCATCTCGTTTCAAAAAACGTAAATAGTCTATAAATATTAATTATGTATGCAGCTCTGTGATTATAAATATTGATTTATGTACCAGAAAATAGAATTTGTCAAAAATGACCCTCATTTTACTACATTTGGACAGCAATTAATATTCTTCTGTTTATCTGTTTCAAAATTTCATCTATGTTTTCATTGACAATTTTGACACAAATTCTTAATTCTGTTTATTTATATGCGTTATTTGTGACAAACGTAGACCAGTAACGTCAATAATAATATTTGGAAGTTATTTCTTCTGTGCATTTAACGGATTTAATCATTCGGGAGCCCTGGTGGCAGCTGATCCATCATTTAATATTTCCAACGAATGACCACCCGGGTGTAAATTTGAGCTGCCAGATATGATATAGATGCATTTAATATGTTTCCTGCAAATTATAGGATTCAACATGCTACGTCATTTTGAATAAATAAGATATGTTTTTACAACGGCCACATACTTAGAGGTTTGATAAAGTTGATGGAGTATATAAATTTCTAAAAGTGAATTAGGAAATGTGATGGTGTACAGTTAAAAAAGGAATCTTGCTGTAATTACCTAGATTCCATGTTGGACGAAATAAACAACTGGCATTTCCAAAACTGAAATAATTTTTGGTGGGACGGACCTTTAGCCGTTTTATCATATCTTGGTAGGTCCTTTGTAATGTAGTGTACGAGATGAATGATTAAGTGCAAACCAATGAGAACCAATTATAAAAATGAAATGATAATTTAGTTGTATATTGAGATCTTCACTGGTTGGATACTTCTTTCGATAATTATTTGAATTCTAAGGTTTTTCTATTTTCAAGGTGTAGATAGCCCGAGTCCCTTAACCGGATTTAGTATAACGTTTTGGAATTTTGGTGAAAAAAGCTCTACATCTTAATCATTTGAATTTTAAATATTGTTTGGGTTGAACGCCACTGATGAGTCTTAATTCGACGAAACGAGCGTCTGAAGTAGTAAATTCTATTAACCTTGGTATCTTTGATGACATTTCATAATATATATGTATATATATATATATAATATTATATATCATTATATAACTTTAATTTGCGGTGTTCTTGAAGTTTGCTAATCTGATAATATGATTTGAATATGCTATGCAAATCTCTTAGTTTCGTTTTATTATATTAAACCAAGTACATGGCTCATTACTTAAATTCTGTAAAAAAGGTATTAATACTAACGATCCTTACTCATTCGTTTGGAGAATCACTATTTGTAGTCTTTCGGTTGCGAAACTTCGTATATTACAAAATCCTCTAAATGGAATGCATTTAATAGCAAAGACTGCTATTGATTACCTGACCTACCATGAAGTTGTTGCTTCATGTTACATCACTGTATTGATGATCTCACATGCCCAATGGACTGAAAGTGCTTACCAATAGCACGAAAATATTCAATTGATGTGCTATTCAGTATTGAGGTTTATAATCGTAACGATCTCGCTTTTGGTTTTAATGACAACCTCTTATTATAAATTGGAGTAATACCTTACACACAGCTATTCATGAATAGTGAAGAAGCCTTACCAGATATGCTGCCTATTTCAGGAATTTATATGATGAAGTCAAGTATTAATTGGACAAAGAACAATATGAACCTTTCACAATTAGCAAAAAAGCAATCCTTGTTGAATAACTTTGAAGACGAGCACACTTACCCTTAGTCGGCACGAAATTTACATGTACCTAAGTTGTAGCTTTATAGTACTGGTGCATGTAAGATGACTTTAACACATTGTTGGCACTTAAAATCAAACTAATAACTTCTTTCTGTATTTTCTAAATGCTGAATTGTAAACAGATTAGTGTAGGCAGCAAGTTTCG
Source organism: Limnoperna fortunei (assembly GCA_944474755.1). Taxonomy (NCBI): domain Eukaryota; kingdom Metazoa; phylum Mollusca; class Bivalvia; order Mytilida; family Modiolidae; genus Limnoperna; species Limnoperna fortunei. The sequence continues at coordinate 78,165,113 of OX104115.1, forward strand.
AGTTTTAATGTTTTAGTTCGATCTACATAAAATCAAACCTGTGACTTCATACCAACATGGTAAGCATGCTGTTAACCAGAATACAATACTTACCATCGCTAGAAATTTCATACATATACTAACGTAATAAAGTTAATTCTGTTTTGATTGCAGGGCAGAGTAAAAGATTTATTTCCAAAATTTTAAACAAGTTATAAGGAAATAGTAAAAAACTGATTAATAGACAAGTTAGCAGATTCATGACAGAAATGTGTTATAATGACACAAGCAGCAATTTTTTTCTAAAGCAAATGATATAAAGTTTAAATTCGTTGTCTGATTACAGCTCTGATGACTAGTCCACTATATCGAACAGCCTTAGTCTGCATATCTTTTTGACCTCTTCAACGCCTGTAGCTATTTCAGTTTCCTTGGAGTTGTACAGACGCTTCTTTAATCCTGACAATATGGCCTCTTTCTTATTTTCCCTGGCACAAATTACAAATGGGAAACCAAATTTTTGCTTATACCTTTTATTTAATGCATTCAGTTTTGTTCTTTCTTGTTCTGTTAAATTATTAAGTCCAGCAATTGTTTGCTCCTTTGTTGATTCTGGTGGAAGAACACTATATATTACAAGTTGACCAGCGAGATCGTTTATAAGTCGTAAAATCCCTTCCTTTCCTGTGAGTAAAAAATGTAGATAACTGTAGTTCTCTTGTATTGAGATGTTGAACAGAACTATTATCTTAATACTAGTATATTACAAGTAGTTGGGATGCTTCATTTAATACAAAATTAAGGACGTGCAATGTCTAATACTCAAACACACTGTCATAGGCCAGACACTTTTTATTTATTAGTTTAAATTGAATGATGTTTTGACTTTCTGGTATTTTTACATAAGTGTAGATGAATTTGAAATAACTTTTTGGAATTTCGGTAATAAAAGCTCTTAAACACTATTTTTATTTGTTTTGTTTAACAACCACTGTTGAGTCTTGATGAGACGAAACACGGTTCATAACATTATTACAAAAAGCTGTATAATGACAAAAGCTGTGAGCAATGCTCATTACTTGATACCCCCTCTTTTCTTACTCCAAGAATGGCAAGGCCAATACTTAGCTATGGGACACTTATTTCGCCTATTCCGCGAAAAGTTAAAATGTCAAATTCCTTTGAATGTTGAAGGTGGACGTATGGATAAGTGATGGATACCTCCCTTACTTGACAGAATGGTAAAGTATTTATTTTTCTTTGGGCAACCTAACATTTCATTCCCATCAAAATGTAAAATATCAGGTGCACAATTGCGCTATGGGACATTTTTTATTTAGTGGTGTAGGTGCAATTGGGCTTAAAAGATGGAAACGCAAGTGTAAAGGATGGACAAAAGTACTGACACTCCCATCACTTTGTACGCCCCTTTTTCAAATGAAGGTATACATATTGTGTTATATTCAATAATCTTTTGCTCTTAAAACTACTAATTCTCTTCAAAATATTCTCGAAAGCCGTCGAAGTTTCCAGCATAGTACGAATTATATTTAATTATATTTTTATAACCTACCACTAAAGGGTAGTTGATCAACAAAGCTACAAAACGACGCATGTAAACTGCTGACATCAAAGAAAGGACGATCGTTCCATACTGCTGATGCACACAAAAAGAGTGCTCTATAACATTTCCAAATATGGATATAAAGTCTTTATAATTCATCTGGTTTACCTCTGCTATCGTATGTGGCATTCTGAAAAAAATAAGACAATTTTAAAAGAATGCACTTTTTGCCTAAAACCCTGCTTAAAAATCTATTTTAATTGACCTCTAGAGTAATTCGTCCTCCGTGACTAAGACTTGTGAGGTTAAACACAATTCAGTATTTCAAAGACTGCAACATGTTATTTAAATTATTATGCATCAACTAGCTTTATACTTCATGCATTAACATGATATATTAAGATCTCATTATGGAAATTATACATGCTTTTTTTGCTGAGTTCTATAGGCTCGTTTGGTCATTTTGGCCCTTTCACGATTTCAGATGTAGAGTTTTATCTTAGCATAAACGTATTTAAATGCCAATCAAATCTTTTACATGATTGTAATTTGTCAGTTCCTGGCGAAAAATATCATAATAGGTTGCAAGTATTTGTGGTATCTACCATAAATTGTACCAATAAAACTACACGGAATCTGATAGGTTTCTATCTTAAAACAAAACTTTTTTCTGATTGGTCTTGGTGTTTTTCTTTTTAATTAGAAACAAACCATTCGCAGAATATGGGTTTGCAATGCCGACAGAAACAAAATATGTACATAAATACTGATGAATATAACTACAATTGTTTAATGTGCCAACATTATGTAATTAAACATTTATTGAACGAGTTTGCTATCGATTTATCAACCCTTTAAATGAATACTAAACTTTTAGTCGGGATAAACAAAATCCGGAAAACGACGTAGTTCAAAGTCAATATTGTATTCTGACACATGTTAATTAGAAACCAAGAAAACACAAATTGTAGTAATATTTTAAGACGCTCCTTTTAGAGAGAAATAAAAAACTATTTTAAATTATTAGTATATCTTAACTTAATCACCTACCTATTTTCTTTAGACTGGCTAACTTGTTGATAATATTCTATGGCCTAATTGAGTGACTGTTTGTAATAATCTGGCAAAACGTTCTTCAAAAATATTTCAAAAAGCTCTTCTTACAGTACAAATCATAACACTCTTTGAGTGCGAGATTTCAGTCATCACACACACACACACACACACATATATATATATACACACACAACGGTGTGAGTTCGAATCCCGCTGAGGGAAAGCAAAAATTTGACAGTGTTAAAAATCTAATTCAAACAGTGTTGGGCTTAATTTGTAGACGTATATATAAATATTTGATATTAACCCTGTATTTCTGATGTTTCAGAAATCCGCTGGATAGATATATTATATGGTTGTCACAATACTTAGACGTTTGTATATAATTTACTTACTGTGACTGCATGACAAGTAACTTTGTCATCCTATATAATATATACAAAAATGCTGAATTAGATTACTGTCAGATTAATACGTATTGGTTACGAAAATTCCATCGTCACACGCTAGTACACATGTACTATGTCTATGTCTAAGATTCACCCCGGTTAATGAAGCTATATTTTATAGCGGATTTGGCCGAGGGGTCTAGACCGCTGGACATAGTGCAGGCGAATTGGTGCCACAGTGTCACAACGGTGTGAGTTCGAATCCCGCTGAGGGAAAGCAAAAATTTGACAGTGTTAAAAATCTAATTCAAACAGTGTTGGGCTTAATTTGTAGACGTATATATAAATATTTGATATTAACCCTGTATTTCTGATGTTTCAGAAATCCGCTGGATAGATATATTATATGGTTGTCACAATACTTAGACGTTTGTATATAATTTACTTACTGTGACTGCATGACAAGTAACTTTGTCATCCTATATAATATATACAAAAATGCTGAATTAGATTACTGTCAGATTAATACGTATTGGTTACGAAAATTCCATCGTCACACGCTAGTACACATGTACTATGTCTATGTCTAAGATTCACCCCGGTTAATGAAGCTATATTTTATAGCGGATTTGGCCGAGGGGTCTAGACCGCTGGACATAGTGCAGGCGAATTGGTGCCACAGTGTCACAACGGTGTGAGTTCGAATCCCGCTGAGGGAAAGCAAAAATTTGACAGTGTTAAAAATCTAATTCAAACAGTGTTGGGCTTAATTTGTAGACGTATATATAAATATTTGATATTAACCCTGTATTTCTGATGTTTCAGAAATCCGCTGGATAGATATATTATATGGTTGTCACAATACTTAGACGTTTGTATATATATATATATATATATATATATATATATATATATATACAAACGTCTAAGTATTGTGACAACCATATATATATATATATATATATTAAGGATCTCTATTGCAAGGACACTGATACTCACCAATATCTTAATTTAAAGTCAGGCGATCCATCTCATACCAAAAGAAATATCCCGTTTAATCTTGCCAGACGAATTTGTTACATCATTAAAAATCCATAACTACGGATAAAAAGACTAGAGGAATTAAAAGTACACCTACTGAGACAATACTATCCCTAAAAACTCATAACAACGGGCAACAAGAACGGCTTAAAAATTCCTATAGCAGATTTAAGAATACCAAAAGACAAAAATCGAAATGAAGAAAACATTCCTTTTGTGATCACCTACAACCGACGAAACCATACAATACTGAACACAGCCAAAAATACCTTCCAATCATACACAAGTCTACAAAAATTAAAGGACTTATTCCAGAATCTTGCATAGTTAACAGTAGAAGGCAACCATATAACCTAAAAAAATTATTAACTAAAGCCAGATTCATCTCAAAAGAAGAAGTAAAATGTATTAAGAAATGTGGCGATCCGCGATGTGGAACACGTGATTACATAGACGAAGGACAGAGCAAAACTTTTAAATAAGGAGAGATTTTCAATGTGAACGAAAGCATTGTTTGTTAAAGTAGAAATCTCATTTTTTGTGCTACATGTCTGACCTGCAAAGAAAATTTTATTAGACAGACCGGAGATAAACTTATGGATAACGTAAGTGTTCATAAGCAACAAATTCGAGACCCTTCTGTTCGCAATATACCCTGTATTGAACATTTCGATCATTGCGGGGGGGGGGGCATTTAGAATATTTCCTTTCTTTAAAATTTACGACAATAATAGAGCCTTCCGTATAGCAAAAAAAAATTATTTTATTGACAAATTCAAGCCGGAATTAAATCGAAAATAAAAGTGTAGAACTGTCGTCATATTGTGACGTAAGCTTACCATGTAACAGACTTTGACGTTACGTTACTATGTAACAACATAACAACGTTCATTTACTGTCTGAAGAGTAGTAATAATGACGAAAGCGCTAACAGTTTAAATTATGTATACAATTTGTGTAATTCTGTGTTTTCATACGTCTACACATTGAGCCCAACACTGTTAAAATTAGATTTTATTACTGTGCTTACCCTCAGCGGGATACTCTGGCACCCATTCGCATGCATTATGTACCCCTCGGCCAAATCTGCTATATAAATAATATAGACATAGTACATGTACCAGCGTGTGAGGATGAAATTCCATCGTCACACGCTAGTAAATATTAAATAAGCATGATTTGAGTCGTTACATACCACATGCCGTACCTGCTTTCAATCCGAAAGAACAAGAATTTGCCTTGCAGTACTGATTGCGATATTGTTTTTTATCTTGGGATATGATGCCGTTTTTGTTATTGTCAAACGGTTTCAATAACTACGTATACAGATTAGAAAACCAAATTATAAATGAAATACGACTAAACTGGAAAACTGAAATGTGTTTGTAGCAATTTCTTTAGCTGATTATGACATTTGATGTTTAAATAAGCCCCACACAAAAGTGGCCATATCAAGAGACTATAACATAAACAGATACCACAGAAAAGAAAAGACCTTGGTTGATCTTTTGAAACTTGGATTATGATAATTTACTAAAATTAAGACGTTCGCACTCAGTACCATCACAAAAATTAACATTACACACGATATTGGAAACTTGCACTACAAGGTACTTTTTTAATGAAATATGCATTTGATGAAAAAAAACTTTCTCGTTTCATAGTTGCAAATTTAAATGCTTATTTTCATAGAAACAATTATTGTCATATATTCTTTTTGTACAATGTTTTACATTATTTATGCAATGATACAATGTCTCCCGATGATCAATATTTAATGGTGTTGACTATTATCTTCATAATTGATTCAGAAGAATCACGCTCAAAAATCCAATAATATGTCTAAGAATATTTCTAGGTTTCATGAGTTGTAAAACATGTCAAGTATTAGCGATATATTTTTTGCACGTTTCATAGTAAAAGTCAATTCATAACCGGACGAAATACGCTCGAAATCAGCAAAATTACAATGATTACTCAGATCTTCAAATTATTTATATTAATTTTTTTAATTTGTCTACATCTTATTTACTACTGACAATTTACAAATCCGAATTATGACAATCGTATAAGACACGAAACAAAAACAATAAACACAAAGTAATACGTTTATTTATACTAATTTTAATTTGAAGAAATACAAATGGAATTATGAAATATATAAATTAAGACACATTGTTACCTTATTAAACGATTCTCTCCAATAAAAACGTACAGACGCTTTTGAACTCACGTCTCGAAATATTGAAGTATTCGAGGAAAGAATAAAAACAATATATCCAGACGTTATTATCAGTTCAACATTAAGAAAGAATAACAAACCAAGGCTAACAGAAAACAAACATAAAATATAGGCAAAAAAACATGAAATGCAGAAAATACGACAGATAAAAAGTTTTTTATTAAATGTGCAGCAAGCAGTATTTCAGCTTTATACGAGAAAAAGTTAACAAACAATAAATCAATAAAAGAAAAGCGATCAAACAAAGGGAACATAATATTGACTGCCACTGGACAGGTATAAAGTATAGGGTAAGGGCGGAAACGTTAACCTTTATTAGTGTGTACAATGCGCCTATGTTTTCAAAAACTACAAAAGGTAGTTTTATAATGCTGGGATTATCGCACTCCGATTAAGTTATCAGGTCCACGGAAGGCGTTGCATATTATTACTGAAGAGGTTTGTCATATTTGCATGTGAAAACAAGCCAAAGAGTTCAAAAGGTTGAGCCCTGGAGTTATTGCAAAAACATAGCCAATGATTGGTCTTTCCACAATTCCATATTCTTGTGTAGTCCTTCAGGTCGAGTTTGTAATGGACAATTTAAGGATAATTGGTTATAAACGCTTTTGTAGCGTTTTGCTTAAAGCAAAAAAATATGAACCGAAATGAGAAATAGAAACATTGATAAACTAAATGCCTGATAATGGGTAAAACAAGTGGAGAAAAAATCGGTATACGAATGTTTCTAGATTATAAGGTCTTAAAACAATAAATTCATACGTTTTCAAATATTTAGTTAACGTTTAAAGATTGTGTTAATGCAAAAGCTTTTTTTTGGCAAAATGGAAAAAAGTCATTACAGAATTTATCTTGTCATCTCTCAAATTAATTTCACTCATGTGTTTTGTAATTGACAATGCATATGTAATGTTTGGGTTCAGCAAACTATCATTACTTCAATGTGATATACTGTGCTTATACCCTGGCAGACTTGTTGTTGTACTCAGATGAGGCTGGGTTCCCCGAAGAACGTGAAAAATAACTTTGACTAATTCATCTCATTTTGCTATGTATAATGTATAGAATCTAAGTTTATACATCTAATAGAGCTTCCGAAGAACAACACTACAAGTATTGTCAAGTCCGCATCTTACCTAAACCTTGAAACTAAACTGAAGAGGAAAGCTACAAACACAAACTCATCATGCTGTCAACATTAACAGAAAAGGGGAAGAAAAAACTACAACATATGCCCTTGACATGTTACAGGACCCCACTTGCTTTTATTTCATAGTGCATGAATGCAAAAGTTCTCTTGTAAAATCTGAAACCAATTCTATGATTTTCTTAGCTTATTTTATATAACAGCTAACAAAGCTAACATTCAATACGTTTTGCCATTTTAACATAATGTGTAATATACACTTAATGTCTTTAATGAAGGTGATATCAATAATTATTAAATCAAGAAAGAGTTATTATTTCAATGTCAGCAGGACATCGGACAATAATTTGGATATTACCTGAAGTCGATTTAAGGCCATAACTGTATTATTATACTGAACTAAACACAAACAAGAACACGTTAATTTTTGATGGGGACTGTGTAGTGGTAACTATGTAACCCTTTTAAATTTTGAGCGTTTTTGCACATAGAACAAATAACTAGTTATTTCCCCTTTCAAATGTGGCCCGCTTTGGCACGTCAATCAAATAACGAATTATTTTGTCTACGTGTAAATATCCAGACAGTTATTTTTCCCACTTGCAGTTATGATCAAGAAAAAAACCAGTTATTGCTCCTAACATTTAATTTATTTAAGTACTGTTTTCATAGTGAGATATAATAATATACAATTATGGCCTTTAACGAAGGTAATATCTATAATTATCAAATCGAGAAAGGGTTATTTTTCCGAGGTCCGCCGGACCGATGAAAAATAACTCTTTTCGAGATTTAATAATTTGGATATTACCTGAAGTCGATTAAAGGACATAACTGTATTATTATACTGAACTAAAAACAAATAAGAACAAATGGACTGAGTAGTCATAACTGCGTAACCCTTTTAAATTTGGCGCACTTTTGCACGTCGAACAAATAACTTGTTATTTCCCCTTTCAAATTTGACACGCCGAACAAATAACTAGTTATTTTGTGTACGTGCAAATTCCCAGAGAGTTATTTTACCCACGTGAAGTTTTGAGCGAGAATTGCTCATAATGTCTAATTTATTTGAGTACTGGTTTCCATAGTAAAGTATAATAATACTTATTATCATCATAAATGTCAAACCAAGAGTGTTTCAATTGTAACGTATCTGTTGAAATAGTTAAGAGTATTAGTTTTTTAATGCTAAGTTATTAACAGGTTACATTTATCTTAATCTAGTTTGGTTGTATAAATAGGTATCGTATCCAATTATAGAAATATTATTGAACAATTTTCATATTTAATATGCACAAGGTTTTGTTTAATCTGTAAGTGAAGATTCCAAAGACTCGGACTTATTGTTAATCAGACAATAACAAGGAGTATAGACATGCCACAAGTCTCTTTGATTTTTTTTGCTATTAGAGAGATACATCTTTATTATCAACATTTCTTATAATATCCACTTTTGTACACACAAGTAGATATTATAGAAATGTTGATAATAAAAATATATATCTCTAATAGCAATTCAAAGGGACATGTGACAAGTCTACAAGGCGTAATAAAGTAAATCCAAGTATAATGTGTCAATTTAAATTGAACGCAAGGGGTATAATAAAATGGATAGGCTATAAGACTAATAAAATAATAGATACCATTTAATTATCATAGTTCAAAACTTATATTTATGTTATGAATTTACAACTGTGTGTAAAAGTGGCTTCAAATGTTAATGATGCTATTTGCAAAACTTTCTTACTATTTAGATCGATTTATGTAACAAGTGGGAATTGTTCGTGTTACTTCTATCGATAATTATTGATCGGTGCAAGTGAAATTTTTACAACATATTTAACTTGCACTCTACAAACCATAGTCAATATTTTCAGGTCATGTTTTCGCAATTATCAATGATTTGCTCACATCATCTCAAACAACATCGCTGAACCGCTGCAAATTCACTTCGGTATGCATGTTCTTTTGATCTATGGAATTTTGAAGAGAAATCGTAACAATTGACTATAACATACGACAGCCAATCAGTATGGTTGTATACATGTACTTCTTATCGTTAGAAATGTATTGTTGTCACTTAACAGTTAAATGTTTATCAATACTGGTAAATGTCATGACGTTGTAATAGTTATTAAAATCTAATGTACTTTATTCGAATGGTGTAGATGACCTTTGCCAAATTTTGCATAACATTTTAGGAAGTTTAATGATAAGAGATCGTCAACATTTTAATCATTTGGGTTTTAAATATTTTGTGGTTTGAGCACCACTTATGAGTCTCGATTAGACGCCACTCGCGTGTAGCGAAGTTTATTTTCTTTTATAACTTTGATATCTTTGGTTAAATTTTATTTACACAACATTGCAATCTTAATGACATGTACCAAGAATTAGTTTAATTTGCTTTGTAGGCTGAAATCTTATTGGCTTATTCAAATCGAGCAAACAGTATTATACGATATATCTTGCGTTCGTCGCATGACCTATTCTTATACCGCTAAAATTCAAATAGTCCCATAACATCAGCGATACTTTTACCATTAAAATTGTCAAGATTAGTATCTAAAATTAAATTTAATGAATATTTCAAATTTCTGAACAGGTTATAATCTATAACTTTACTTGGGTCTGTTTACACCATTCATAAACCGCTTCAGGGGTTTATTGGGCGTAAACAGACCCAAGCAATGTTATATCGTATAATCTTTTCAGAAATTATACATATTCTTTATATTTCGCGATTTGTAGGGCGCAAACAGACCCAAACCATGTTATATCGTATAATATGTTCAGAAATTTGCAATATTCATTAAATAATAGATTTCTTCAAAATCATGAATATAGTTCTTCTATGACTAAAACATAGAAATAAATATAAGGTAGCGTATCAGCTGAGATAGATATAACACACAAGCTTGAGAGATTGAACTACTGCTGTCAAAGAAAGAAAACTTTATATTAGACAAAATTTTTACTTATTATTGTCGGCGGTATCGTTAAATTTAACTATGTATAATATTTCAGATGTAAATGATCAATAACTCTGTTTAACAGAACAAACAAAACCAGACTACAATCATCAAAAAATGGAAATTACTAGCACAAAAAGATTTTTTCAAGACTGTTAGATAACCTAACTATTGTGATTCCGTAGAATGTCTTATTTTTCAGGGTACATTTATTATTAATTTTAAATTGGCTTGTAGCGCATAGGTAACTGGAGGAGCTATGCTCATGTAGCATGCAGCTCACAACTGAACATTCAAAAGCAGACACTAATTGTGCTACCCAATAATAAAAAAGTGGTATACACAACGTTTCAAAATAAATTATTAAACATTTACATTAAGTCTTGAAAATTTTGCTAACATAACGTACGTTGATCCACTCACTGATGTATCCATTGTTTAATCGACCTAAAAATTACGAAATGACATTTGTCGAATGTGGCAGAACATTTATTATATTTATTAACAGTAGACCGAATTATTAAACAAAGATTAAACAAATTAATTGAAATATTTATTTTGCTGGAGTTCCATTTGCAGGCAAAGATAAAAAGAACATAGAACTATTAGCTAATATAGTTTTAAACTAAAACAGAAAAACAGAACATAGAACATAGACATCTGATTTAAATTAAAAAAAACATCTATACATGTACTATAATTTTTTTCTAATTACAGTACCTACGATGAATCTATTTAAAACATACAATACGGGCAAAAATGTGATGCTGTCTTAAAATCTTTAAGGAAGAAACAATGTATAATCAAGGAGTTATTGCTAAATACTAAATACACTGACAATATAATTGTAAATTTGTAGATTTGTGTCATCTTTATGTGACGTATCAATGGTCACTAACGATCTTCAACACCACAATTTTAGGTGTTCCCACAACTTTTTTATTTGAGTTTTTTTATTACTTTTGATTAGACTAAACTGGTTGCTAACGAAATATATTTTGTAACCTTGCTGATTTGATGCCATCAATATAGACATTAAACTAATAATATCTAATCGGAATCAGCTATAGACTTTTTTCTCACCGTATGGACATCTTATTATTTACCAGGGTTAAAATTTCGTTACTTACAGAGTACACGACTGTCTTTAGGATCTTTATCAAATCGTTTGATGTCATTTTCATGAATAAGTGACGCGCATTTTTAATTAAAGCTGTACAATAGATTGATTTAATACATGTAGGTAATTTGCATAAGTCAATAAATTCTAAAATGTTAAATGTGTAATTTTACGGGAACTGATTTGTCATGTTTTGAAAACAACTTATTTTAATATTAAAATTGTTCCTTGTTGAGATGAAGTGGGAAAGCAAATGGCGCAATGAACTCAGGATATTCAAGAACATTTATGGACAATAATTGGATAAAGTCAAATTTGTAGGACATCTATTCTTTAAGTTGAAATATTCGAGTTTTGAACAAGATGGATCCTGTTATTATATCTTCAATCTTACACCGATCAACATGCACCACCAAGCAAAAATGTTTAAATTATACAGATATTTTTTTATGTTTTTCATTTTACAAAATCGTATTACATTTTATTAAAAACAGATTAACAGGCAACTGACTTTCATAGAGGTATTTACACAACATTTAGCAAGAGTTTTCAAGAAAAACATATTTAGACTTGCGACTTATGGAAATTCTGTAACAAGGCTGCAAATGCAAAGTGTTACAAAAAATGTAGAAATTTCAATTTGAAACCATTTTAGTAAGCTATAAATTAACATAATTCTGATAAATTTGTATCCAATAACATACCTTCATCTGTATGTTGTGTATTTTCAAGGTTCATGTTTAGTATTATCGGCAGATCTATAAAACAGGTAAACCGAAACCAATTCTATCTTTCTTGGTATCCCCACTTTTAATTCAGACAATATTATTACAGAGAACTCCACAAAAATGTATTATATATTTTGGGAGTCAAACATCATACAGAAGACAGGTATAGTTGACTAGACATTAATTTCTTTTATTTATTGAATTGTTGGCTTGTTTGAATATTGTTTAACGTGGCGTACCACATATAGTTTAACATGGCGTTGTATGATATAGCGCAAACTTCGCTGAATGTAGCTTTCAGCAATGTTTTACCTATACCATGGTGCCACTTCTTATTGGGAAAGTACCAAGAGAAAACCCCGAACTTCGGCAGAAAAACTAACAATGCTTGTCAATATAGACTACTGCACAGTCTATTCGCAGAGTGATTATTTATTAGAAAATTGTAGTTATACATGACTATTAACCCGATATAGTATACATGCATATTAAATTTGTGAAATATTTCACCATTTATATATTTTTGCACTTTATTATTTTTATCAATTGTTCATTTCCTGGACCCAATTTCGCGACAACATCTCATTTGAATTTTAATTTTGTTATTGTATATGAGAAAAAACTTGAGTATGAGATTGAACTTTTGTTTAACTTCTGTTTATTATTTTGAACAGTCCAGTACCCAGTCGAATTTTACAAAATACCGCTAGTAAAAATAATTGTTAAGTAGAACTTTAACAAAAGTTATTAAATAATACTTGTTACAGTCTGCTGGGAAACTAACTTACAATTTCGTAGGTTTAATTCAAACCCGCTCTTGTTTTGATCAATGACCTCATGCACATAACTTTTAAACAAATTATGCTTACGAAATTACATAGACATTAAGAACGTTCAGCTGACATGTTATAGTGCTCCGGTATGAAGTGGTATTTTGTTACAGAAAATAAGAAATTGTAATATAGTGTTACAGCAATCCAAACCAACTATTATTTGTCGTGGTTAACGTTTCTACTTAATGACCTTTTTTTTCACTGCGTTCAGCATAATTGTATCTGATAACACATTTAAGCTAAACATCTCAGTTATGATTGAAGACAAACTATTACAACGATAGCCTTAAAAAATCTTCTATTGTGAAAACAAGTATCATGTTTATTTTACACTAAAATTGTTTGTATAGCTTCCTCAGCAGACGCAAAATTTTATTAAAGACAATTTTAGTGTTCAGAAACATTCAGCGTACCATAGACATGTCTTGATGCAATCTTACCGCCACCATAACCCTGTGCGAGCTGTTAAAAAAGAGATGCTAATAATTGTGTTCTTATTAAAATGTATTTAAATTAAATTGATTTTTCTGTTAATACATTTACACTTTGTTTAAGTAAAGTTAAGAGTTTAAGTCTGTATCAAATATTGCTTCCTTTCGCCATAAAATGTTAGAAAACTTATTACATTTCGTTGGACGACGACAGGTGTGATTTGAAAACCGTGCGTAGAACAAATAAAATTGTATCACTGGCACTTGCATTTAAAAAACTCATTTGTTCTTTAATTGTTTTTACAATGCAATTGTTTATAACATTCTACAAAAATACAAATAATTTGGTTAACTATTAGGTAACAATTCAGTAAGTGTATACCAGTCACTGTTTTACTTTAGGCCCTTGTAACCATACGTGTGCAAACAGGCTTTTGTAATTTGAAGCCGGTTAGACATCAATTTTTTTACTATTATTCAGACATGAGCAAAAAGCATATACAACTACAACCGTCAACAATTTAAATCAAAAAAATATATAGAGGTAAGTGTGCATTTAGTGAACATGCCTACAAATGTCATCGATTTTAAATAAAGGATAATATTACTAATACTAATTGCAACCTAAATATTTTATCCATTTTATGAACAATTCTATCAAATGTTATATGATTTCAAAAGGAAGATATGCAACTACCAGTAAATTAAGGTTTTGGTTATCTACTACCTGATATGGCGTTAAACAATATTCAAACAAACAAACAAACTAAAAGACATTTGGTAATCCTCGTTGCCAGATTATATCTGAGATACATGTAGGTACCGAATGTGGGGTGTGTGCATCTACAATTTCAAGATAATGTACAGTGACAAAATTCACCTCCTCCCTTCCGCAACTATATACACAAATACAACATTGTTCTCGAAAAATTAAGATGTCGTTCTATTGGTGATATAGCGACTTCAACTATTTAAAAACGAGCCATGACAATTAGCATTTACAAAACTAAAAATGTACACAGAGAATTTATTACTCAAATCTAAAATGTTTAATGTGAATTCATGCATTTAACACACTGTCAACTGTCGATTGTTTGTATATAAATAATATCGGCTTGGAGACTTTCTTCAAACATTTGTTAACATAGTAGGTTAACATATTGAACATGGATTTGTAATTGTTTCTTGACTTTTGCCTCTTGTTGTTTGGTCTGTTTCTTGCTGTTTTCCTTATCGTTAGATAGGTATTATCTCGGATTATTGATTACAATCCTAGATTATGGATAAAATGTTACTTTGACTGACCAATGTTTTTTTTTTACTTTCTATAGTCGCACTTTATATACTTTCAATCGTGTTCATCTTTTAATTAATTAAGTGAACTAAAAGTGTGATTTCGATAATATTATCTTGACGACTGCAAAATGTTTATTGTTATACTTTCTTGCTTATCCACGTAAGTTTGCCGGAGTTTAGTCATCTTCTATTGATTATCAGATTTTCAACACTGAGGTTGCAAGTTCTAGACTGATTTCACATATATACAGTCAAAATAGAGAATCTACATATAATATTTTAGACGTCATTTTATCGATCATAAGTGCTCTTGATTAATAAATACATTTATTTATAATACAAGTAAGTGATATTCATTTATATCCCTATATCACTATTAATTGAATCTTTTACTTCCCTTTATGAAATCATGTATAGACAGGACCGAAGTTTAATTTTGTTCATATATCAAATGGGACTCCGATATAAAATATTTTGAATGATGCAAATGTATTCAGAAGGTTTTGTCTGAATACTATAAAAAGGGCAATACAGGACAAAATGGCTTGGATCTATATTTGGATGGTTACAACGAGAACATGCAGCACTATTAGACAGATGATAATTTTAGTAAGTGACTATTCAGATTACTGGCATCATTTTGCTTCTGACAGAGTATTATATTTTCTTTTCTATTTCCTTCATCGAAATAGTCAGGACTGGCCTGCACTTCAGACTTCAGGGACTAGATTTATTTGACTGGAAGATTAGTCCAAAGTATCCTATCATAAGAGACTGAATTACAAAGAGGAATTCAAAAATTACTCTCTGAATTAGCATTTCTTAGATTGTAGGTATGAATATTAAAGGTAAAATGTTGTATAATATCAAGTAAATATTGTGGCGCTAAGCCGTGCATAATCTTATATAATAAGGTTCTTCATCAATTTGGCAAATGCAACTGAAAAATTAATTTACAATTTCAAGCTTCGCAGAAGAATGAACAATTATTCTACCTTCATGCTTGAGGGGTTGTGACACTTTTTCACACTTGTTTAACTTGAAAACTGATTTGAATATCCTCCACCATTTTCCTTGGGAATAGATTGATCAGTCTCAATAGTACAATTTAGCCTCTCGGACTAATTTAATATTACACTATTTCGCAGTTGTCTATAATTGCCCAGTGATATGTTTTATTAGTTTTTTTTGCTCTATATTGAGCTCTATCGTTCTTCTTTTGATCTCTCTTCTAATACTGAAATTCACGAAAGTTTTATCATGGTGTCTTTTAATGATAGTTTTTGTTGGGATATTTTTTTCACAACTATTATTTAAAATGCAGAGAAAATTGGAATAATTCTCATTTACAGATTTGCCTTTGGATAGAGCATTCCATTCTTTACTCCGCATTTCTTTGATAATAGAAGTTTAATTGGCTTTATCATACATTGTAATAACCCTTTTAAAACAATGTTGCTTGTTAACTTTTATATTGACACCTACAAAAAGAAAATAGCAAAGAAAACCGACCGAACAACAAGAGCCAAAAGCCAAGGGACAGTTCAAAATATAGACAAACACAACACAAAAACCAAAAACATAAAACACAGAAAGAGAGTAACCCGAACCTAATAAAAACCACGGGTGCACTCAGGTGCTCCGGACTAGTAAGCAGTGCCTGCTTCTAATTAGACACCCGTCGAGTTACTCATTGTCATGTCTAGGGAAAAGTCAAATCCAAGAATAGGAAACACTAACTATGACTCATCGAAAATGTCAGATCGTATTTGAGACACTGATTTCCCATAACGATCAATTAAGTCACGGTGACGACCATAGAACTTCTGGAGAGATAACATCTACCTAGGTACAACAAACCTTGTTTGAGTAGTTTAGCAGTCAACAGCAGTGATCGGTTTAGAAAATCGGAATACCGATCGCATGATCTAGAATAACGTAGAAGTTGTGAAATGTACACACCATACGCTGGAGCTGCTGGAATGTTGCTGTCGATGAACGGGAAGTTGACAATTGGAAAGTTGAAGTCATCACGTTTGTCGAAGAGTCTAGTTTGTAGTTTTCCTGAGTCTATTTCTAGAATTAGGTCTATGTAAGCGGATGACCTTAGTGTATTGGTGGTGTCTTTAATTTCAAGCTCGCTAGGGTAAATTCAATGTAAATAGTCACCAAATTTAGCATTGTTGAGGGACAAAACATCATCAATATAGCGGAATGTTAAATTAAAGGTCTGGGCCAGTGCCTTTTCTTTCTCCTTCAGTAGGCCTTCTAGGAACTCAGCCTCATAAGAGTACCAAAACAGGTCGGCGAGGAGAGGAGCACAATTAGTACCCATTGGAATACCAAGTCTGTTGAAAAACATGTCCTCCAAACATGACGAATATGTTGTCAATCAGAAAATCTAACATGTGACAGATTTGCTCTTCAGTATATTTAGTATTAGATTTAGAGTTATTGATGACGAAGTAAGTTATGTCATAACTAATTATCAGGTATTTACATCGTCTCTTTCAGTTTTTCTTGAAAAAGCAGCGTTTTGTAAGATCTTTAAGCCTGGTTTTAAGCTGCGTATGGGGGATGGCCGTATAGAGTGTCGAAAAATCAAATGTTTTAATGCTGTTACAATGGGAAAGAGATCCAGACCTCAAGATGTCTATCAGGTCTTTTGAATGTTTTAATATCCACATTTCATTTATTCCTCTCCTGGAGTAGAAAGTGTCACTGTATTTTTGAAGTCCCGTTTTTACTGTTGTTAAAATAGTGGTCAGGAGTTGCGATAATGTTTTGGTAGTACACTTAGACGATCCTGCTATGAAACGCTGTTGGTATGGATTTTTGTGAAGTTTTGGAATCCAATACAATAAGGGGAGATCACAATCTTCGGCTTTGATTTTGAGATCAAAGGATGCCAATACCGATTATTTGTCATGAATGTCGGACAAAGTTTTAAGAGCATCAAGATTTCTGAAGATTGATGATGCTTTAGTACTCATAGACCTTCTTAAACGACTTATTCTTATTTGAATCAATGACCTCAAGGCCTTTACCCACTCGGACAAGGTATCAACCTCCTGGTCCTCTTGTTTTGCCTATTTTCTGGATGTCCTCTATTGAATCCATCAATAATTTAAAGTTATAATTCCAGTTGATGGATTTAGATTCACGGTACTTTTTTCCTTTGAACAAAATATTGTGGAGTCTTTCATTTTCAACAATATTAAGATCTCCAGTTATCACGTGACCTGAAGGATTATATATGAATGGGGAATTGTGGCAAGATCAGTCGGGGGGTTTGCCTTTGAAGTCATTGACCAAACGATCCTGCAATACACGTTTGTAATTGAAAATTATGGGTGCAATGGGGGTAGTATAGGTATAATAGGAATGGATTTGTTTGAAGTATGGTGGAATTTTGGAAGTAACAGACTTGTGATGCAAAATATTACCAAGATTGATAGCATCTGTGCCTTTGTTAGCAAAAAGTAAAGAAAGAAAGGAACGATGCTCTTCTTCATCTTTGTGTGTGTTAACCGGTTTGAACAATCTGTGTTTTCCAATGTCTAAAATAATAGCTACTAATCTATACAGAGTGGACGAAGGGTCTGTTACAGATGACTGGAGACATTCTTTGTAAAGAGAACGTAGTGTTTTGAGAGGAACATAGTACAATTTAGTCCGAATATGATGAAGTCCTAGTGGGTTTTGAAGAAACGGTAGTAGGCCATTTATAGATACATCATGTAACAAAGGTGATGTATAGTGACGATGACCATGACTACGTTTTCGCCTGTGATTGTGATTGAAAAGGCCCATCACATTCACATTGCTGCAACCAGGACTGGAAAGGTTACCTATACTATCGATTTGGTCATTGCACAAATATGGTATTGCAATGTCTAATTTTCTGATCCAGTATTCTTCTTTTTTGTCTACGTAGAGGTGTACTTAATTCAGGATTGTTAGAATGATGGTAGATTTTTTCAAGGATGCGGACCTTCATAGACAGAATAGAGTGGTCTGGCTGATTGAAATATTGATATACCGCAGGAAATTTGTTGGTATTAATTCCTGAACGGTGTCCACATATACGTTTGTTGAGTCGCCCTTTTGTTTCTACAACATAAATAAGTCCGCATAAGTTGCATTCTAACGCGTAGACAATATTTTCTGATTTACAATTCAGATCATCAAAACTTCTAGTGTGATATGTTTTGTTTGTTAAATTACTTATAAATTTAGTTTCTGTTATTAAAATATTACAAGTTTTACAATTCTTCGATTTACATTTAGTGATGCTGCAATGTTGTTAATCGTCCTTATAGTTAAAGATATCATGTAACTGGACGGAACAAGGGCGAATATTGTCAATTTGATCCGAATTTTTATACTGGAATCGACTATTAACCGATTGAACGTAAGTCAAATACGATTTAGTTTGGACACCTGCCTTCAAAGACAACACCGTGTCCATGGTGCCATCAGTTCCGGACCTTTTTATCCTGGGCGACGTCCGAGCCAGCATATCTGACGTTTTCTTGTAAATCATGCTAAAAAGCTACTGGGCGGATGATGTCCTCGGGGACAAATTGTCCACCAGCAGTGACGTCGACCCAGTGGTAATAAGAAAATAGCAAAGAAACCTATCTAACAACAAGAGCCAAAAGCCAAGGGACAGTTACAAATCCGGATATAGACAAACACAACACAAAAACCAAAAACATAAAACAATAACTGGACAATGGTCTCTGCAACAGTTAGTGGAGATATCAATATTACTTATTAGGTTTTGGTCTGTTTGGTTACAACGAGATCTACACAAGTAGTATTTAGTAATGCGTGTACAATATTTACTAAATTAAAGGTGCGAAAAAAGGTACTTAATTGCTTGCTATTTGGATTATTTAAATCAGTATTAAAGTCCCCTCCTAGAAATATAGGAATATATAAATCCAATACTGGTTTGAATATTTGATTCAAATTTTTGTCCAGTATTGAGCATCAGACTGAGGTGGTCTGTATAGAACTCAAACAATCGCTTATGTATTTTTACATTAACTTCTAACCATAATACATCTATTTCAGTACTATTTAACTCTGGTATTTCACATACATTTCATTACTGATATACATGGCTACACCTCAACCATATCGATTTCCATCTTTTCGAACAGGATGTTGGAAACCATGTAAAATAAGGTTTTCATTTTTTAACCTCCTGACAGAGATGAGTTTAATAAGAGTAATATCATTATCAGAATGTTCTAAATCAATCAGGTCAAGTTCAGGTAATAAACTACATACATTCATATGTACAATCTTAAATTTACTGGCAGCTTAATTGACACAGATTTCCTGTTTTTTAGTTCGTGGGTTCACCCGGGTACACCAGATTCTTCTCCAAATAAAAACTAGATGCTGGGATATACCTATACAATTGCTAAAAATAATGTAATTTCCATTTTAAAAAAATATTATATAGGGTTAACTGCTGGAAATTGGGGCTAAATTTACATATCAGATATATTAGTAGTTCGTTTTTATCACACCACAATTTATACCATTTTCATTGTTAGTTTGTAGCTAGAAACACATGAGGTCGTTTGTTTGCTGCATTCAGTGAAATCACTGCATATGCAGGTGAAACCTATATGTAAATAATTCACGATATATATACCGAAAGAAGTGCAAAATTTTACGAAATTTTGAAATTTTGTAGAGGTATTTAACATTTCAGCATCAACTATTTGCAGCATTATTGTTAGCGCGTGATGCCACCAAGTACAATTTCGAGAGGTTCGTTATTTATACAAGGGTCGAAATTATGGTCCTGGAGGTTTTTTTGCTAATGCAGATACAAGATGCATTTTTTTAAATTTTAGTTGTCTCAATCATCAATTAAAATGTTTTGAAAACTTGTTCCTCCTCGCTTCTTGGTCCTTTTTATGCTTTGTTTGATCCTGTCTCTGCCAGTCATTTTAAATAGAAGCAAGAAGAAATGCTAAAACAGAGACATACCACACTGTGTTCTTCATGTAAATTCCTTTATAACATTTTGTAATATAAAATCATGAGAAACATTAGTAGGACAACCATCAAAATTCAACAAAGGCCCAAACAGCTTAAATAATTTTTGATTTCATGCAGCTGTCAATCATTATTATTCCGATTCCCTGACATCATCAACATATCAGATGCATGTTACGGATTTTCTACTGGGATGTTACGCATAACAACCTGCCGGAATGACATGGATTTCTGATGACGTCATCAGCTTATATCAGGAGTGTTTTACGGGTTTCCTACCGTAATGTTACGGATAACAGCCCGCCAGCTGTCATGGATTTATAATCTTCGTTCTCTTTCTCATATGCATAATATCCATACTTTATACAAAATATAATTCTTCTATAATCGAGCAAAAACTTTTATTTTAATTAATATAATTATAATAGTTCTAAATAAATTTATTAAATCAACATTTCTTTCATGTAAAGAAGACCTGCATTTTTCATGCATGGACAAATACAAAACCATATTTTGCGTATAAACATTCATAATAGAATATAAAAATATCACAAAACAATATTTGCACAGTCCTATAAATATAATGTGCAGACTCTCTTCTTATCGTTTAATTATCCGTCTTACAAAATGAATGTTATTTTAAAATTGACAAATAACCATTTATCTATTTTTAATAAACGTTATTACATTATTTTATTTCTAAACTGGACGTAAACTAACACGGCTAATATATTGATTGCTTAAAGTCCCACGAGCAGTATTTCATCTGTATTTATTGTTAGGGGCAGACAACTTTGCAGCCACTTCAATGAACCTTCTCGTTTAGAAGGCTAAATAAGGGTCTTTTCATTTAAGGAGCATAGCGCTCATTCTACACGTTACATTTTTCACGGTCAAGCTTTTTGTATTATAACATAACAAGTTCCTAAAGAGATTGACTCTTGAGTACTGGGAACCATCCATACATGCTCACTTAGGCTATTGAGATTATTTAACAGAATTGAAGAACAAGGTCAAGAGTTTTCAGAATGATGAAAACGGTCGAGACTTGTTTAGATACGGTAAGGGCTATTAATTCATGTCATTCTGTACTAGTCACGATTGGCTCAATACTCTTACTCATCTGTTCTGGACGAGTAAGTAGTGCCTGCCTCTAATTAAGGGACAATAAGGTTGATGACTATTAAGATTTAGAAGACTTCGAGCTTCCTCATAATTTCGATACTACAACAGAAGATGTAAGAAATATAAATAGTTGTATGTTCCATACAAATCTGTATACATTGTGCATTCTATAATAAGTAGTAACGTCTTAATTTTGAAAGTTGGTATTCCATTGAGATTAAGAATACAATATGTACAAAGTAAACTCATGTTTTCCAACCACTTGTTGAACAACAAGGTGAACTCCACAACTGCACGTTGCTCTAGAAATACTCTTCTTAGATTTTTTTTTATAATGGGATATTTAAGATGGTAGTTTCAGAATTAGTTCTATTTCAAAAAAATTCTTGCTTGTCATATTTCAATCTCTGTATATAAATGATATATATTCAATCTCTCAAGGGGCCTCGGTGGCCGAGTGGTTAAGATAGTTCGTCTACTATTGATCACGTGGTCTGTCAACACTGAGATTGCGGATTCGATTCTCACTGCAGGCAAGGTGTACTCGACTCCAATCTTAATTGACAAGGATTGCCAGTTTTCCTACCGAAGGTCGGGGGTTTTCTCCGGGTACTCCGGCTTCCTCCCCCAATAAAAACTGGACGCCATGATATAGCTGAAAAATTATTGAAAGTGGCGTTAAACAATATTCAAACAAACAAAAAACAATCTCTCAATATATACAACATTTGTTCATTGTCAGAAAAATTATTATTTATTTGTACGAGCCTTTAAACATGTTGGAATGCGGGGATCTGCCTTTCTTGTACAGCAACTATTGTAACGATTCCATGATAACTATTTCATTTGGTTTGAAAAAATCGTTTACATGTAATATTACCACCTAACGTGTAATTTTCAAAAAACAATAGTCTTTATTAAACATATTACAAATAGAACTGAGTTTTTAGTGTTCTTCTTGAATATAATTTTCAGTGGAGTGAAATAGTTTTCGTTATTGACCTTTCTAAACATGTACTTCATTATTACGTAAAACTTATATTGCACAGTTTGTATACCTGTAAATTATTGTGTTACAAAACATTTGACAGAACAGTTTTGAATTTCCCTAAGTACAAATGTAGTTACCGTCAGATTTATTTTCATAAAAACCATATAATAATATGCTAATGTACACAATATTAATTAACATTAATAAACATATAAAGCGAAAGTCATCAAAGTAGTCGTTTGATATATTGCACAAAGCTGCATACATGTTTAGGGATTCAAAAAATGTGCAGTTGCTTTTTATTAAAATTTGAGATAGTAAAAAAGTATTATTTAAGCATACAATACAAAAGTTAAAAGTGTTGGTTTTAATATTTACTAACATTCTGCTTTAAAAGTTTGGCATACAGTGACGGCGTTTCCGTCCCTCAATAACTCTTCGGTTTACTGTAACTCCTCTAAAACAACTGATTATAATTTAATAAAAATTTCACAGAATCATCGTCCTATAATGTCATCGTGACATGATATTTTACCGTTTGATCGGAATGATACCCGGCATCAAAATATCAAAACATGTCATTTTCAGTCCGTCCGTCCGACCTTCCATTACCCATATTTTATTCACAACTACTACTAAACAACTGCATGGAATTTAATTAAACTTTCACTAACTATCGTTCATAGTGCCATAGTGCCATTGTGCATCTGATATTTTACATTTTTATCGGAATGAAATTTAGGGATTCTAATATCAAAACAAAGACTTTTTTCCGTCCGTTGGTCTGTCCGTTACCATTGGGCGTACCATCTCTTATCCTCCTACTGACTAGATATTTTACATTTTAATCGCATTGATAATTGAGGTTGAAAGCGTGAGCATCCAGGTATGAGCATTGCACACACAGTTTGTCTTGTTCCATTTTTTTATTCATATAAAATGCTTATGGTTTTACAATTTATGCCAATATAATATTTGTGTTGTGGTGTGATTAATTAGCTTCAATTATTATTTACAAGAAATTTTAAAGTAAAAAAGTAAAAAAGATGAAGTAATCACTAAATCTTATATTCATATAACAACAGTTAATCAATCTAATTAAAAATTAAATCTTTCACTTGCTCCCCCTTTTTGCTATGGTCGCTGCATGTAGATCTAACAACATCCCATTACAGGTCACGTCAGGGGTCATAGGCATACATTTTCCGTAAACCAATCAAAATTGAGCTTGGCCAATTTTAGGATATACATTCGGAACATCGAAAAATCGGCTTTTTTCATTCGACGCCAAAGTGTACCAAATGTATTATAATAATGTCAACAAGATTTTACCGAGATGTAAACAAACCAAATTGAAGCGAATTGTCTTACTATCTGGAATCCACTGAATAAACAACGACACGAAAGTTGTACATACGATTCCAAAATCTAAACGTGAAAACGAACCTGCACCGCTGCATTTTAAACAAAAATAAAACGGACTACCGGGCGAACCGATACCATTAAACAAGAAATTCAGGGCGTTACCTCAGAATTCCCACCTTACAGTGACAATGGAAACTGCCTGAGTGTTTTGGTATAATAGAATTAAAAATGAATATAGATGCCCTCAAGTAACAAAATGAACTGACCGCCTCCCATTTACATTTAAACCGTCACCAACGACGAAAATAAAGGCTTTTAGATAGCCGGTTTAAATCGGCCTTGATTAAAACTTGGATAAATACGTGTTAATATTAAACAGAAACGGGAAACATTACAGACAAAAAGAAGATGTGTTAAAAAATTATTAATACTTGGCTGATGAAAAGTTTGAAATGGATTTGATGACAAAAAAAGCTAAAATGGTGATTAGAATGCAAAGATTGCTTACTGAGCCAAATCTGTTTGGCAGTGCCTTTATCGAACTTAGTTCAATGTTACACTATCATAAACCAAACGAACCCATTCATCGCCTTAGAGATCAGTCGATTTAGCATTTTTAGATACATATACTTGAAAAAATCAGGCTATGATAGACAAAATAATTGTTAGTTACCAGACTAACTCTTGTTTGGAAATTTTCATATCACTTTATATATTTCGCATGCAATAGTTGTTGCATTGCTTGTCAATACATTATTCTTTTTTTTATATTTACAAGTGTGACACAATTAACATTACATTTAAACTTTGTGTTCATATCTGAAATTCAGTTACTAAAAGGTCTTGCACTGAACCATGTGGCTTAAAAAGTTCCTATGATAAACAAACTTTTGACATATCCTTTTAATTTCCCATTTGAAACAAAAATCAGTGTTCAGATGCAATATAAGTATACTGCTTCTTCATTTTTTCATAATTTTTCAGCAATATCATAATCTCTAGTTTTTATTGGAAAAACTGTCAATCCTTGTGAATTAATGTTGAAGTTGACCACATAATCAATAGTAGATAAAAAAAACTACCTTAACCACTTGTCCAACGAGGACCTTTCAGTCTAATTTAAATCAAATATTTTTGTTGCATCCTTTTTTGATTTTGCAAAATAGTAAAAATGAGGGAGCATGTAGAAGATTTTTAGTTATATTGGGTCAAGTTTTCATATTTCCTTTAACAAATGTACATGAAGTGAATTATAGGCCAAAAAGACCAATCCATAATGAGATTGACTTCCTTATGCAGCCACAGGTGGAGGAATATTACTAAAAAATGTTATATCTATACTATATATGCCCATACTAGTTTTGTTTAAACATTTGTCATGAATTTAATGCATCCATATTCATTTTGCAGCAAATACATATGGTAAAATGTCCCAATCTCTGGTTCCACTGCATCCAGTTTTAGTCTACATTAGAATTATTTGCAATTATTTGGTGAACAGGAGCAAGTATTTTGGTCCCATTTTTTATGTCCCATCAACAATAGTTGGGCGACATACAGATTTTTGGTTCGTTCATTTGTCCACCCCACCTCAGGTTTACCTTTGCGTTGAATCTTTAGGATGATAACTTTACATCTTCATGAAACTTGGTACACAGTTAACACATAATGATCTCATCACTGGCAAAATTCTGCAGGGCTGTGTCAAATATTTCTTGCTTGAGTAAACTTGGAAAAAGTGGTATGTTTACCATTATGTGTTAGAGAGACTTTAGTGTCACTTTGACAACATCTTCTCATTTCCAAAATGAAATTCAAGTGTTTGTAATTGGAGCCAAACTTGACAAAAGTTACTCTTAAGTGGTAAAGGTTCAAAGCAGTATACGTCAATTCGTCCTACTTGCTATCCATAAAAATGGTCAGGAGTATCTTTTTGATGTAAGTTTCTTATTTCTAGGGGCTTGTTAGCCTGCGTAAAGGTAGTTGGTGTTTAAGTTAGTTAGTCATCTACTATTGAGATTGTGGATTTGAGTCTCACTGCGTACAGGGTGTGCTCGACTCCAATCGTTATTGACAGTTTTACTATCAAAAGTCAGGTTTTCACCTGGTACTCCTGCTTTCCACCCAACCAGCAACAAGTGTCGACACAGAAAATGTCTCGCCTGCATTCCGCATCAGCAGTGAAAATAAAATTACTTCCTAAGCAACATGTAAATAGCATTATGCTGCCAGTATATAAAATATATTATGCATGGTTACAGAATAACTGACCCAATTCAAAAACTTTTAACATAGTCACTGGACCGTGAAATGAAAGTCAAGGTCTAGGAACCCTACCAGACTATCATGTACATTTCATAAACAACCTATATATCAAATATTTTCATCCTGTTATGAATGGTAACAGAGAACTGACAATACAATAACATTGTTACTGGACCGTAAAAAAAGCTGAAAAATTGCTAAAAGTGGCGTTAAACAACATTAAAACAAACAATCCTGCCTCAAGCGACTATCTTTGCAGGCGAGAAAAAACTAGACGCCATGATATAGCTGAACACTGGCTGCAACTGACATTGAATACCAGTTGATTACATGTCTGTTAACACTGATAAAAACTAAATGTGACAATATAGCTGAAAAATTGTTGAAAGGGATGTTAACTCACATTTAAAACAACCAACTGATTTGATTTCTACAGCACATTTGGAATTGTACTGATAATCATAAAGGTACATATATACATGTATTTAATGAAATTTTTGGCTGGTACCAATAATTAGTCTGTGGTTTCATAGCATATATCAGCTTTGTTTATTACTTAAATGTTTGTACTGAACTTTGTTTGTCATGTCACTGACTATTAATAAAACAATATCTATTTTATTATTCATCATTACGTAATACTGACGAAATGTCTTCATCTTGATACTGATGGTCTAATTAGTTGTAATATCTTCAGACTGTGTACCAACAATATAGTCTGTTAAAACATGTTTCATTCTTTACAACTGCATTTAGCGAGTGTTCCACTTTCTTTTTCTTCCAAGGTCTTTAGTTCAGATGCACTAATACACTGCAGTTATAAAATTGTTCATCAAAAGCTATCCGGAGACAGTATTTTAGTTTCCGGGATATTATCTAATTCAACGTCAGTTGAAACAAATGATAGTTGTTATACAAAATTAATGCGACTGAAGATTTCCCCATTTCTTCCTATCTGTCCATTCTTATCACTTTGAAGTGCAGGAGTGGATGAGCAATTTTGACAAAAACATTATTTAAGGTCCTGTAATCCATCTACAGTGTATAAGCCATGATACTGACATCTCAATAGAGTTTGACAATTCTGGTATTAAGGAAACTTCAACTGTAAAATGTTTATAGCACATGTATCACTTAGGGCCAGCACAGAAAAGCTAGCTTAGCATCATCTTCTTCCCTGTTTAAACAATTGAAAACTTGAGAAAATAAGACTAAAGAGCAGTCAATTGGAAAAAATACAAGAACTTAAATATCATATAACAATTTGACAAAAACGTATATACAGTAATGTGAATGAATATTAAAATGCAAAATTTGTAAACTGCATGAATCTGAGCAAAGCCATTTCAATTCTTTGTTATTAATATTGCATAATAATTACTTTCATACAGAATAAAATAATATATCCAGGGCAGGATCTGTAACCAATATTGTCTGTGACTAGGCTTCCAATAATTTAACTCAAATATCAGTGACAATCCACCAACGAGAGAGCACCTCCTATCCCCAGGCCTAATGACATGCTGGGCAGATCTGTGGATTGTTCACTGGGAACAGTCTGGATAATTTCTTCATTTTAGAAAATGATTTTTCTGTTATTCCATTAAACCACTAAAAAATAAATCTTTTACATGCTAAGGTTTTCTATTATGTTTTTATTGTCACAGCACAAGGTGACAAATTTTTATAAAATTAAAAACTAGAGCAAATAAGAAATTGAATTCTACTGGATTGATCTGTCAGTATAGCCATTTTGTGAGGTTAATTCTACTAGTAAATAAATATTCACTTAATGAAGATCGTATGCAAATTAAAAACTTTTTTAAATGTTCTTTTACAGGTACATTGTGGTATCAAAAACAAACCCGGTGTAAAAATTCCACTTACCAAATTGATATCGTGAGAAACTCATCCATAACTAGAACAGAAATTTCTAACTTTAGTTCCAGTTCACCAACTAAACTCTGGTGATGTACTAATGATATCTATCAATCTAACCTTGATGTTTTTATCCATCTGAAAACAAGAAATTGATGCTTTTATTAATTCATATTAAATGAACCAAACTATTTTATTTGTAGTTTCTATTATCCCATAATGTTTAGAAAAAAAAAGAAAAATACTGGGTTATAAAAAAAACAACATCATGTTTCATTTGTGGTTCTGAGACTCTACCAAGCCATTACTGTTAAAACTGGAGCAACAGGGATGTACAGTGTACATTTAATATCTACGAGTAGTTCTGATAGATTTTGTCAAATGTTTTATATTAATTCCGCCTAACGGTCTCCTAACCATGTTGGCTATGTACTATTTTTATTGATGTCTCAGTCGTATATGTTTATCTTTTATGTTATCCCCCTTTTAAAAAAATCGTGACTTACTGTGAACAAAAATTATTCATATTTTCTTATTTAATTTAAGTACTGACCTTTGTATGTTGCCGTTAAGTTTGGAATTTCTGCCATTTACTTGATCCTGAATAAGCAACATCAAAAGAGCACGTTGTTTATCTTTCTCTTCATTGGAATGTACATTTGAAATGGCAAGGATTTCCCAAATGCTGTTGGAAGAGCGGTAACGCAATCCTTTTCTTTCACCAAACAATCCAAAATTATTTGTTGATTTCTTCAGTTCTTGATTAGTACCAAATAGTTGTTAAACTTTAGATACTACCGCGTCAATTCATCGGATTTCGCCATTTTGACAGTAAAGCCGAATGTGATATGCAAACCAGTCAACTCGGGCTAAAATTTAAATGGACAATCAAAACTGAAAATGTTGACCCCTGATGTGACCTGTAATGGGATGTTGTTAGATCTTACAACGTAGCGACCATAGCAAAAAGGGGGGAGCAAGTGAAAGATTTAATTTTAATTAGATTGACAGTTAATAAGTATATATTTATTGTATTGTAGTTAAACATTACATTTCTGAACTACTAAATTCACATTGTAATTCAATTTTTTCGTAGTCGTCGCTTTCATCGGTTATTTCATTTGGTTCTTGTTCTTGTTGTTGTTCTTCTTGTTTTGTTGTACTTCTTCTTGTTGTTTTGTACAGGGCTTTCGATTTCCTCGTAACTGCTTGAAATGTTATCAAAATTTTCTGAATACATGAGGCTTTATCATAGACGTGGATTCCAGGTATATCTGATGGAACTAACTGATAGCTGTAAATAGAAACTAAATTGAAAACCATTTAACTCACGTTAGGTATTATATTAAAAAGTCAATAATCTAACCAGAATAAGGACATGATTTAAATTTAAAATAAAAATAACAAAAGGAGAATAAGGTTATATGTTTCTATAATACATGCACTGGAAAACAAGTTAAAAAATTATTAGTTAAACTTTTATAGAATTAATTATCACATTACCCATTTTTTCTTCTTGTGCTGACTTCGTTCACACTGTTGAGCAGTTTTATATGTAGGCACAAGAGGACAAGTTTGTTTAAAATTAATTTGTGAATGCATGTTAAATTGATATGAAAAAGGTTGTCGGCATTGTTATTTAATTTATTTAATTAACAAATAGCCTCGCTATGGCGAAAGAAGGTAAATTAGTTTCACTTACAGCTGACTTGGTCTTACAGTATTAGGAACTTCTTGAATTTGTAAAGGGTCTGTGGTAATAAATACATTCAAAACATACAGAGCGATATAAAATGGCATTATTAATCAATTTGATAACAAAATCATTTCAATTTTATGATTAAAATTAGTGTCTAAACTAGTACATGATTCAATTTATCCAGATCATTCCCAAATTACTATTATTAATGCTATGTAACGATGTAAAAAATATGATTTCTAGGTAATGACAGCGTTTACTGGGTAACTGGACGGTTCCATTGGTTTCTTACAGAGCTATACCCAGTATTCCTCCTGATGTAGTAGATAGAGGATGTCATCTCGTCGTGTCAGTGATGGTAATGTTATAATGCCTTTGACAATTCTGCATATTTGTTCCGCAAATGTAATTATTTAGATTTTAAACATGTTTTGTTTAATTAAGTTCAATACATTGTCTTGAAAAACGTATTTTAATCGATGTAGTTTAATTTTTTGCTGTTGCATATAATGTTTAATTACCTCTATTTGTCCACCATTTTATTTTATTTTTAATGTGAAGCATAAGGATAAGACTATTGTACCAGCTGTTGCTGCTGCCGAACCAAAGAGTATCCATGTCGTATTTAGAAAGTGCGCTTTTTCCCAAACTAAAATAAATTCAATCGGTCATAAGACATATCATTTCATTTTCAATATTACTGTCACTTGCGGATTTGTGGTCTAAATTTTGTACATAATTTTGCTACAATTATCACCTTATACTTTTGTCGATCGCTGCGCCTGGAAATATAAAAAAAATAAAGGGAACATTTATTCTTTTTTCATTTTAAGATTTATAAGTTGTTAAATAAAATATTTTATGAGACATAGCCATACAGACAAATATAGGTGTTAATGTGTAAATATGATATACAATATAAATTTGAACACTTACTTGGTGATATAGTTATGTTGCTGAATAATTCACATTGTTATTGCAAACATTTTGCCAATACATATTTTATATGTATCTAGATCACTTTCATTATATGCGCTTATATCAATCCTTGCTATAAATCCATCAAAAGAAATTTTCTTTCCGTGAATGGGCATCTGAATTTTAGAATTTGCTATAGTTTGAAATCCATGTGTAGTATTCTCGAGGTAGATATCGTCTTTGTACCATTCGGTAAAAACTGAAAGTTGATCAGAATAAACTGTTGCTGACAATGCAACACTATTGTCCTGGAAAAATATATGTTTACTGGTTATGACGATGACTCCTGTAAATAAAAGAAATATTTCATTTCCTTTTTTTATTGATCAGATCGATATGTTGGTGGCTTTAATACATCCACCGATTTTTGCTGCATCGGAATATTAGACACCTAGCATGTAAACAAACTTAAGATTGTGGAAAGGCTGTCATTTACACTTATCAAATCCTCTTACCAATGCCCATTATTAGTTTAACGTTCTAACGAGTTATTTATATATTATCATTTATCAACGATTCGAAGAACGTTTTCTGAATGTAGTTTTTCCAAACTACCTTTTATATGAACAACTTTGCGACACGTTTTAAGTACAGCATCATACATATAACCAAAATGAATAAAGTGTACACGTTTTTTATAAGCTACAATGTATACGTACTAATGTATAATTAACATTCAAATTTAATGAATATGGAACAGCTTAACAACACAGAAATGTTTTTCTCGGCTTTCAAATAGTTTGTGTCATGAAACAAATGGCATATGCTTGATTGCATTGTATTATGTGGATTTTAAAAAGCAAAAAAGTACAAATTTCGGTAATAAACACATATAATATTCATTTTATTTGTTTGTTTGAGTGACCCCACTTTAAGATAGTTTTCGGCAATATCATGGCGTCCAGTGTTTATTGGAAAAGGAGGTCAGAGTACCAGACGAAAACCCGACCTTCACTAAGAAAAATGACATTCATTGTCAATTTAGATTGGAATTGAGCACAAACTCTCCTCAGTGAGACTCGAACCCGCAACCTCAGAGTTGACAGGCACGTGATCAACTAGTAGAATAATTAACTTAACCACACGACCACCAAGGCCCATATGCATTCGTAAAGTATTATTTTAAACTAAAGGGCCTTTCGGTAATAAATGCTGCAGCATGCATCTTTTCTAACATGTTAAGGACAATGCACAAATAAACAAGCACTATTCGAATCGCTCACCAAGAACAAAGCTAGTTTTTGACTTTATGCCTGCTCAATATTTACCATTCGTATGCACATTGGTTGTTCCACTCAGTATAATTGTTGTATTTTGGTGCGTATCAATATACTGGAAAAACATGTGTATTCTCCTACGTTGTCTATTGTGCACGAATCCAAAATAGCATGGCTAGAATTTCTCTTTACTGTTCCATTTATTAGTCGAATAAATTCACCGTTGATTGTTTGCTTCCATGGCATAAAATGAAAGGCATGAATGGCATCTTCAACTTACAAGATAGCATTACTATATCAGAGACTTTACAGTTTATATTGCGTTCCATTGTTATAAACGTTTCTACTGCGATAATAAAAAATTAAAAAAACTTACACGGTACAAATTTTTAATACAAGACGTATAACGCGTTGTTTATAAAGTGTTTAAAATTATTAGGGTTTTGTGCTGTTGTTATTAATACATTTATCCGTATGCATTTCTTTGTCAAAGTATAATTATTTAGTTGTAATTTATGTTGAGAGCTTAAAATATAATCAACTGAACTTCTATATTTTGAAACAAGAAAACACAGATTAATACCGAATATTAAAAGCTTACTTTTCAGGAATAAATTAGCGCTGGTAGACACCGAGTAATTATTTACAGGCCAGTAGACAGAACATACACAATTTAGTGTATCGTTTAACACGACATCGAGTGCTGCCATAATTATCGTCGTTTCATTTTCAAAGCATTTGTTGAAATATATAAATTCCCCGCAGTGCCAATCAAAATTTACAGGTGCGAAGAAATTCAACGCAGAGCAGGTTATGTTCACTCTAATCTTATCTGTTTCTCGTTTTCGTTCCTGAACTATAAGCAGCGGCGAGGTTATATCTGACAATTCAAATAGCAAAATAATTGTCAATACAATTTTATTATATGGCATGCACATGACAGTTTAGCCGTAATTACAGTTTTTTGTAAATATGTTCCATCCAATCAAATTATATTTAAAGTAATACTATTTAAAGTCTTTGTTTCAGCTACTTGGACATGAACCAAGGATTTATCAGGTTGAGCGAGCTTCATCCGAAAGACAAGGAGACTGCTTTTTCATCAAGAAAAGGATTATTTCATTTTACTGTCACTACCTTTGGTCTTTGTCCAGCCTATAATTAGTGTCTGAAAGAGGACGGTTTGAGAGCTCTGCACTAAGAAGAATGCTTACTGTACATGGACGGCATTATAGTTCCTGGTGCAGCATTTATTATTAAGATTAGTGCACGTATTTTAGCATATGAGAGATGCTAATCTAAAGCTCCAGCCATCGAAGCGCAACATTCTTCCAAGGAGTGCAAAGGAGATCACGTTTATGGACTGTATTTCTACTGCAGAAAGTTTCAAAAAAGGCTTCGTTAACTTTAGCAGAGCTTTACATAACAACTCGCACACTAACTGAGATTTACGAGTAAGAGGTGTACAGTGACAGTGTACTCTCGTATATATATTTTGGATTAGAACCCCGCATAGAATATATACAATTGCACGCGAACATTAATAAATAATAATTAGACACGGCAAAACTTCAAAATAACAGTACATAAAGTAGAACATGTTACTCGCCGTCTGTAACAATGTCATCGAAGATGGAAATAGTTATTTAAACAATTGCATTATCGACCCGCGGATTGTTGTTGGTGTCAGTTTTATGCTGCCCGTTGCATTTTTCAGTTTTAATAGCAACAGAAAAAAGCAGCATACATAACTAGTTACAACAAGGCAAACGTCTTAATCTGGTAGCATTGTTATTTCTTACCGTTCACTCTAACAATGATGTCTTTTACAATGAATATACCATACTGATCTTGTGACGACGGAAACTTCATTCTGCAAGAAAACTTAACAATGCCGACATGAAATTCTTTGTCTACCCCTAGTTTGAATATTCGTCCAGCTCCAGTACACGAACATTTTTCCACAGGATATTCAGCAGAATTTATTGCTGAATAACACGAGTTGGGTTCTTCATGATGCATTACAATGTCAAGTCACGTCATCCATCACAATCTCCGCACTGCCGTCTAAAGGGATCGTATTTGAGGAACAAATGAGATCAACTGACTGTCCCTTAATAATAGAACTTGGACCTTCAAGTGTAATTGTTTGAGAAGCAGAATAACCTGAAATGGAAACACCACTGAATAAACATAAACCTATAATAAATATACTTACTCATATATGACTTGAATTTGAGTAAAGATGCATATACTTATGATTTTATCATCAAAAGTAAAAACTTGGTTTATTTTCCGTCTCTGAATCATTGCAACGTTTTCTTGGTGGTATTTGTGTTTTTTTTGTAAAACTTTATTAAACAACTGAAATAAAAATAATATAAGTAAATAATATCATACCCACTAATAAAAACAAAATGTTTAACAGAGTAACAATATGCTTCATCTTGGTATGACAACGATGGAATTGGTGCGGAAACATTTCTGAAAACAATTTTTCCGGGATTTAGTAACACAAAAAAAAATCCATGGACAATTTCAATTGTTATTCATTGTTTATTATTAAAATGATTGTGTAAAATATACTGTAATTCGTGACAAGGTTCCTTGCCAGATAATAAACAATGTTTTATTTTAATAACAGTCGGTTTAATATTCTGATTTACAAAAATATATTTCTAGCTAGATAAATGTGTACACGATAAGAAGGATATAAATTAAATAATCGTTCTGGACGGTAGGCCCATCTGAATACTCAGGATAACTTCATCAGCTATGTTTTCTTAACACAAAACTATTTTCCATTCTTAGTGCATCACATGGATATGAAAAGAGAGGTGTTGTAAGCCAAATCTTCGCTCATATATATTTCAGACATACTCAGAACGTAAATAATTGAACGGACGATGTGAAGTCTGTATCTTTTGTTACCGTTAATGTGATTAAGAATACAGATTAAAAAACATGATTTGAATGTATATATGCCACCAATTTATACATGTCCATATACTGAAGAGTCCAATTTAACTAATGAACTTTTTGGTTTTCTAAAGTGTTCAATACAAAAAGGAAAGGTATGTATGTATCAGAATTACGGACTTAAGAAAGATCTGATACGAACTGTGTATCTCGTCACAACGTAAACAGTTCGTATTGGGTCCTTCATTAATCGTTAATTCTGATACGGCCATACTATGGAACGCCATAGTTGTCTTTTGTGGAATGAGTTAAGTATATTTATTTTTGTTTCATTATTGTGCTTCCATTATTTTATGCTCTGGTTTCGTAATTATATGCTG
Organism: Limnoperna fortunei; assembly: GCA_944474755.1. NCBI lineage: Eukaryota > Metazoa > Mollusca > Bivalvia > Mytilida > Modiolidae > Limnoperna > Limnoperna fortunei. Next base: position 78,200,755 of record OX104115.1, read on the forward strand.
TGGTTCCATTATTACATGTTGTGGTTTCATAATCATATTCTGTGGTTCCATCATTATATGCTGGGGGTCATCATTATATGATTTGGTTCTATCATCGTATGTTGTGGCTACTTCATTTTATTCTGAGTGTTTTTCTATATATACTGTTTGTTATATGATGTTATAGAACGCCATAGCTGTCTTGTGTTGTATAAGTTAATTTTATGCTGTTGTTTTATTATTATATGATGTTGTGTCGTGATTCGTGGACTTAAGGAGCATCGACTCAGAGCTCAGGTTCAAAATTCGGTACACTCATGGCTTTAAGTCAAGATTACGTATGATTTTATCATAAAGAGTAAAAACTTGGTTTTTATTCTGTCTTTGAATCAATGCATCGTTTTCTTGGTAGTAGTTTAATTAATTTAGTTAGTTTTATTAATTTAACTTTAATATGAATTTAGGCGCAGCCTAAATGCGAGTATCGCAAATATTATGGCTCGTGACGTTACTTCAGAGCTCTGCATTCCATTGGTGACGTGACGTTCTTCTAAGATGTGTTGGTGAAAAACACAAATGGCCATTTAAAATACCGCACAGTGAATATTCCAGGATTTTAAGGTCTTTAGCGTGCTTATTTGCTCAGAAGCATCCATTGTGACATATAATTGTACAGTATTAACAAGTATATTCTTTGTATTATTTGCAGCATATATTTCTCAAAGACAATAATTAACATAAAATATATTAATAAATTTTAAAAAAAACCTGTTACTTTAAAACTAACTTAAATGCGATTGTTTATCAATCGGTTACAATTTTTCATTAAGGGCCGTTGTAATCTACTTTTTAAAATAGTCACAATGTGTAATTAGACGTATTACGGAAGTAAACAAATCGCGCGTAATCCATTTCAAACACATTAAACGTTCATCAATAAGTAATAAAATACGCAAAATCTTTGCAATTTTTATTTGTATTACATATTTAATCAACAGGTAGATGTCTGAGGGCATCGACATTTTTTTTGACGTATTATCATTGACCAGGACCACCACTTAATCGGATTACTTCTAAAGCATTGACGCCTGGTGTGATCGTTCAATTTCCTATGAATTTTGCTGCGTTTCAGAAATTGCAAACAATTTGTCTGACTTATTTTCGTTATTTAAAAAATATACTCTTTTACATGTCAAAATTATGTTTGTTTACTTTTAAATTTGATTTTAGTTCTATTCTATATTTTTTTTCGCATAGCTCAGATGCCATCAGAAATGAGTTTTTTATATGGATCACGTGACTTTTTACACACATGGATGTAACTGTATAGCTCGCATCTGCTATACTCGCTGTTAAAGAAACGAAATGAAAAATATAATTAAATAATACCATAACAACTAACAAAACCAAAATGTTGAACAGAGTAACAATATGCTTCATCTTGGTATGACAACGATGAAATTGGTACGGAAACATCATTGTGGAAAACAATATTTCCAGGATTTAGTGACACAAAAAAATCCATGGAAAATTTCAATTAGTATTCATTGTTCATTGTGAAATAGTTATTTAAAATATACGGGAATTGGTGACACGTTTTTTTGCCAAATATCACATGGTTTTATTTGATAGCAGTCAGTTCGATATTCCTATGTACAAAGCCAGATTTGTATGTGGATAAGTGTGTAAAAGACAGGAAGAATATAATTAAATAATTAAATAAGGGTGTCGAAAAAACGCCCCCCCCCCTCACCCACCAATTTCCAATTTGATGCTATTAAAAGGAAGGATTAATTAGGGTAACGTTTCTTTATTCTGCAGCATGAAAATATACTTACAATTTAAAAGGGGGAAAATATAATTTAATTTTCCGATTAAAAATGTTTGTTTTAAACAGAGACATATAATTACAGAGATTGGCAACTCGCCGAAATCTCGTAATATAACGCGGCCCCATTCTATATTACCTGTTCAAAAGAGATAATAACAAGAGGAAAGAACTACCGCTGGCTTTCCTTAACAACCGATAAACAATTGATTATTAAATTTAAGATTAATAATCAAAAATGCATCGTATAATTGGTGTTGTTTTTCTATTCTTTATCGGATAATTAATGTAATTTTCTTCTTGTCGGCGACATGAAAATATCGGTTAATTACAAGATAATTGTTTGGGTTAATGAATGTATTAATTAATAACTATATAATTTGAATATTATGACAATAATTTAATAATTTTAATAATTGTGCTAGTTGATTACCTATGATTGCCTTTAAAAATCCTAAATTTGTTTTATTTGCAATCTTTGTCGGCAGCAAAACTGTTTTACTCAAAATTAACAGCCATTATAAAACATCGTTTTGTACACATTAACATTTATTGTCTCAAGCAAAGCCGAGATTACTATGGACAAGTCAGATTTTTTATCAATGGATGACGATCTCGACGAATTTCAACTAAAATATCTTTTGTGTGATTACACAGACAGCGAGTGTTTGTAGACAACTATAGCGATTACGAAAGTGTTCCGAAAAAGACTAAATTTGAAAATAGTGGTTTTCAATGTCCAGTCTGCAATACAATTTTGAAAACAGTAGCAGGTTTTGGAGGTCATACCTCAAAATAACACGGGATGCATAATCTCAAAGGTTAGTATAACCATTGTTTACCTGTCATCATTCTTCTACTAAAAGTGAACAGTGATCTACCACTTTAAATGAATAGTTTGTGTATGTTTGAGTGCATTACTGGATTCTTTTCTCTCTTTTTTGTTTTTGTTGTTTTTATTTTTTTTTTATGGGGGGGTGGGGAATTATTTCTGAAGGTATCATATGCTATGAATTGTTCTTTGTTCTATTACTGGAACTGGAACTAATAGTACTTATAGTATAGAAGAAAACAAATGGCATTGCAATCATTCTCCTTAATTTCTCTATTGTTCAGCACAATATTAGCATATATGAAGTGAAGTTGATACATCAGGTTTATGGTCTGAAAGCTTATTCTATGAATATTTAGATTTCTGGCACACAGAAGATTTTCTTCGTTTTCTTGGCACTCTAAAAAAGAACAGATGATTGAATTAAACAAGTCATGTTAACATACAAATAGAACATGATTTGAGTGTTTCTGGCACACAGAAGAAATAGGTCACAATTGAGAACCCGATGAAACCGCATACTTTTGTTACCACTTTTAGAACATGTTTTTTACAGGAGGTCTTCTCCATCCTGTTACATATTTTCAGCTTTTATTTGACAATAAAGTTGAGCACAACCTGCCTGCATTAAATTTGAATAAATATTTATTACAACCCATTTTCTTTTAATTTGGTAGCCACCTGTTGCCATTGTTATGTAATCACAGGTGTGATGAACAAACGGTGCAACAAACAAGGATGTCATAATTATAAATTGTCTGTGGCTACATCCCTAGGTAGCTAATACCTGTGTCATCATATAATTTGTCTAATTGGTAAGAGCCATAAATATCAAAGAAAACAATACAAGGTGGCTTTGATTTTAACTCACTGGGACTAGTACTTTTATCTTATTTTAGAATTAATAAAAAATTAGTTTTGTTTGTTTGTTTACAATCTAGATTTTCCGTATGTAAAAATATAGAATAACACATGTTTTAGAGCTTTATTTTTTTTAAATTTCAATTTGAATTGAATAATGACTTTCTATACCATGTAGTATATGGTTTAAATATACAACTAGAACAAGTTTTGGGTGTTTTTATTGAAAGGTGAAAAAGGAGTATACAAAGTCATACTAGTGTTATTTACAATCTAGACCCAGATTTCCGTATGTAAAAATATAGAAAAACACATGTTTTTGAGCTTAATTTTTTTTTATTTCAATTTGAATTGAATAATGACTTTCTATACCATGTAGTATATGGTGTAAAGATACAAACAGAACATGTTTTGGGTGTTTTTATTGAAAGGCGAAAAAGGAGTATACAATGTCATACTAGTGTTTTTTATAATCTAGAAAGAACAATATAGCTGGCGTTGTTTACTCTGTAATTCAAAATGGAAGTTGCTGTTCATGACAATTGATTAGAATATTTTTAGTCTACATTTTGGCATTGATGTTGACAAAACTATATAAATATATACATTTTTAACACAACGAGCGCAATCTGATTTCGTGAAATGCAGGAAAGATAAAAATCGCCATTACCACCCCCCTTTTCAGACTGACTATGCACAACGTTCACCAACAATCTCATAACCTATTGGCTCAAGTGTATACAAATATTAAACCCAAAAAAACTGTGCAATTTAAAATATTAAACAACAAATATTTCCACACAACAACATGATGTGGTCGGTCCAATCAGGACTGTCTATAGACGTAGTGCACGAACATCGATTAAAGTACCCATTGACAGCATTATACAGGTAAACAAAAACACGTTTAATGAAATCTGCGCATAATCTATGGATTCTATATTATTTACTGATTTCTGATTTAATTAACTTTGTTTGTCTTAACAAATTTTATTTTAACTTCGAGTTGATTCCTTTCCACGTTCCCAATTGTTTTCATAGGCAACAAAATGGCGGATGCAAACTATCGTAAAGTCTCGTCTGTATGTAAGGGCTGCAAGAGATCGATTGCATTTCATTGGTTATTAAGACGAGTTGCCAATCTCTGTAATTATATGTCTCTGTTTTAAATACATTAATAATATGGGTGAATCTGGGTTTCCTACTTTTTTGACAAATTAAGAAAATTGTTAATTAATGTACATTATATAGCAGTACGAAGTACGCAGTCAGCTATATTCAGTTTGTGGGATATATACACACACTGTAAACAAGCAGACTTTTATCCTGTCTTGCTCCTCTTAAATCTCATACTGACAATTAAAAGATTATGTTTACTTCACATCATAAATGTATATCGTTTGTATTATGATATACATGTATATGTATGTATATTTTCATGCTGCAGAATAAAGAAAAATTATCCTATGTAATCATTGGATATGATAACATGAACTGTATATTTTATGTTAGTGTATGTTGTTAGAGGCAATAAAAGTATTAAATTTAACCTATTGTTTTTTCTTTTTAATTTGTATAACTTTTTTTGTGGGTGTTTTGATAATGGGGAGTTGGTTAACTCGAATTCTTAAATAAACCTTTTTTTTCATTCATAGCGTATCAGATATATATGACAAGATAGATGTTTTAAGGCAAATCTTCTCTTCTGCTATATAGTGAAAGATAAACGAGATAATTCTTTTTCTTACTACACATCAAATGTTTAATATTAAATGGAAAGTGTACACTGTGTATGCAGTTTTGTTTTATTAATTTAAGAGGCGCTAATGTATACTTCTAAAACATATCTGAGGTAGCTGGATGGGTTCGGTACAAGTATGTCAAGAATAATTTTAATTACGGATAAAAAATCTTGTGTATTTCGACTTTTCAACCTCTTTTAATATATTAAACTTTAGATAACAGCTTGTATTATATGTATATTACCACCGATACTACGCAAAGGAAATTTGGGCATCTGGATATGTTGGAATGAATGATTTATTTATTACTTGTTTGTTGTTTAACGCCCAGCAAGCAATTTCTTTCAATCTTTATAAAACTTAAGGTGACGTCATTATTTTGCCATAGAAAGAAATAAAGGAATTAGAAAGCTGAGTGAGTTCAGTATGTAAGTGAGTCAAATGCGGATACATCTGAATATCAAACTTGCAACAAATAACGTGCCCAACAATTTGCGCATTTAGCTAAGTACTCTCAGCATTTCAATCGTTATGAAACGTGACGGGTTTATTGAAAGGATTTGTCAATTTTTGCAGTATTGTTTTTATTACGGAATCAACTAAAAGCTTGTTTTCTTTAATAAGTGGTTTTTATAAACACGTAATTAGCTTTGAAATAAAGATTTTTAAAAGGATAAATAAACATATCTGTGAGTTAACTTATGTAAAAATTATTTTGTATAGTTTAAATATATACAATATCTTATTTAGTTTATAAAATATGTTTTATTGTAAGATACACGTTACAATTTCCTCAAATAACGACATAAATTGCATGTTTAGATTTTACAAGACGATAAAGTTTTTTGGAGTTCATAAAAGATTTGAAGGTCCTTTTATTAAACTGTCGTTTGCTAAACTGGACAAGTTTTCTGCATCAAAAACATGATTTTGTTTAAAATAAATTTAATATTTATGTTGCCTTCTTTTGTTCGAATATAGATTTCATGTTATTGATTTGCCGGTAAAATCGGTTGACATCCTTCTGTTATTGGAAAAACACCTAAATTCTTGGATTATGTATACACATAAACGGTATACTTAGATTTGTATCAATTTTAACTTTTCTTTACTTCTTTAACCTTCCAATCCTGTCTTTAATAAACCGTTCTGTTAAATTAGACAACATTAAAATTCATGCAATCTGCGTTTAATATGTAAAAGGTCTTGTACTAACGAAACTATTCTGGATGCGATGCCATTCGGTATAACTAATAGTTATTATTATGCATAATTAACTGAGGTTCAAATTTAGATACAAGATAGAAGATTGAAGAACATATTCATTAAAAAAACATACACCATTAATTGAAATACATATCTAATCATCAAACCAATAAAATAAGAATAATAGGTTCTTTGATACGTTTTGGGGATCTTCTTTTTTTATCTTTGCTAGAAATTTCGTGAGTGGAGCGCAGCGGAATGAAGGAAACGATATAATACATTTCTATCACGAGTGGAAGATCATCTGGGCTTTCCCAAAAGAGCACGAAAGTACCTTTTTCTTCCGTCAACCAACAGCTTTCACATCGCGATATACTGTAGACTCTCTTCTTTACAGAAGACGTAGATATGTTCTTGGTATTTCTCGATTAAACCGTTTTCCACGGCTTCATTTGCCTGGATTTTTTTTTCTTGATTGCTCGTTTGGCGTTAGAAATAAACAAAAATAAATATCCAAAATTATTTGGCTATTAAAATAAAATAAAAATAACACCAACATATTGTTAATTATTTAGAAAATTTCAAATAAAATTATTGCTTAAACAAAAGTTAATCTGGGATGCAAAAAATCGTCTCCTATCTGTATTGACTATGGCAAAGGAATTTTTTCATAAGATTATGTGACAATATGGACATAAAGTTTGAAATATATTCCGACGACTAACAATATTAATGATTAATCTCGAACCTATAGGTGTTACGGACAGTTTACCAGAAATGGACAAAAATGAAGTAATAAATGCAGCTGAAACACGGACAATGTCTTGCCTTTTATGAAGAACTTAATCATGTTGAATCTGAACATACAGAACCTAAGGCCGTTCCATCACTACCACAGACAGGCTCAAAACCCTAGAGGAAGCAGATCTTAAGCCTGTTCAAACTAATTTTAATCAATTCACATCAAATGAAGACAACACAAATTAAGTGTGAGAAAATTTCAAGGTGCTCATTGTTAAATATAGAACACTTATTCCTATAATATTGTAAAAAACTAAAGTTTTATGAACAATAAATAACCGAATTCTCCTTCCACAAAAACAAATAATAATAATGATATACAATCATTTCTCTGTTGTTCATGTACAAATGTACTCAATCAATATGTAGTTTTCGATTATATTATTCCTAATATGGAAGTGCAAACATAAATACATGTATCTAAATAAATCCTGGCTACTTCTTCTTCTTGTTATGTAGCGTCCCTCCACTATCTGGAGCAACCATCAATCAAGTTGATGTATACTGTTAGCTACTGTCATGCTATACCATACATAACATTCTACTACAAGAATTTATATGTACATGTATGTAAGAAAAAAAAACAATTAAAACAAATATTTTGACAATGAATGAAAGCAACAATACAGAAATATTTTTTTAAGAATTCACACTGACTACTTCAGACCTGAAAAATAACGGTTGACAACGATTTACACATGTAAAATTAGTTTTCTTACTAGTTTTCAAAATTTTATTTACAGATTGTTCCATGAAACATGTTAAACAATCACAATGTCACGCTTAAAGCCAGAATATCCAGAGAAGCGAGCCAACATGTGCCAAATGAACATGCTAGTGTAAAAACTCCTCAAAGAATGTTTGTGCACCATTGAATAGAAACATGAAAAATCTTGATTAATTGATATTGTACGTAAAATTAAATTCCAAACAATAAAAAAAGGATGGTCCGTGCTGGTGTACCTCCGGCAACAAAACACAAAAATTGATTATCTCAAATTGTTCAATAGCTATCTATTAAAACTCTAGATGACCTTATTCTACAGAGTTAGAGTCTGGCAGTTCATTTTGTGTCACGCGGATTGAAATTTCTTGACTTTAAAGCTGACAGTCAAGGTGATTGCTTTTTCAATATAGCAATAACCAATAACATTCAGCAGAAATATATATATCATGGTATCACAAGCTAGGAGCCGCAAAATGATAAAGTTGTGTATGCGAGTGAAACAAATACATGGCATGTTGCTTCGTTGTGCTTATTAAGCAGCAAACTCAGTCTTTGACCGTTGTGTATTTAGGATACAATTTAACATAACGTGTTACATACAGTGGGTTTAAATTCTTTACCATATAGAGTGTTAACTATTTTTTTTAAATTTTTTTTTCTTAAACTTATTATTATTAAACTTAAGTGTGTTTAATTTACATGTAATATACTTTGCTCCAATCATTCACCAGGTGCATCTGAATACGACCAGCATATTGTAAATAAAATAAAATGTAATTTTAAGAATTAAATGCATTTTGAAGTTTCTTTGACAATGATGCGTTGACTGAAAACGTGCTTCGGTTAATAAAGCTTGCAAGAATGCGTTCAATTCTATACACAAGTCTGCTAAGCATACCAAAGTAAACAAAAAAATTATATAATTTCTTATATATACATTCGGAATGTCTGATGACAATATATTTCCTACTTTTAACATTTTTGCTAGTATTTTGTCATAAAACTGTTATCCACGAGTCACCTCGTGCTGCCATGTATGCTAGGTGTTAGGTACCCAAGGGCAAGATAACTGAAATGGCACGAGAGTCAACTTGTGAACTTCTTTTGAAGAAGTTAACTCTGGGCGGAGGAATCACAACAAGGATTGAAGGGCCATGAGTTCAGGACCAAGGCGAGTAACTAGTTAAGTGAAAATTCCGCTAAGGTCAATAAGCCAGTCTGCACTTAACCCAGATACGCTATGAGATAATGATTTTGAAATCTAAACCGCATTAGTAGGTCTTCGCCAAAGCTTCAAATGACCGCACCTCACATAAAGCACAGAGGTCGAGGTTGTAAGTATGCTGCTGGCACAAAAAGGAAACCAATGTGTGCCAGAAATAACACTACTATTGGTACGTAGTATTTGCAAATATTGAGAATGTAAGCCATCTACAAGAATTGACATTTGTGACAAACAGATTCCAGTGATACATATTAATTATCTTTAAAGTAAAATGAATGATTTTATAAACAAGGAGGTCACAAACTTTACTACAGTGGCAGAAAGAACAAACATGAACAGACATAAGGAACACCGAGTTTGTAGATCTAATTTAGTTAAACACCATCTGTCTTGAGACAAGCAGCTAGTGTGATTCTTGTCAAACATCTATAAGCGAGAAAATGTTTGGTCACAGATAATTTTAAATATCTGTGTGACAAGTGTAACAAAATTAAAGATTTCTGAAATGAAGATACAAACAAGTAGAACAGTATACAAAGAAATCAAGAAAGCACGATAAAACGCAAAGTAAACCTGGAACAACAAACAATATAAAAACATAGAAGACTGCCTTAAGAAAAAACTACAGTAAATACGCGTAGCAGCTGGTAAATAACCTCATCAGTATACGACAAGGATGCACCTCCAATATACAGTATAAAAATTTTAACTTTCTTACAAACAACCAAAACATTCTAAAGAGATGGACAAGTAATGTTCAAACTTGTACGTGTACACAGCCATTGAACAGCCTATTTGTAACAAACATCGGCAGCTATCTCATCCTCAGAAGACGTAGAAGTCACATTTTTAAAGAGTTTTTGTCTTTTATTTAGAAAATTATAATAGAAAAATGTATATAAAAACATTAAAACGATCAGACACAATAATCTACCTTTGATTCCATTGGTCAGAAAATGGTCAACCAACTTCTTATAGTAGTCATAGCAAAACAAACAATACTAATTTTAATCAATTTATTGAAGACTATAATAGATAGAGAGAAACTTTAAACACCAAAATTATCAGTTATACAACAAATAAGTGAAATATTGATGGTCGTTAAAAGTTTTAAAATATATATATTTTTCAAATAACTCCACACTCTAATCAGGCAAATTATTTAAATATAGGTATGACCAAGACAAGTTATATTTGAATTATAACCACTACCCAAATTTGTGTCATACAACAGTCCGTTCACTATAACGCAAATTTAACATGTATCTTATTGAAAAGATTACAGGCGCCATAAAGTTTGACCTTTTTGGGGATTGTTTTCGAGCTATTAAGATTTTTTTACATAAACACAAGTTAACGTGGCAGTTTTCGGTATAGGGCATATTTATACACTCTCTTTATTCATCATCCATGGCCGTTGTGTATTTGAACTGTAACTACTCTGACATATAGAGCTGTCGTGCATCTCGTGATTTGGAAAAGTTATGCCATTTGCTAGATTTCGCCTGGTTATTAATACGAGCACAGTTTAAATCTAATGGCTGTTTGGTATGTATTTCTTTTGAACGAATCGATGCATTGTGGTCATTAAGAATTCAAATTTCTATTCAAAATATCCTTCCACAAATGTGTATTACATAGCAATACAAATTTATTGTTTTTGTTGATGTACCGTTTGACGTCATGATTATAACTAAACTATTGTTTGTTTGATTGTTTGAACGGTTTTTACGGCATTGTAGTAGTATTTTAACAACATCATAGCGTAGGAGGAAGCCACAGTACCCAGAGAACCCAGACAGTAGGCGGGGAAAGTGGCAATCAATGTCAATAATGGATAGAGAGAAGCACATCCTATCGACTCAGCATGTCCAATAGCAGATGACTATCTTAACGACTTAGACATTAGCAGTAGATCCTATTCATACTGCTTTATCCCGTGGTACATCCACAATTTAACAATATATGCTTATTATTCTTCACTTAGTCACATTTGTTTCTAATAAATTTTAAGACGTACCAGCTTACATTTGTTACCTATATAACCATGATAAATAAAAACAAGTGTGGACACAGAAAAACGTCTCGCCTGCATTCCGCATCAGTAACAAAAATAAATTTCGTCATAAGCATTACGTAAATAGCATTAAATATCAGCAGCGGCCTGTATACAAAATATTGTCACCATACCCTGCATAGTTGCAGGGGAACAGCCGTAACCCAAAAACTTTAACGTAGTCGCTGGACCGTGAAATTGAGGTCAAGGTCAGGTGGAACCTCCCAGACAGTCATGTACTATTCATCAGCAACCTATATACCAAATATTGTCATCCTACCATGCATAGTTACAGAGGAACTATCGTAACCCAAAAACTTTAACGTAGTCGCTGGACCGTGAAATTGAGGTCAAGGTCAGGTGACACCTACCAGACAGTCATGTACTAGTCATCCGCAACCTATACACCAAATATTGTCATCCTACCATGTGTAGTTACAGAGGAACTGTCGTAACCCAAAAACTTTAATGTAGTCGCTGGACCGTGAAATTGAGGTCAAGGTCAGGTGACACCTACCAGACAGTCATGTACTAGTCATCAGCAACCTATACACCAAATATTGTCATCCTACCATGTGTAGTTACAGAGGAACTGTCGTAACCCCAAAACTTTAACGTAGTCGCTGGATCGTGAAATTGAGGTCAAGGTCAGGTGACACCTACTAGACAGTCATGTACTAGTCATCAGCAACCTATACACCAAATATTGTCATCCTACCATGCGTAGTTACAGAGGAACTGTCGTAACCCAAAAACTTTAACGTAGTCGCTGGACCGTGAAATTGAGGTCAAGGTCAGGTGACACCTACCAGACAGTCATGTACTAGTTATCAGCAACCTATACACCAAATATTGTCATCCTACCATGCGTAGTTACAGAGGAACTGTCGTAACCAAAAACTTTAACGTAGTCGCTGGACCGTGAAATTGAGGTCAAGGTCAGGTGACACCTACCAGACAGTCATGTACTAGTCATCAGCAACCTATACACCAGATATTGTCATCCTACCATGCGTAGTTACAGAGGAACTGTCGTAACCCAAAAACTTTAACGTAGTCACTGGACCGTGAAATTGAGGTCAAGGTCAGGTGACAGGTGACCGACTGGCAAGTACTCATCATAAGCTACCTCTGGACCAAATTTGATGGACCTAGGGCTTGGGCTTACAAAGATATGAAGCAAGATGTCAAGTGTTTACGCCGCCGCCGCCGCCGCCGGATTCCCATACATATGTCTCGCCTCCAGCGACTTTCGTCGCAAGCGAGACAATAATGTAAATTAAATTAGGACAATATCTCTTTTTTTACAATACGATTTTATTCTCAATACAAATATATGCAAAACTACATGTTACACTACACTTTTTACCAAAGTTACCAAAACAACTGATTTTGTTTATAGGTTTTTTCTGTTTAGAATGGTGCTAGTTGTCATCTTATATAGAAGTTGTGCTAGTTTTTCTACCTTAATTAAATAATTAAGAGATAATTCTACATCTAATATGGAAAAGAATTGTTCCTAGAAGTTATTTGAATCTTGGAATGACAGGATCTGTTGTATTTTCATGATTGCCAAAAATAATTTTTCTGATAAAAAATATATTATAACTGACGAAATGTCTATTAAGTTCTTGAAAAACCAAAACTTAAGTAAAACACAAGAGTTACTGTAAATGTTAAACATACATGTTTTACCTTCTTTTGAAAATATCATTCTCATGTGCCGCTTAACTTATTAATGAAAAAACCCAAGAAGAAAGACTGTGAACGTTGAAATAAATATGGCAGAAACATTTAATATGATTCGATGTCGTGGCTTTTCTGCTAAAGATGTCATTTTTGCACGCAACGCAAGCTTCTCTTCTTTTGTCAATACATTGCTTGAATCAGTCGTCGTTCCACAAAGCAAATCAATACAGTATCGTGTAAACCTCGACCGTTGATCTGAAATCAATAAATGCGTAGAAATAATATACATTTTCAAACACATATTTACATATACGCGTTATATATCCATTCCTATACAGTCAAACATGACCAATCTTAATTCTACTTACGCCGGAAAAATGAAAATATATCTAAACGCCAAACAGAAATTGAAAAGACTATATCAAACTGCCAGTATAAGAAAGTATACGTTTCATTTCATTTTACAAAAACAGAAAGAAGGTTTTTAATCAAGACTAAGTTTTAAAAACAAATTTAAACAGTGTTTAATGTAAGCGGCACTGGTTCTTTAATCAGAGGATTTTAAATGTAGCAGGTTAAAAAGAGGCGACATTAGAATACATATATTGTTCATTAAATAATTTCACAAGAACGTACTTATGGATGAAATTCTTCTTTTAGGACCAGCGGGCAGCTCATCCGTTTCCCTTTCCCCGTCTGACGACAATTCAGGCTCATCGACATCGTCTTTAGTCCACCACGTCACACGATGTAACTATATAAAACAAATAAATCGGAAAGTACAAAATACATACATGTACATACTTCTTAGCAATCACAGTTAATTAAGGTTATGGTCGAGTGAACCCTGCCTGAAGAAAGGGTTACGCGATTTCTGTGTTGGCAGGCACGTTATCACTAGTAGCTGACTAACTATCTATCATTTTAGCTACCGAAGCCCCAATGTTTGTATTTCACATTTTTATTTATTATTTTATATCCTTTTGAAAAAACAATTATATGTATAAAAAAAAATTTGCATCTGACATTTCGCTTAGTCTATTGTAAAAATTAATAGATTAAAAACTGATGATTTCCTTAAAATCAGTCCAAACCTTTCTGGTTGGTCTGGGCGTTGTGATAAGACTAATCACTACCATAAATATTGCACTAAGGACTGAAAGTATTGCAGCAAAGTGTAGAAAGTCGACATATTTTGTTATGGATAGTCTGTTATCTTCTTCCTCACTTCCACATGCAGGTGTCGGGTATACAAAATCTAAAACTGCTCGTATTACACCAACAGCTAAACTTAGCATTAGTCCCCAGAAGGCGCCCTAAAACAAAAACGAATGTTATCAATAAAGCAGCATCCAAATGGCGTAAAATCCTGATCACATCAATGTATAATGTTTATCACTGATAGCGTACTAATAAATTATACACAAAACGTGAAAAATGTACATTAAGACGTGTGACTTCTTATGATCTTATGATTTGTCGGGATCTGAAATACCGTTAGTATTTTTTAGCAATAACAGCTCAAAATTTATATACGAGTTGTAAATTCGTAAATTGTTTATTAGACACATAAGTGTCATTACATGTTTGTTTTTATACGTTACTGTTTCCTCTTCTGTCGTCTAGGTTTGTATTGAAAACATTATATAAAGGTTAATCAAAAAAGCTAACACCAAACCTGTTCTGTCAATCTGTTCCAGAACAAAGCAAGAAGAAAAAGGACACACATGGGAGGAACAAGATAAGATCGTATCGACTGCATATAGAACCAGAACATCCCGCCTTGAGCTTCTTGTAGAACAGGAAGCCATAAAACACTGAGTCCAACTAGAATTAGAACAGTGACTCGGCCAACTATCATGAGCTCTGATTGCGATGCATGCTTTCTAAATTGCCTCCAAATGTCCATCGTCATAATAGAACAAGCGCTGTTTAAGATGGAAGTTAATGAACTCATTAATGCTGCAAGTAAGGCCGCCAACATTAGTCCCCGCAAACCTATAAAGATAATAAAGTAGTGTAATGTGCTGGATCATTTTTATTCTAATGAAAAAATAATTATGCAGCCGAATTTAATAAGACAGTGCACACAATTTAAGCAGTTAACCTGTCTTAAATTTATCTCAACGGTAGACATAATTTTCTGAACAAAATTTATTAAATTAAATGACTTGCATTATTACAGAGATAACTGTATTATATTTGAAATTGACTGACATCAATTTCAGACTAAAACAATTAGTTTTCACTTTCTTTGAATGCATCACAAGCAAACTGACTTTTTTACCAGTTTGAGTTGATATACATTGCATATTATACTACACGTGTGTTTATAACCTTCTGAATGATATAACTTTCGTGTTATCACACGATATTAAAAGTCTATATTGTATTGGTAGTTTGCATCATGTGTAAGAAAAGCGATTTATTATAGGATACGATTTTGTTCGCATTGATTCATTTGTAAACCAGGTCTTACCAACGATAGAATAAAAAAAATTGTATTAAAAAGATGTGTGCATCGAGAGCGTTTAAACAAAAAATTAAATTCTTCCTCTGCCCAATAAAATGCAAGTAAATTAAGAACGAAAATTAAACTGAAACAAATAGCTGAATAAGTTATTACAATAAGGCACCTACCATCGGGTAACAACCGCATAACTAGCAGCGGGTACGCTATATTGCTACAGCCAGCTCTGTTACCACAAAATTGAAAACATTTTTCAGGATCTGCGCAGGCGATTTCATCTTGAATAAATGATAAAAATTATAATACATACACGATTGTAGTGTTTATAAAGCAATGCATTTTTAAATTAAAGAAATTTGACATGTATTCCATAAACTAGTACCTTGCAAATTGAACATTGTATAATTATTTATCGAAATAGTCTGTCTTGAGAATATTTAAATTGGAAGCTATAATTATAATTAAATACATACTAGGATATAATATCCTGCTGATCATTCCGGGAATAACAAAGAGCATGAGTCCTGTGAGTTTTAACACTGCGGCAAAAAGGGAACCACCTTTAGCGTGAGCCATATTTTTTGCTGCCAAAGTCCTCTGAACAAGAATCTACAAAATGTATTTGACAAATTATAGCTCGCGTATTCCTAAATGAGTGCGTAATATATTTATTGCAAACAAACCATGGAGTACCACGATTATAAGACACCTAAAATGCCGTGAATCTGATATTCAAAATCGCTGTTAAACACAAACTGTTAATAAGTTTTACCTATGTGTTAAGGGAGAGTTGATTTTCTAACTTTTTATTTCTAACTAATTACAGTTACAATCGTGGTATTTTCTTTCATAATACGGATTTAAAACAACAATTACATATGAAATAACGATTTGTGCATAACCAATAAAGAACTTGGAAGAAAGGTAGGACAAACAAATGTCATATGTAGAAATAAAAAAAGTAACATAATTCGCTCCATCTTTAGGAAGTATTTACGAACATATGATGAATGCAAGCATGCACATTTTCTAAGAATTCAAGTTTAAAATGCCGTAGGTAAAAACACGTGTCTTTGACAGAAGTTTTTCTGGAAAATATTTCAACAGAGAAAAGGGAAAGAGTATCTATCTGTTGATTATCAAACCAACTATTAGGATATAAATAGTAGACGCACAACACTAAAATAACTACAAGACATAAAACTATTGAATTATGGTCCTTGTGTTCAAAATTGAAATTAATCATATGTAGGACAAACATGTAACTATACTGAATGTTGGATGGGTATAGACAAAACAAATCTCTCAGTATTTAATTTTATGCGAGTTGCCATTTTATTCTCCGACGTATACATGTGCATACATATAAGAAAATGTAAACGTTATTTTCTACATGTGCACAGACAGTGACACGAAAAAAGAAAAAAATGTATTAAGCTCCGACCTGATCTTGGCACCAGTTGTACATTCCCAGGACTGACAACCCGGTAAACGCACCTGTCCATGGTATATCACCAGTCGAAGGGTCTCGGAACATGTGCATGGCGTCTTTCCTAGGAAGTCCACATGAATAGTGCGTCTCATTAGCTATTGTATAATTTGCTGCGCTGACCATGTATTTTGCTGATACTTCATACCAACCCCCGACTTTTATTAAAGCTTTAAATAAACATGTAGTTACTTCCTGTGAGTATCGTGATTTTTTTAAATGTGTGTCTTCATTGTATTATTTATCTTTATGTATAACATGCATCAATAAATAGGGATGTACACGAGGTATGCTTTTATGGATTTATAAATGAAATGAGACTTTAAATAAAACTGTTAAAGGCATTCGTTTATAAAAACAATTATCGCAATGCGTTTTATAGTTGTAGACGTGGTAATTAATCCACAGTGCTTTTCATATTAGAACATCTTTGCTTCAAGATATGTTGTACCAAATTACAACAGACACGTATGAGACCCTTGTATATTGACAACCGAAATAAATTTGTAAAATATTTATCGAGTAATAAGTCGATTAAATTGTGTGTACCTTGGAATACAGTTAAATTGGGCATTAAGCTACATGTACATGTACATCGTAAGCAGTACTAACTTAATTATGGTTTTTGGAAACGAAATTAATCGAAATGGTTTATCTGTTCTGTGTTAAAGGATGTACATGCACCATGAATCTTGGATCATCAATCGTTTTTGGCTGTCTCTTGTTTTGTTTTGTTTGAGATGAATAAAATAGTATGGATGAATTTAGACCATCAACTTGCTTAATATCAGTAATCAGCAACAAAAGCCAAGGAATATGTATTTATTCATAAGGATGATAATAATTAAAAAATAGCTTATTTCTACAATCTTCATCGTTATCAATCAGCAAATACTCATAGTGGCCGTCGTGTTGGAAACTTAAACCCAATTATAGAGAATTCATTATAGATGTTTACTTACCAATGACAAAAAGAATAGATGCACTTATCACTAAAATAATAGACTGTAGTGTATCGGTGTATATTACCGCGGCCAGGCCACCTATACGTAATATAAATAAAAAGTCGACGAATCTCAAGATTCTTTGATTAAATATCATAAATGTTTACACAAGATTTTTCAATACACATATTTTAAATATTGCTCAGGTGATTAACAAAAACAAAAAACAATGGTATACTATTGGTCCAATAATAATCCATGACAGAGTCTCAATCTTTGAAAAGATATTGCTACAAAAGAACATCATTTAAACAGAAACAAGGTAAATATATGTTTCAGATATTCTGTTCAATATGAAGAATGAGTTAATAAACGTGAAGTTATTAAGGTTTGTCTTACCAACAACTGTGAAAAGTGTAGTGAACGCTAGAATTACTAAAACACACAAGTACATGTTCCAGTCCAGTATCCTTTGTAGAAATATCGCAGCTGAATACAATTCGGACTACAAAAAAATTCAGTATAACAATATATATTGTACAATCAGCGCACTAAACCATACTTTCTTCACCATATTCTAACACTGAAACTAAACTTGTTTGCTAACAAGTATATCCAAAGTACAATTGAATAATTTATAGAAAGTAGTTGAATTTGTTAAAGTAAAAAAAGGATAATCGTATGCTTGCAATTGAAGGTCATTTATTGTTGTCTTAATGAATCAAGTATTTAAAGTTCCTCTGCATAAAAAATAAATAAATAAATAAACGCAACATGCACTATTCTACGTTGCATATAAGTACAGCAGTATATTCACAGTAACTACAATTACAATACCGAAATGTTAACGAAGATGAATCCGATAAGAGCAAAGAAAGCACAATACATTCGGATCCTCTTTCCACCCAACCGTTTCCTCAGATACTCTGGCATGGTAAAAGCCTAAAATAGCAGTCGCTTATTGATTATCGTTTTCGCTCAATGTTAACAAATATCTAAAAAGGTTGAGCTGTTAAAGAAACTGAAAGGAGCATTAATGGACATAGTTCTAGGTAGTAGGTACGTCCACTTGCTACATTGTTCTATGCTATAAAATCTACCATTATGACCTATTAACTTTCTCAAGTCTTGATTTATCCTTTCATTAAAATGATTATAAATGAGGTAAAACATTTACATGTTTGGTTAATTGAAATTAGACCAAGTAATCAAGTGATTTGCACAATGGTTCCATTCGTATACAATGGTTTTTAACTCTTATAAAACAAGTCTTTTGATATGATATAGATGAAAGATACAGAAAGAAGGTTTTTAATCAAGACTAAGTTTTAAAAACAAATTTAAACAGTGTTTAATGTAAGCGGCACTGGTTCTTTAATCAGAGGATTTTAAATGTAGCAGGTTAAAAAGAGGCGACATTAGAATACATATATTGTTCATTAAATAATTTCACAAGAACGTACTTATGGATGAAATTCTTTTTTTAGGACCAGCGGGCAGCTCATCCGTTTCCCTTTCCCCGTCTGACGACAATTCAGGCTCATCGACATCGTCTTTAGTCCACCACGTCACACGATGTAACTATATAAAACAAATAAATCGGAAAGTACAAAATACATACCTGTACATACTTCTTAGCAATCACAGTTAATTAAGGTTATGGTCGAGTGAATCCTGCCTGAAGAAAGGGTTACGCGATTTCTGTGTTGGCAGGCACGTTATCACTAGTAGCTGACTACATGTAACTATCTATCATTTTAGTTACCGAAGCCCCAATGTTTGTATTTCACATTTTTATTTCTTATTTTATATCCTATTGAAAAAACAATTATATGTATAAAAAAAATTTGCATCTGACATTTCGCTTAGTCTATTGTAAAAATTAATAGATTAAAAACTGATGATTTCCTTAAAATCAGTCCAAACCTTTCTGGTTGGTCTGGGCGTTGTGATAAGACTAATCACTACCATAAATATTGCACTAAGGACTGAAAGTATTGCAGCAAAGTGTAGAAAGTCGACATATTTTGTTATGGATAGTCTGTTATCTTCTTCCTCACTTCCACATGCAGGTGTCGGGTATACAAAATCTAAAACTGCTCGTATTACACCAACAGCTAAGCTTAGCATTAGTCCCCAGAAGGCGCCCTAAAACAAAAACGAATGTTATCAATAAAGCAGCATCCAAATGGCGTAAAATCCTGATCACATCAATGTATAATGTTTATCACTGATAGCGTACTAATAAATTATACACAAAACGTGAAAAATGTACATTAAGACGTGTGACTTCTTATGATCTTATGATTTGTCGGGATCTGAAATACCGTTAGTATTTTTTACCAATACCAGCTCAAAATTTATATACGAGTTGTGAATTCGTAAATTGTTTATTAGACACATAAGTGTCATTACATGTTTGTTTTTATACGTTACTGTTTCCTCTTCTGTCGTCTAGGTTTGTATTGAAAACATTATATAAAGGTTAATCAAAAAAGGTAACACCAAACCTGTTCTGTCAATCTGTTCCAGAACAAAGCAAGAAGAAAAAGGACACACATGGGAGGAACAAGATAAGATCGTATCGACTGCATATAGAACCAGAACATCCCGCCTTGAGCTTCTTGTAGAACAGGAAGCCATAAAACACTGAGTCCAACTAGAATTAGAACAGTGACTCGGCCAACTATCATGAGCTCTGATTGCGATGCATGCTTTCTAAATTGCCTCCAAATGTCCATCGTCATAATAGAACAAGCGCTGTTTAAGATGGAAGTTAATGAACTCATTAATGCTGCAAGTAAGGCCGCCAACATTAGTCCCCGCAAACCTATAAAGACAATAAAGTAGTGTAATGTGCTGGATCATTTTTATTCTAATGAAAAAATAATTATGCAGACGAATTTAATAAGACAGTGCACACAATTTAAGCAGTTAACCTGTCTTAAATTTATCTCAACGGTAGACATAATTTTCTGAACAAAATTTATTAAATTAAATGACTTGCATTATTACAGAGATAACTGTATTATATTTGAAATTGACTGACATCAATTTCAGACTAAAACAATTAGTTTTCACTTTCTTTGAATGCATCACAAGCAAACTGACTTTTTTACCAGTTTGAGTTGATATACATTGCATATTATACTACACGTGTGTTTATAACCTTCTGAATGATATAACTTTCGTGTTATCACACGATATTAAAAGTCTATATTGTATTGGTAGTTTGCATCATGTGTAAGAAAAGCGATTTATTATAGGATACGATTTTGTTCGCATTGATTCATTTGTAAACCAGGTCTTACCAACGATAGAATAAAAAAAATTGTATTAAAAAGATGTGTGCATCGAGAGCGTTTAAACAAAAAATTAAATTCTTCCTCTGCCCAATAAAATGCAAGTAAATTAAGAACGAAAATTAAACTGAAACAAATAGCTGAATAAGTTATTACAATAAGGCACCTACCATCGGGTAACAACCGCATAACTAGCAGCGGGTACGCTATATTGCTACAGCCAGCTCTGTTACCACAAAATTGAAAACATTTTTCAGGATCTGCGCAGGCGATTTCATCTTGAATAAATGATAAAAATTATAATACATACACGATTGTAGTGTTTATAAAGCAATGCATTTTTAAATTAAAGAAATTTGACATGTATTCCATAAACTAGTACCTTGCAAATTGAACATTGTATAATTATTTATCGAAATAGTCTGTCTTGAGAATATTTAAATTGGAAGCTATAATTATAATTAAATACATACTAGGATATAATATCCTGCTGATCATTCCGGGAATAACAAAGAGCATGAGTCCTGTGAGTTTTAACACTGCGGCAAAAAGGGAACCACCTTTAGCGTGAGCCATATTTTTTGCTGCCAAAGTCCTCTGAACAAGAATCTACAAAATGTATTTGACAAATTATAGCTCGCGTATTCCTAAATGAGTGCGTAATATATTTATTGCAAACAAACCATGGAGTACCACGATTATAAGACACCTAAAATGCCGTGAATCTGATATTCAAAATCGCTGTTAAACACAAACTGTTAATAAGTTTTACCTATGTGTAAAGGGAGAGTTGATTTTCTAACTTTTTATTTCTAACTAATTACAGTTACAATCGTGGTATTTTCTTTCATAATACGGATTTAAAACAACAATTACATATGAAATAACGATTTGTGCATAACCAATAAAGAACTTGGAAGAAAGGTAGGACAAACAAATGTCATATGTAGAAATAAAAAAAGTAATAACATAATTCGCTCCATCTTTAGGAAGTATTTACGAACATATGATGAATGCAAGCATGCAAATTTTCTAAGAATTCAAGTTCAAAATGCCGTAGGTAAAAACACGTGTCTTTGACAGAAGTTTTTCTGGAAAATATTTCAACAGAGAAAAGGGAAAGAGTATCTATCTGTTGATTATCAAACCAACTATTAGGATATAAATAGTAGACGCACAACACTAAAATAACTACAAGACATAAAACTATTGAATTATGGTCCTTGTGTTCAAAATTGAAATTAATCATATGTAGGACAAACATGTAACTATACTGAATGTTGGATGGGTATAGACAAAACAAATCTCTCAGTATTTAATTTTATGCGAGTTGCCATTTTATTCTCCGACGTATACATGTGCATACATATAAGAAAATGTAAACGTTATTTTCTACATGTGCACAGACAGTGACACGAAAAAAGAAAAAAATGTATTAAGCTCCGACCTGATCTTGGCACCAGTTGTACATTCCCAGGACTGACAACCCTGTAAGCGCACCTGTCCATGGTATATCACCAGTCGAAGGGTCTCGGAACATGT
The DNA here is from genome assembly GCA_944474755.1 of Limnoperna fortunei. Classification (NCBI taxonomy): domain Eukaryota; kingdom Metazoa; phylum Mollusca; class Bivalvia; order Mytilida; family Modiolidae; genus Limnoperna; species Limnoperna fortunei. The sequence continues at coordinate 78,223,448 of OX104115.1, forward strand.
GCATGGCGTCTTTCCTAGGAAGTCCACATGAATAGTACGTCTCATTAGCTAGTGTATAGTTTGCTGCACTGATCATGTATTTTGCTGATACTTCATACCAACCCCCGACTTTTATTAAAGCTTTAAATAAACATATAGTTACTTCCTGTGAGTATCGTGATTTTTTTAAATGTGTGTCTTCATTGTATTATTTATCTTTATGTATAACATGCATCAATAAATAGGGATGTACACGAGGTATGCTTTTATGGATTTATAAATGAAATGAGACTTTAAATAAAACTGTTAAAGGCATTCGTTTATAAAAACAATTATCGCAATGCGTTTTATAGTTGTAGACGTGGTAATTAATCCACAGTGCTTTTCATATTAGAACATCTTTGCTTCAAGATATGTTGTACCAAATTACAACAGACACGTATGAGACCCTTGTATATTGACAACCGAAATAAATTTGTAAAATATTTATCGAGTAATAAGTCGATTAAAATGTGTGTACCTTGGAATACAGTTAAATTGGGCATTAAGCTACATGTACATCTACATCGTAAGCAGTACTAACTTAATTATGGTTTTTGGAAACGAAATTAATCGAAATGGTTTATCTGTTCTGTGTTAAAGGATGTACATGCACCATGAATCTTGGATCATCAATCGTTGTTGGCTGTCTCTTGTTTTGTTTTGTTTGAGATGAATAAAATAGTATGGATGAATTTAGACCATCAACTTGCTTAACATCAGTAATCAGCAACAAAAGCCACGGAATATATGTTTTTATTCATAAGGATGATAATAATTAAAAAATAGCTTATTTCTACAATCTTCATCGTTATCAATCAGCAAATACTCATAGTGGCCGTCGTGTTGGAAACTTAAACCCAATTATAGAGAATTCATTATAGATGTTTACTTACCAATGACAAAAAGAATAGATGCACTTATCACTAAAATAATAGACTGTAGTGTATCCGTGTATATTACCGCGGCCAGGCCACCTATACGTAATATAAATAAAAAGTCGACGAATCTCAATATTCTTTGATTAAATATCATAAATATTTACACAAGATTTTTCAATACACATATTTTAAATATTGCTCAGGTGATTAACAAAAACAAAAAAACAATGGTATACTATTAGTCCAATAATAATCCATGACAGCGTCTCATTCTTTGAAAAAATATTGCTACAAAAAACATCATTTAAACAGAAACAAGGTAAATATATGTTTCAGATACTCTGTTCAATATGAAGAATGAGTTAATAAACGTAAAGTTATTAAGGTTTGTCTTACCAACAACTGTGAAAAGTGCAGTGAACGCTAGAATTACTAAAACACACAAGTACAAGTTCCAGTCCAGTATCCTTTGTAGAAATATCGCAGCTGAATACAATTCGGACTACAAACAAATTCAGCATAACAATATATATTGTACAATCAGCGCACTAAACCATACTTTCTTCACCATATTCTAACACTGAAACTAAACTTGTTTGCTAACAAGTATATCCAAAGTACAATTGAATAATTTATAGAAAGTAGTTGAATTTGTTAAAGTAAAAAAGGATAATCGTATGCTTGCAATTGAAGGTCATTTATTGTTGTCTTAATGAATCAAGTATTTAAAGTTTCTCTTCATCAAAAATAAATAAATAAACGCAGTATGCACTATTCTACGTTGCATATAAGTACAGCAGTATATGCACAGTAACTACAATTACAATACCGAAATGTTAACGAAGATGAATCCGATAAGAGCAAAGAAAGCACAATACATTCGGATCCTCTTTCCACCCAACCGTTTCCTCAGATACTCTGGCATGGTAAAAGCCTAAAATAGCAGTCGCTTTTTGATTATCGTTTTCGCTCAATATTAACAAATATCTAAAAAGGTTAAGCTGTTAAAGAAACTGACTGAAAGGAGCATTATTGGACATAGTTCTATGTAGTAGGTACGTCTACTTGCTACATGGTTCTATGTTATAAAATCTACCATTATAACATATTAACTTTCTCAAGTCTTGATTTATCCATTCATTAAAATGATTATAAATGAGGTAAAACATTTACATGTTTGGTTAATTGAAATTAGACCAAGTAATCAAGTGATTTACACAATGGTTCCATTCGTATACAATGGTTTTTAACTCTTATAAAACAAGTCTTTTGATATGATATAGATGAAAGAAGAGTTGTAGTCATCCACCTCTGCCCAATAAGGCAATTATACCAAAGCTTTATAATTAGGTCACTTATGGCAAGTCAAGACTAACTGATATATTATTTGGTTTTTGTTTATGTCGTTGTTAAGACATTTATTTCGTATCGCCCCATCAACACCACAGAGCTGCTCAGCGCTTTTCCAGGTGGCGGATATGGGAAAGCCTGATCGCGGACCACAGTGCGTAACGTGTTTGGAGATTGCCACGCTACTTGCACGATAAAAACCCATTTTATAGATGTCCGTTAGAGTATGTTCGTTTTAGCCGCTACAAAAGGCTAAATTTTCTTCCCCTACTCATACCACATACTTTCCCTGTGCAATTTGAATTTTTTCCCTTTGGTCCATCTTTCCCGAATAGATTTATTGTTTGTTTTTAATTTTGCCCGTTCTGAATAAAGCTGAATACTGCTAACTGAACGGAAACCAAAAATCCAATCAATCAATCAACGCATGATATAACTTAAAGTTGTATACTTTTTCTTTGAAGACAAATGTTTGAATTTGTTCAAACGCTTACCCCGCAAGCAATATAAACTGGATCAAATACCCAACCAAGTGCAATTAAGAAAAACACTGCCTGAAAATAGAATAAATTACTTCTTTATGGTCAAATTAAGAACAGAATTAATAAAAAAGGTAAAAAAGCAGAAAAGTGGAAGTTGCCCTAAACGATTAGTGTCTATAGGGTCTTACATAAATTATAGTTAATTATTAAACAATTGCAATTTATTTAATTTAGTACTAATCTTGTCTATTGTTTCGTGTTGTTCTCTGCTTAGCACATAACACCTATGTAGTCAGGTTTTGAATTGAATATTGGAGTGACATATCTTATTTCCTTACTGTAATGAAAAAAAATGTTGGTTGGCAGTAAAAACAGTCATGTTTCTAGTATTTTGTATTGCTTATGGGATAAATCGAATCGAGAAGAGTTGAAATGTCATCAACAGGTTCAAATTTGCCACTTTAGTTTCATAAATGATTATTCTTAGCCAGTAGATGCAGTTTATGATCTTTCATTTTGAGTGGTTTTGAAGTTGTTTGTTTTGTCGTTTTAAGTTATTTTTTAACCTTAAACACATGTATGAATTGTTTTCATGTCGATTTACTTGACGTTAATGAGTTATTCATAAAACATACGTCGAGGTTGAAACAAACAGAGCAGCAATAGAGAACGAAGTCTTACTAATACATTTGTTGATTTATATATTAAATAAGTTTATAAAACATGAATGACTTGTAGAAAACGTTTTAAAAATATTATAGACATAAAGGGTATGATAAATAGTGTAAAATAATATAATTTTTATTTATGCCTATTTTCCATTTAACTGTATCATTGAGTTTTATTGTACAAATTGTATTACATACATGCCACTCGTATATCGTAACAGCTATTCCCGACGCGGCTGCTAATCCCGCCATACCAATAAACACAGGAGCTCCAATGTTGCTTGCATAAATTGAAGCTCCAATCTAAAAAAAACATGTTAATATATAAATGCATTTGATATAGTCATAACAGTCTATTCAGATTTTTAATATCTGTGGTGTCAAATAAATGCATGTAGTGTTAATTTTTTTGTTCTGTTCTTTGTTTGTTTTCAGCGTAGTTTTCGTTCGTTCAATCCACATTGATCCAATTTTGCCTGTTTCTCAATTATATTTAGTTGGTCAAATCGTTATTCCGTTGGTTATGACATAATGCAAACTGAAACATGCCCTATGGCCAATGTAGGTAAAATCTATTAAAACAAATTATGATAACGTTACGTGTAATTCATTAAAACAACTATATTGTTCTCTTTGCTATTGCTAATAATTATTATGATTTTGTTTTATTTAAAATATTTCATTGGTCACAATGTGTCACATAATTAAAACTATACAACAGTTGAACAGTCTTGCAAAAAACTAACTAGAACATAGTTGGCAGACTAACTACTTCTACCTCAAATGAATACCTGGAACACTAAGTGAAACTTATAATAGATTTGTGTGAATATTTCATACCTTTCAGCCAAATCATAATGACTTGTTTCATATCCGGTATGTAATCATGGTTAATCAAAGAAACTAGCAAACTTCAGTAAAAATTATTGTTTATTTTAAAAAATTAAATTGTTGCTATATGTAAAATTGACAAGATTATTATGAACAAGTTGTCGGATAAATAGAAAGAAGACAATTCTATCAGATGTTGATGTAAATTTTCAAAATGTCCATAACTACAACATATTTATGACAGAATATTATAATAATCAATTATAGCCTTTTAACTTTCGGTCAATACATTTTCTACCAAATTGATCATTTTTTTATTAAAAGACCATAATTGTATATTAAAAGCTATTAACGTGTCACTATATTGGCAAAAACAATTTACGAGTACAACTTGCAGTTGTCATGCATTTATAATATAAACTAAACTTGCCAAAGAATCTTAATAGTGCAAGTACAAGATTTTATGTACAAAAGGATTATTAACTTCAAAAAAACTCAAGGAAAACCACTTCATAAAAAGATTTCTTATTATAGTTACTGAAAAAAAAGAAAAAACATGTCTAAGTCTCATACTGACTTTTACTGGAAAAGGCATAGCTTTTTAAGTTTTAACTAAATTGACTTTTACAGCAACAATCTACTAAATTACAACATACTGGTATCCAATGCATTGTCTTTCCCGCCAAAAAGTATCCAGTTACATTTCCTCTGTTTGGTCTGCATGTTGACTACGAACAAAATGTTCAACAGTTATTAAAACAGTTTCAAAAAAATGTATACAAAGGAGGAGAGGTAATCAAATAACTACTAATTTTCGCGCCAAATATTAAATATTTTAAATAACAGTTATTTCCATTTTTATATACCACAGGTATCGAATATTGAAAGCCTTTCGTTAGGGCTGCTAGATTATAATCAAAACAATAGTGGGTAACGTATTGGAGAATGCTATGCTTTTTGCAGGTTAAACTAACCTTTATGTAAATTTCAAACAAATATAAGGCGCATAATAGGTGCTACGCAAGGCTTAAATCTGTGTCATTACCGAAGTAACAATACATAGGCCGATTACATTTCTTTACATTATAGTGTTATGAATTACTTATAATTTCGTGTGACCTACGTAGCTATCTGCCCTACTTTGCGATTCGCTTACTTGGTTTGTTTGGTTTCCATTTCACGACTCGCGTTAATAAGCTTGGTATCCATCAAATGTAACACAGTTTTAGTTATTATAATATATCAGCTTACGTAAGAATCAATGAAAGTCTTTGAATCCACTCTTTAAAGGCACTAAAATATCGAAGCGATTACTTTAACTACGCTGTGTTCATAAAAGGCGCCCAATATTTGTTATCATTATCAAACATGAATTGATCTGTTTTGGGAAATATCCAAAATGCACTGAAACAGCATTTAATTCTTAGTGTGCGCAAAGTCGCAATTTTTTATTAATATTATAGCATCTTTATTGTTCGAACATTTTCATACGCTGAATGGTTTCTGTTGTTTTTCTTTTTATCTTACAGAAATCAAAAGGAGAGTGATGTCGTCGTTAATGTCAGAAATTTTGCAGGTACGGCATCTGAACATGATTTGTATGACTGCTTTGGCTTGCCGTATAGATAATTGTCTTTTATACATACTTGGTGAACTGTGTTGTATAATTTGCGGAAATTCTTCATGTCCTCGGTCAGAAAATAGAATCATTCTTAAATTCTAGGTGTTAAACATGTTAATTTTCTTTTATAAAATTCACGTTTTTCATTTGTCATTTTTGACAAAATACATGACGGAAATTCATTTATTACATATCTTTTATTATAGCAGGTCTTTAATTTTTGTTTTAATATTTTTAATATGAAAAAAAAATTTTAAACTCACAAAAGTGATTAAAAATATGTATTTGCAAACAAAGAGATCGAACGCCGAAAGACTGACATTTGTAAGTCTTTATTCCTTAAGGAAAGTCCAAACATTTATGAACTGGCAGAAACGAAGGCGTTGTTTGTTGACAAGAAATTGTCCAGCCATTAACTAATTTGTACGTTCAGGATAAAACATGTGCCTGTCGGCGGAAGATTGAATAATGTATACATGCAACATTTGTTACCGCTAAAGTCTCGACAAACGTTTCCCGGAGATAAATATATTCTTTTATTTAACAGATTTTGATATGAACAAAATTCGTAGTTAATAGATGTGTAATTTATATATTATCTTTGGTCATGTTTGGTATCTGAGTTGGCTAAATAAAATTTGAAAAAAAAGAACTTAAAAATCGACATACGTACAAGTTTGATTTTTATAAGCATATCATTGTTTCGGATATATTCAGAGAGATATAAATGATGTCTACAATATTCGCGATTTTCCGTTTTTTCGTTCGAATGCCTTTCAGCACCACGTTGTTAAAGATATATTAAGGTATCCATTGTTTTGGAGGAAGAAGTCTTAGCACCCGGTAAAGCCCCTTCCTTTGGAGGGTAAAGTGGACATCCCTGTCACTTAAGGTTTGAGTAGTCTACACCCTGCATGTCCGCATTAAGTCTCATACACACTGTCTTTGTGTTAACAGTTGTGTTACCAGTATAGCTTATATATGACTAAGCACTTTCGATGGAAGGTAATAAAATGTTGTGAGTGCCATGCATAATTTTAACCATGTTTAGTCAACTATAGAAATACATGAAGATTTTTTTAATCATTTTTGATGTTTTTTTTTATTTTTATGTATAACACTGGTGATATAGAATTGTTTCAAAGGCACCACGTCGTGCACGGTAAAGATCGCCTTTGTTAATGTCGTTTCAATACAGTCGCAACAGTTGTATTGATTCTCCGTCTATTTCTAAATTTTGTTCAGCGACACTTACAGTTTCTTGCCCATTAATTCCATCCCATAACGGCAGTGTCAATTGAATTATTATTTTATATTAATACTACAAACGAGTAAAATTCATTCAAATCGTAATACAATTTAAAAAATAATTACCCAAATTCCAACTGCAACAACAACGCCGAAGTATACTGCTAAAACTGCAAAGTCCCAAGTAGCCAAGGTCTCAACCATGTTGAGCTGCTAATAAATGTTTGATATAAAGTTGGTTTTATACTACTGAACAAAACTTATAGATAAACATATTTCTATTATCCAATAGACATCTTGATTTCTCAGCTTCACCTTCCTTTTTCACTAGCAGAAATGAAGGGTATAACAAAATACCGAACACCGAGGAAACTGAAGAAAAAAAACAATCCGTCAATCAAAGTGCTAGAAACAGCTACTTGATTTGTGCGCAACCAATTGAATCAACATTTATTAAAGAAAGAAAAAAACAAACATAACTGTAACTACAGCCTACTGACAGTTAAAATAAATAATATTAAAAACGAATGAAAACACACGTATTCATTTGTATAAGCATTATATTCCATTTAAAGTAATCACAAAGTACTTTTAATAGTATCTATATATAAAGTAAGTCATTGTCATTTGCACAAATCCGATGTTGTCAACAGATAAAAGATTTTAACAAATCAGTAAATGTTGACTATTGAACTACTCTTTAATACACAATACTGATTGGTCAAAGTGCAGATGTACTGAAATAAATTTAACATGAATTTGCAAAATATGGTAATATTCAATGTAAACTATTTGTTTGCAAATCGTTGCAACATCAATATATAATGGACAGGTTATGGATCATATGTTTTGTGAAGTGTTGCGTGAGACCACAGAGCTGCCCAGCGCGTCACCGGAAGGCGGATATTACATGTCCTCTCGTTGTGGGGTTTTCAGGTCATAATACGGTAAGCCTGAGCGCCGACCACAGTGGATTACATGTTTGGAAATTGCCATGTTCCTTGCCCAATACAATATCCCTGTTGTAGATGTCGCTAATTGTAGGCTAATTGTAGTCGCTACCAATACTCCATACATAGCCAATGGCATTCCAATTTTTTCCTTTTGCTCCATATGTTTTGAATTGATTATTGTTGAAAACTTGTTCTCGTTCTTAATATAGCTAAAATACAAATATCCCTTTCGTAACTGTGACAATGGCACAAAGTAGCCCGAGGATCATTTTTTATTTATGTTACCAATTATGTGCAGAATTGTGCCAGGATAATAACACTTGATTGCCAAATAAATGTAAAACAATATTTCAAGTTTTCATAGGTTACTGTTATATAAATATGTCAGTTTTCAGCGACGAAATTATTTGCACGTTTCATTTAAAAGATTAAAAGTCAAGTTATATAACCTTCTGATATACGCTCGAAATCAGCAAAATTTAAATACTAAAATTAAGATGATGACACGTCAAAGTTTGTTTTAATGCATGATATAAATGAAAAAAAGTGTTTAAATTCTTTCATTTGTAAAGACGATGTCAATACAGAAATAAAACGTAAACTATAACCAACGTACGAACCACGAAATTAAGTACTCCACGACATGTCTTTTTTACTCAACCCACAAAATTGATACTCACGAAGCTAAATGAAACCAACCATTGAAGGTAAAATCAGCAAGCAAACCGACCGAAAAACACGACCTAAAAGTCAGAGAACACGTATAAATACGGATATAAACAAACATATACAATGGTAGCATGCTACGTCAGGAGAAGAATGACTAAAGATAAGAAACTTTGAAACAAAATTTTGCTAAACAAAACAGAAATCTGCATCATGCATATATCATCTAATGAACTTATTTCTCCTTCCGATGCGATTTAGAGCAACACAATTTTGTTTTTGCTATGTTCCTGTCACGTTTATCTCGTTTATGGTAACACAAATATATAAATTTACTTAATCTGTTTACTCAACAACCATACATTTTAAACAACATCTTACATAAACTTTAATTTAAAAGTTACATAAAAATTATAATAATAGCAGCCAAATCTTGTACTTAAGATGCGTTATATTAGCCCCATTTATAAGTCTGTCATTATAGATCCAACTTGACATCAAACAACATAATCTAGTTTTTAAAATTTTTTGTAAAATCCTTTATTAAAATTACCTATATCATCAAGGGAGATTGTATAATTAATTTTAATTTACAGAGCAGTAAATATGCAACTCCGTGACAAAAATAAAACAGTTACTTTTGATCAAAAACATTTATTATAATGTGACTCAGAAAACATTAAAAAATGCTTAAATTTCAAGTGGGAGTAATGATTTACAAATAACGTTGTTTCCATTAGCTACATTGTATAAAAAACGTTTCACTCCTATGCAGCGTAAACACAGCTACCTTTTCTCCCCATTAACAGTTAGTATTAAGCATTAAAGAGAACACTCCCTCTTTTTACATGCACTGTTCATGCTTTGCCCTTCACTGAAAACTTTATAACTGCGTATTATGGTTACATTTTAACACAGCTGAAGAGGTGAATTAAACCTGTTTGTCAGTAAATATCAATATTAACGATAATTATCTATTAATATCAATCATGAAAATATCCTTTAGACTATTCATGTCTATTAAATAATTTTGTAGTGAGGTTTAACATTAATGTGGCACATTTTGAAATATAAACACAAGACTCAAGAACATGTTTAAAACATGTGGCATGAAATGTTCCTGAGTAAGAACTGCATAAAGTTGGGACAATGCATTTGTCAAAATTGTCATTAAGAACTAATTCGTCTACTTTAAATAAGATATTCTATTAAATTGTCTTCTTTGGATGTAGAAACACATCAGGAAAAAACGAAAAAACAGGAATATGCATGAAGGTATGACGTTAGTTACCTTTTAGAAGACAATACAAAGTGTTTTAAGTGTGTTATATCATAGGTCTACCATAAAATTTTACGAAATTTCTTTCAAAAACAAGCTGTGACGATTATATTGCATATCTATACTTATACAACCATAAAACTCATGGTCTTTAGCTACAACACGTACTGCAGGACATTTGCAATCGGTGACTTCAAAGACAACCAATAAGTACCGATTGCATTGATGGATATTATTTGTGTAGCTTAACTCCAGCAAATGTTGTTCCAGCAACGTACGGGAAAAAGTTAACAAAGTACACATCAAAGAAGAAAATTGATGGAACAACGTGAACACAGTGTTGACTGTCACTGGACATGTATGGAGCATTGGGTAAGGCGGGTACGTTTACCTTTTTTAGGTCCATCAATGCGCTCTATCTGTTTTCGAAAACTACAATATGGGTTTTTACTATGCTAAGAGAATGGCACCTTCCAAACAAATTACGCTTCGGAGTTCACTGGCAATCGTTACGTATTATAACTGAGGGCCTTTCCTTTTCGCCGTATAAACTCGATACACAGAGCTCAGTATGTCAAGCCATGAAACATACGTACGTAGCCACTGATTGCTCTTTCCTCAATTTCATACTCCTATTTAGTCCACAGGTCGAGTGTTATTTTGAATTTAAAGCATTATTAGTAATAAAACCCTCAGTAGTGTCTTGTCTCTCAGACAGAAATACCATAAACCAAAATGAACATAGAAACATCGAACCTTAAAATGGCCCAAAAAGGACAGGAAGAGATGGATACCTTATATAATTGCTTTAAGGTTGTCAGGTCGTTTATTAGGGCCCCACCACTTCAGTCTGTCCGTCCGTCCGTCCGTGCGACCGTCCGTCCGACCAAACTAATCGTGTCCGGGCTGTAACTTTTTTTATCTTTTGAGGTAGGCTTTTGATATTTTGAATGTGGGTAGATAATATTAAGGTGATGTGTCGCATAACATGGCTGTTTACCTTTGACCTTAAGGTCACATTATTGCTTTCTGAATGACAAATTCATGTCCGTGCTGTAACTTTTTTCTTTTGAGGTAGGCTTTTGATTTTTGGAATGTGGGTAGATAATATTACGGCAATGTGTCACATACCGTGGTTGTTGACCTGTGACCTTAAACTTTAACTTTAAGGTCACGTTATTGCTTTCTGAATGACAAATTCATGTCCAGACCGTAACTTTTTAATCTTTTGAGGTAGGCTTTTGATTTTTGAAATGTGGGTAGATAATATCAAGGCAATGTGTCGCATACCGTAGTTGTTGACCTTTGACCTTGAACTTTGACCTTAAGGTTACATTATCGCTTTCTGAATGACAAATTCATGTCCGGGCTGTAATTTATTTTTATCTTTCGATGTAGGCTTTTGATATTTGGAATGTGGGAGATAATATCAAGGGGATGTGTCACATACCATGGTTGATAATCTTTGACCTTGACCTCAAGGTCGACGGGGCCCACAGAGAGGGATACCATCTCACTGATATCTAGAAAAAAATCATCCGTTGTCGAAACTATGCAGCCTCACAATTAGGTCAACTGCTGATGTTTTATGTAAAATAGAAAGAGACAATACAACTACCCGTACCATATGTTGTAAGCCGACGTATGATGTAGACATTTTACAGCTATAACATTATTATAGATTTTGCTATTAGTATTCTGTTTTCAAGACCGGACGCTGCAATACGCTACTTAAACAAGGATTTGTTGTACCCAGGTTAATATCAGTCCTTTTGCAAACCGTATGACCATCAACATCTCTATCTAAAAAATTGATAAGATTTTATTTTTGTTAACCGTACGCTTTCTACCAAGTACCTGGCTAATTCTAATGGGAGACACGCACTGCTTATTTGTCTATAGAATCTGTATTCACTTATGGTTCGTTTTTTTCCTGTTTAGTTTTTATTGATGACAGACGAGTTATCTTACATTTTTCTCTTAGATATTTATAAAGGTTAAGGTAAACAAATCGGCAACATATGATCAATGGTAATAATAGTTTTTGTGTGGAAAATATTGCCAGCGCATGTGTTCGTCCTTTTAAACCGTTAGATTTTAGCAGAACATCAATTTTGTTTTAATAAAATGACATAACATATATTTTTGTCAGATAATAGTGCATTACTAAAATATATGTGTTGTTTTGTTGGAATATCCTGCAGCGTGATAGTATTTACGTTAAGTTAGTGATGATCACATAAAAAGGGGTTATATTTTCGACTGTCCTTGGTTGTGTAATTATGCATTGTACAACCAGACCCCCTTGTCAGGGTGAAATTGGTCTAATTTCCGTATACGGGCATTAAAAGCAAGTCTTCACGTGAAACTTGTCATTTCAATTTATGGTTTTTCAGTTGGTTATAAAACGTAACTGTACCAGTTAAAGACATGTTTTGTTAAAATATTGACAAGTACGCCATCATGACATTTAGAAACATCGTACATGATTATTGGTAAATGCATTTTTGAAGTTTTATCAAAAACATTCATATTGTCTGGTTAGTATTGCTTATTAAAAACATTTCACAGTGTTTAATTTGCAATTTATCTGTTGCTAAAGTTAAGATTAATGTTTAATTAAATGTCATAATTTTTTATTTAAACATGAAAAAGGTTTTTATTTGATTTGTTAGTAAAGAATTTAGAGTCTAGAACTAATTTTATTTCAGAAGTGAACAAACAAAATTAAACAGTGTATGTTTAAATTGAACTCAAAGTTGGTATCTAATAGACCAGGCCATTGGGCTCATCAATTAATTAATTAAAAATCATAGCTTAAACAAAATAAAGGTATTATTAATAACAACGAATAATATTTGTGTATAAATGTGCAACTCCGTATTTTTCAAGTGGGCGCAAACTATAGATGATATAAGGTGCCAGTAAATTGTCATGATTATTAAATCGATCGAATTATGTCGCTTAATAGTGGGATAAGTTCATGGTACGGTTATGAAAGGCTACTTTTAAAAAGATATAACTGCTTACATATAAAATTATACAAGATAATCATTCGCACTCTTCGAGACATTCTCCAAATTTTCGGACCATTTTACGCCATTGTAAGAAAATTGTTGAATTGTTGAAATGCTTTTCCTACTGCCTCGATAATGTGGTCTATAATTTATCTAGACTTGCTGATCTTTTGTTCTATGAAAAGCATGACACGTTATCGTTAATATTGATTCTAAACTGAATCAATATGATGTGTTAATTTTTTTCTTTGATCACAAACCGAATACTGTAAAAATACAAAATATATCAGTACTCGTAAAATAATATGTGTACTTGTGATCTTCTTCTGCATGTACTTTACGGAACATTGACATCGTTATGGGTAAAACATTTACTTGCCAATAATTACAAACATCGAAATGATATAGGTAAATTAAAGTGTTTCTTTTTATTCCATGAATCTACTAAATGGAAACATGGAAAAACCCTCTCTCAGCCTGGGATGCATGGTCTGCTTAAATATTAAGTACCTGTAATAAATGAAATCTGTTACGTTATATGCACTCTATAAAGCAGTAAGGAGGAATTATTTGTGTCGAAAAAGGACAACTGCATGAGGACAATGCAAAAACTTAAAACGAAACAAAAAGCATACCGCTTTGCAAATTATGACTGTCGTTGGTATCTTTAATTCTAATTTTGTATGATATTTAACACGCCAATGATCATCTCTTCATTATACGTAACAAATCAAAACAAAACCTCATCATCAATTATGAACATTACTACCATAATTGCATTGTAAGACAGCTCGCATACAATGCACTAACCTATTTGTTCTGTTTTTATATATTGTTTCACTGTTGAGTGCAAATAAATTTTAAACTGAAGTGTTGTGGGAACTGGCGGACCTTTGCTTAGATAGTATTAAACACACTATTAAACATTAAAACATTCAACCGACAAGCTGTGATCATCAGACACAGATTGTACGTACCAATTTCTATGTTGGTACGTACAATTAGTGGTATACACAACTTTAAAAATTAATATTTATCTTTTGTTTTTACCGAGTACCTATGATAAATTCATCAACATATTCATTATTTAAGAGGTCATTATCCAATTGGATGGCCTGTGCAAAAGTAACCGAACGAGCTAGACATCAACATTTTTTATTAAAAAAATCTTTCTTTCACTTAAAATGTCATATATGGGGCATTACATATATAATGCTAAATTACATAAAAATAGGGAAAAAAGTATGGATGTCCACGAACTTTGTGCGGGAATTTTACCTACTTTCATTTCAATGTTGTGGTCACATTGTACCACATTACACACATTAAGAAGTGCTTCAACTGTAAAGACATTGACTGGAAAAAAATTATTCTTGTTCCACAGTAGTGCCATACCTTTCAAAATATCCAACTCTTAAGCAATAGCAATTATAAGCAAACGCAGAAACAAAAGAGAAAATTGGGACTGTTTTGTTATCCTGCCATGTTTTGACATGCACCGGAAATTGATTGATTGATTGATTAATGGTGTTTAACGCCCGAGCAGCAATATTTCAGCTATATTCAGGCGATGAACATGAAATGGATGATAAAATGAACATGAAATGATGATGAATGAAAATGGGATGGGACACAAGGAAAAATAGGGGTAACGGATTTTAGACTGCCACTGGCGAATGGGAGAATGGATAGGGTCGGGCAATTTAGCCTCCTGTAGCGGGATCGAAATCCCTACTCATAGCGAATACTACAGCAGCGTTCTTTAACGTGCGAGGAACGTGGCATTTTTCCCAACACGGTGCACTAATATGGTTTGCGGTCAGGTTTTCCGTATTATGGCCTGACAACCCCAGCTTGCCAGGGGTACCCCATTCAACCACCTGGGGCACACATCCCAGTCGGTCTTTAGGCAAACCGACCTGACACGCCGGTCAGGGTACTGGGCGCTATTTAGTAGCGCGACTGCGGTCTATTCTTTTAGCCACCCGGATCCCGCACGGGGCCACCGGAAATTCATTCTATGAATACGATTATGACCCCTTAAACTACCACAAAACTGGGAGATATACTTTGACGGAATCTAAAGTTTTTCGTTAATCATATTTTTCAACAGACTATTAATGTAAACAAGCAGATAACTCGATATAAAATAGTACGCCTTAATTGCAATGTAATTTAATTAACTCTTTCAAACCAATTAATTAATAAATCCAGAACAATTTATAAAACAAGATAAGAACAATTATGATTAGTAAGATGGAGGACAAATATATTTATTTATATTGTATAGCTTTCATTATCTGGCAAAAGATGTATGAAGAAGGTATCAACATATCATCATGCACATTTTATATATACAAAATGCAACCGATGTATTTTTCAGCTTAAAAACATACACACGGAACATACATCAGAACTAAAACTGAACAAATCTATCTACATGGGTCTTTTACTTAATTTTTAGAAACTTGTTAATTTGATGCCATAACTAGAAAAATGAAACTAAAAATACAATGCCGAATCGGAACCAGTCATGGATAATTTTTTCTCGCCCTATGGACATCTATTTCTCTGCCGGGTTAAGACATCCTTGACTTACTTCTTGCCAAATGGTGACTAATTGTAGCTACTTTTTCGCTGTTAACTAATGCTATTCGTTGCAAAATCTGAGATGAAATGCTAATATGCAACATACAACTGCTATGAAATATGATCAACTTTAAATTAAACTTATCTTAAGAATCATGAAAATATATCAGAACAAATGCCACACGGTATTTATGCACATGTAAACACGAATATCATATGGATACATGACAGTCACGGTTCATTTACATTTAACTTCAGTTTGTTTTATTGAACAGTGTCAGTACCTTGGTGCATTTAAAAGCAAATCGTATTATGCTTTTGTACTTATCCCAAGGTTTTTCTTTAAAATGTTAGGTAATGCTTATTATGAATTATTCATTGACACATTGCCATCTACGTAACATTCAGAATATGTCTTGTAATTCGGCAGTATGTTACAGAATACTGCTTTGTAGTGGAACACTAATACTTGTCAGCAGAAATGTAAAAAAATTGCTCTTACTGACTATTATTACCTTTCTCGGTAAAACTAATTTTCTAAGCTTGATTGTTTAAAAAATAGTGCCTTCATTGTCTAGTTTTAAGAAAAGGGAACGCCCGATCGGAACATAAGAAATTGTAAATTATTGTCGCAGCAGTCCACGCCAAGTATTATTTTAGTAGCTGTTATTTAACTTTTTCTGAATGACAATTATTTTTCACTACCTTCGGCATAATTGTATCTGATTAGTCATTTCAGTGTAAGCGTCATAATTGGGAGATATACCATTGCTACTATTGTGTCTTAAATAAATGCTTTAACTGTGAAAACAAGTAGCCCTTCTGCTGTATTAAACATATGAAATTTGGTCGTATAGCTTTCTCAAGAGAAAAAAAATATTTTGGTGTAGACAATTTAAAAAAAGAAACATTTATTGTCTCACAGTTAAATTGTTTTGATGCAATCTTACAGCCACCATATCCCAGTGCCATCTGTTCATTCAATAAAGATTGACATTTGTTCTTAGTTAAATTTATTAAAATAAATTTTTAATTAATCAGTTTAAACTTCAAGTCTGTATCAAATATTGCTTTCGTTCGTCACATTGATTTAAATGACGACAGGTGTGAATTTTTAAAAGGTAAATGGAGCAAATATAATTGTAGCACTGGAATTTGTATTTTAACCCTTTCCCTTCTACACCAGTACCAGGTACCGGTGAAACGCTTTTCTTGCTATAACGTGAAATGTAACCCTAATAAAATAGGCGTTGTAAAGCCACAGTAATAAACAAGGTATCTAATAAAAGCTCAGAATCTCAGCTTCCATTTATGTATAAAAAAGATGTTTTTGTTGTGTGGTTGTATCGTTTGTCCATAGGTTTAAAGAAAAAAGGATGAATGCTACTTGAATTTTTCCTCCCGTAGTCGGCATTTTTTACTATATAATTTTGTAAATATTTTCACTACAGCTTTGTCGATCTATTGATATCAAAAACAATATTCAGAGTTCACAAAAGTTTTAGAAATCTTTTATGAAATGCGTCAGGAAGACTTACGGACATCGACATCAAGCAAATTTCAGTTTAATTTTAGGAATGTGAAAAATGATACCAGAAGCAGGTCCGAATAGGGAAAATTGAATTGGCATCATAACTCTACTGAC
Source organism: Limnoperna fortunei (assembly GCA_944474755.1). Taxonomy (NCBI): domain Eukaryota; kingdom Metazoa; phylum Mollusca; class Bivalvia; order Mytilida; family Modiolidae; genus Limnoperna; species Limnoperna fortunei. The sequence continues at coordinate 78,240,696 of OX104115.1, forward strand.
TTTATACTTCACAAAACTGCAAAGATGATATAAATTGATGATATATATACAAAGTTATGACCATTTAAACTGAATGGTCTGAACGTTGAAAAGAACGACTTTTGCTATCATACGCGGGCGCTCCGAGGACGATTTATGTAAAACGATCTTGTTCGCGCACCTGTTATTAAATTGAAATATTTATATCCAACATTTAACACAAAAAACTACTAAGGGTTGCAAGTAAAAACCCACATTGAATAAAATAAGTACAATCCGGCAAAATAAAATTTTCTAAACCGTCTGTACGGATTTATTATTCTTCGGTGACTTTCGAGCGGCCGGAATGCCAGTATCCATTTCTTAACCTCCGCCCATTAGGGTAAAGACAAATACCCAATTAAGGGAAGTAATCTCGAGAAACGTGTTTGTGTACAATAGTTGCTTACAGTTACCGCGATATTAATCTATTAAAAAATAAACAATGCACTTAAAATATATGTCGAAACGTCTGTCTTTCACATGCCTGCACTGACTGGACAAAACGTTGTATTATATATTTGCGATACAACGAATAAATTCGAAGGTATTGTTTTTTCCTTATTCGAAGGCCTAAATATGGCGGGAATTCCCAGTGTTAAAAATAACTGACACAATCCCATCCCATTGGCCAATTTAGGTCTGAAATAAATCAAAAACAGATACAACCTTCACTCTTGAAGGGTGTTATTTTTATCCTGATTGCTCATCACTGCAGCTGTTTTTTTTTTTTTTGGAACGAGGCCGTACACGACGTAACCTATTTGTCGCCATTTAACAGATTTTCAACGACAACAAAAGGTCCATAGCATTTTTTCTAGATTTTTTTCAGATTGATACGTATCAACAAAAACAAAGAATATTATAAACGAATGGTTAAGACCCACACACACCCTCAATGTATTGGTTTACAGCAATGTGCCGTATTTATTAGGAAAAATGCCTGTTTTTGGCGTTGCCCAGATACCCCAAATATGCACCAAACGATATTCACCAAACGGCGAATGAATGTATGAATGTCTATTATCATATTAATTATATAAATTTGCAGGTTTATATTTTGTTTATTATTTCCCAATGAATATTATGCTTGAAGTATGGCAGAAGGTTCCTGAAAATTAAAACAAGTTAAATGTTTACAAAATATTTTATTGTGTCCTGTTGTGATTCACACCAGCCTATGGAAATGCATATGCATATTTTGTACTTAGATTAAACGTTTGTTTATACTGTATCTTGTTGTACTTTTGCAGATTTATATAAACATTTTTGCTAGAAATTTTATCAGGAATTTAAGCATAAAAATACGAGTTTAATGCGATATAATATTTGCATTTAATTAGGTTCAGCGTCGGTTTATTAATTTACTTGACATTTAATGTAAATTCAACTTCAAAATAATGTGAATTTACTAAAAATAATATATTTCAAATTTAAATTTAGTTTTATGGTTAATTATTTAAAAGTCTACACTAAATTTACTAAGAATTTTTTAGTCACATGTAATTTTGAATTTACCATAATTTAAAATGTATTTTCTTCTACCAGTAAATTTGCATATAAGTTTAATTAAATTTAAATTTGATGAAATCTACAAAAGTGATCTTTATCGTTTATCATTAAATTGAAGCAGGCAATAAATATTTTAAATAATCTCTTTGCATTCTGTAGTATTCTTTAGTTTACATTTTACAGTCATTATTTGTAATATATGATTAAAACATAACATTTGTTTTGTTATCTTGCTCCAGGTACAGTACTCGCAACACTTTTAGCAATCCGTCAGTGTTCCAAAATACGCCAGCAATCAGTTATCAATCAGTCAGATCAGTCAAATCGTTCCCAATCCGTCAGATCGTTCCCAATCAGGCCATCCGTCAATTGACGGATTTTGAAAAAATTTGGCTGATCTGACGATTTAATTGGACTGATCGCTACAATCCGTCCATTCAACTTCCGGTCAGTGAAATTAATATTTCGAAATGCGAAAATTGGTTTCACTCGCAAATACTAGAAGTATAAAAATGTCAACTGTTAATACATGTCCTCATTTATCACTCGTTTTACCTAAGAATAAGGCTAAAACTGGTCTAAAGTTAAAAATGATATAAATGGAAATTCACCCAATCTATAACTAATGTATCTTAGACGGAATATAAATATCACATAGTGTCATTTTATTAACAAAATAATTAAAAAAAGTAAATTAGAAAAACACTCACACACAATGACTTCAAAAAATATTTGACCTCTTGTGACAAGGCGTACCCCTCGTAATTGTCTTCCACATTTTTTAAAGCGAGAAAGACGTAAAACGTGAAGACGGAATCATAACATTTTTTTTCACTTCGCGCTAGCATTATTTGTATTTATGTTTGAAGTTTGTGGGTGACGTGTTTAGAGAATGTAAGGCTCCTTGCACGATAAGGATCACTTTTGTAGATTTCGTAAAAGAGTAGGCTCAAAAAGTTAAATTTTCCGCCCTTACCCATAACCCATATTTTTTCAGTGGAATTCAAAATTTTTGCCCTTTGGTCCATCTTTCTCTAATTGATTGGTTTTGTTTTACTTCTCGTCATGAATAAAGCTCAAATACTCTCGCTGGAAGAAAAGCAAACATCCAATGAAATAAGTTATTATTTAAATTGTAGGACGCTCTTTTAAAGGGCAAGTTTTGAAAAGATTCTTGTTTATCGATATGACTGTAATGATAATGTTTAAATAGATCTTTATAGACCTAAAGAATTAATGACGTTTCGTTTAAGAAATAATTCATGGCTGCCCCAATTTTATGGATTATTAAAATATGGGTAGGCATTATATTCATGAATATTTTGCCACGAGCGTTAGCGAGTGGTAAAATATTATGCACATAATGCTTACCCATATTTAAATTATCCATAAAATTGGGGCAGCCATGAATTATTTCGATTCTGATATGAAAATATAGAAATTTTACATTTCGCGACTACATACGTAAAGGTTTATTTTGGATGTTCCAATTTCCGAGATCCTCCCTTGTTACAAAATTATTATATTTCTCGTGTAAAACTTGGTAGAAAAAACTAAGAAATATTTATAGGATAATTAATTGGGCGGAGTGAATATCCAAAATATGATCACGAATGCCGCATAACGCATCTGATTAAACGAGTGCGCGGAACTTGTTCCGCGCACGAGTTTAATCTGATGCTTTATGCGGCACGAGTGATCATATTTTGGATATTCACGATGCCCAATTGATTATCCTATTTATTATATAGATCAAAATTGTTTTCGTAAAATTTTAATGCTTAATCCTAAATTTTATGAACGGCGGATGAATATCTGTATAGTACAAAACCAACTGCAACTTTGGCGGGAAAAAACCCGAGAGTGAAAATAAACGATAATTTTCACATGTGATTAACCGTGATTTCTGTCATTCGGAAAATTCGATATTTCATGTCTATCTATATAATAAAAATTAAAAACTAACTCACGTATTTATTGACATTAACAATATAATTTAACAATCAGAACAAAGAACGACAAAATTGAATGCTTCATTACATCAGTCACCGTGTGGAGTTAACCTGGTCCCCTGGTGCAATATTTTTCATTTACGCAAGCTTCACTTTCAAATATAGCCCCAGGTCACCACCAGTTTACTACCCAGTTTGATTGGTTGTTTAAAACGCCATGTTTTAGCTAACTTTTCGCGCGTTTTGTTCCGTAGGAAATTACTGCAAGAATACAATTTAAATGAAGTAGCTACCTGCTTCTTGTTTTCCTTCTTTCGAGTTAAACTGACCTCTTCCGTAGAGTTATTTCCACAAACAAGACATAAATCGATAAAAGCATTCTTTTGATAAACAGGATTTTTATTTGAATTTGATTACCGGACGCCGGACGTTACGTCATAATGCTTTGTATCGGAATTACGTCAGTTACAGTTAATACTGACGTAAATTTTGAGGCATTCCGAATGTTGCAAACCGGTCAAAATCTTGACCGGATTCATTGCTGGTGACCTGACTGTATATTCGAACCGGAAGTCCGCTTACGGTATTGAGAATATTTAGTCAGGATCCCAGACTACGTGTGGAGTATCTGTGACTGTGTTGCTGTGTTTGCGTGACAAATGAAAACTGCTTACCGCATTTGGTCGATCTTATGCTCCTGATGTAGATCCAAAATTGTGCAACTTTAAATCAACAGTTATTTTCCACAATTAATCAATATTTTGAAGTTCGGTTGCGTTTTCATTTTGATATGGTAAATTCGTTTTGCGGTGGAGGCGGGAAAAGTCTCGCGTTGTGCATTGAACGTCATTGTAAACAACGCAACGTCCCTTGAAAACACAACGTAGCAAAAGTCCAGGAAGACATGTAACATGTAAACAATAAAGGCATAGAATAGAAAATGGATGTGTTATCGTGAAAACATGTTTTCTATTGGATTTTCGTATTACAAAGGTACAATATGGAATAATAAAAAAGGCAAAATATGGCTGTTCAAGCCATTAAAAAAATCACACGGGGGTGTGATTTTTTAAATGGCTTGAACAGCCATATTTTGTTGAATATTTAAATAGAAGTTTGCTTCCAAAGCGTTTGAAGGACGTCATATTAGAATAATAACTTACTATTTCGTACTATATAACGTATCTATCTGTAACACAATTTTACGCTTAACTGCAGAATTCGCAGACTTTTCTCCCCGGCGTTATTGGGGACTCGGTGGCTGATTGGTTAGTCACCTACTAGTTATCAACAGGGTGCGGACTGCAGGTAGGGTGTGCCCAACTCCAACTTAATTGACAAAGATTGTTGGTTTTAACCTGTACTCCGGCTTCCTCCCACCCCACCCCCAATAAAAACTGGATGCCATGAAATAAATGAAATGTTGCTGAAAACCTTATACAATCAAACAATCCAGCGGAATTGTAAGTTTAACTACTTTTATTGCATGACTGTCAAAGTTAACTGGCGACAAGAATCACTGTATATTTTACAATACAACTTTGTGTTTAGTACACAATGTGTTTCGATTGACAATGCTAGTTCAACAGTTCAACAATTGTTTATACAAAACACGTTTTATAATTGTATTTAAAAATGTTGTAAACTAAATAAAAACATGCAGGCATACAGTTAAGTAACTAGTTATTTCTAACTGCATGTATTAATGATGTCAAAAAGAAGCTATATCTTTTGCTAAATGTGAAATCAATCTGTTACTGATTGTGTGGGGGACTTAATATACGATAACAAATATACATGATATAATTTAATGACGGATTCTGGATCGCACTGATTAGACTGATCGCACTGATCGCTGACGGTTACCAAGGTAATGACGGATTCATAATTTTGGAAAGATACATTCTTCAGTAATCAGTCTGCGATCCGCCATCAATCAGTCAAAGTGTTGCGATTACGGGTGCAAGTACTATAATAGAGAAACCGACTCGCGATTTAAGTTTTAATTAAGAAATGAGTCTCCTTATTTTTTATTGCGTTGCATAATAAAATTAGTCATTCCTAATAAATAAATATAAACCAGAGGCTCTTAAGAGCCTATATCGCTCACCTGATTTTATAGGCAATGAAGATGGCATTTCCCTGAAGTTAAACTAGGTCCTGTAATTTTCAATAAATTTTAAAGAGGACCATCCAAACAATATTGCTAATAAGTTTTGTTTCTGTTGGTTAACTAGTTTCAGAGAAGAAGATGAAAAAAAAATTCCCATAGAGACCTATGTTATTCTAAGTTATGCGGTGGCGGCCATTTTTTATTTTCTTATTGGTATAAAAAAAACATAAACTTCGAAGAGGACCATCCAAACAATATTGCCGGTAAGTATTGTTTCTGTTGGTTAACCGGTTTTAGAGAAGAAGCTATTTAAAACTGTTTCCCATAGGGTCCTATGTTAAACTAAGTCCTGTGGTGGCAGCCATTTTGAATTTCCAATTGGCAAAAAAAACATAAACTTTATAGAGAACCATCCAAACAATATTGCTAGTAAGTTTTGTTTCCATTGGTAAAGCGGTTTTTAGAGAAGAAGCCATTTAAAACCTTTGCCTGTAGGGTCCTATGTTAAAGTAAGTCCTGCGCGGTGGCGCCATTTTGAATTTGCAGTTGGCATAAAAAACATAAACGTTATAGAGGACCATCCACGCATCATTGGTAGTAAGTTTTGTTTCGATCGGTTAACCAGTTTCAGAGAAGAAGCCATTGAAAACGTTTGCCCTTTGGGTCAGGTGAGCTAAAAAGTAAAGAAAACTGAAACAATTTAATAAACAAAACAACTATGAACAATTCTTAAGAAGGATTCTAGTGAACGGCGTATTATTACGCACGCGATGATTTATCAACGTTTAGGCAAAAACTAGTAAGGTGGAATTGTCGCCATAAACATTTTCCTATGGAAAATAAAAAATACTAATAATGTTTTTGTTTAATCAAATAACACTGTTTCATCAATATTTATTTATTTGAAATAAAAACACAATGAACAAAAAAAATACAAAATATGATTTCGCAAGTAGTGAAGTATGGAAGGATCTTAACTAATTAACTACTGATAGTATGATTTGGCCAAACTAAACTAATATCTAACTCCGTATTTTAGAATATCATGAAATTGTGCTGAATTCTGGTCGTCAGTTTTAGTTCAGTTTATCCCCCTTTTATCTTACGAGGACATGTTTTGAATTATTCCCCTTGGCTTAATTAAGTCATTTAATTATTATTTCGTGGAAGAAAAAAGTTTATTCAATGTTAAATTAAGACAGCAGGCCTATGTTCAAGAACCAATTATTTTTCATCTGAGTCTAATCCGTCTTAACTATATGTTACCGACACTTTATTTTCTAATGAAAGGACTTTTAATTTAGTAATTTGGCCAGCTTATAAGAACTATTTAGTATGGAAATGTCTGCCAGTCAGCCTGATATTGTATATATATTTTAAGATTGTGGCCATATAACAGAGAAAAGGTTGCGATACCGGTTGTAAAAAGTTGGCAAGAATCCTGATGTGTGTAATGTATATTGTTGATTGGCACAATACAAGTGAGACAAAGCGATATTATTTGTTCAATACACATTTTGATCAATAATAATTCGTTTTATTGAGAAAAATATAGCAATATACTGGTAATTTAATACTTAGGTTACGAGGTCGTAAAATGTCACTGCTTGAAAAAAGGAAAGTCTTGCAGAGATTAGAACACCATGGAATACTTGTTCTCTGCAGAAGTAATCACAGGTAACAAAATCTTCAAGTCACGTGGCTAGTACTTCACCAATTTTTCTCAATTGACATCATTGGTAAATTTATAATCTTGGTATTTTTAATGAGATTTTATTAAAATATGAAGATTGTTTCGTCCTGTCAGCATTCATCATGACATTGCATTATGATGTTAAGGCTCGACCAAATGACAAGAAATGCATACGAAATTAATAACTAAAACTTAGGTAAAATGAAATCAGAATCAAGCATATGATAAAAACAGACATCTTCATGCTTTGGATTTTAAACACAAATAAAAACTGAGTCGATCTAAAATATCTGTTTCATATTTAACCCACGACCGATTGATGGAAGGAATTCAATAAAACAAACAATCAAACTAAAACAACAACCAGCTCAAGAATTATTAGAGAAAATCGTTAACATCAACATGTATTTAGTAGTAAATTATAGAATTTTTTCAGAATTAAATGGATAAATCATATTTGCACACTTTAGCCGGAAATCCTAGAAACTATTTCTAACGATGTAACAAGAACACAATTCAGAAATAATACGTGAAAATCTCAAAAATTTATTAAACTTGTATTATGTCATTATTAACATTGTTAATATATATTTACTTGATTGCAGGTTTGTTTTTTTGTTTATCTAAACGATGTTTAACGCCACTTTCAGCAATTTTTCAGCTATAATTTGGCGTCCAGGTTTTTTTGGCGGAGGAAGCCGGAGTACCCGGAAAAAACCCCGACTTTCGGTAGGAAAAGTAGCAATCCTTGCCAATTAGGATTAAAGTCGAGCGCACAATGCCCGCAGTGAAACCTCAGTGTTGACAGACCACGTGATCAATAGTAGACGAACTACCCTAACCACTTTGCCACCGAGGCGCTCTTGATTGCAGGTACCCATTGAAATGTAGAGCCACGGCACAAGGATCGTCTAAGGCCCCTCAGAGTGGGTCTAAGCAAAGAAGCAAAGCCCTGGGGGAAGGCCTGATGTCGAAGCCTTTTTTTCCATATCTTCGCCAATCAAATATTTTTTATCTCTCGAAAGCATAATGAATTTTGGATCAGCATAAATTAAGAACTCTGTTTCATAAGTCATCAGGGGCCTCGTTGGCCGAGTGGTTAAGGTAGTTATATCGTCTACTATTGATCACGTGGTCTGTCAACACTGAGATTGCGGGTTCGATTCTCAATGTGGGCAGGGTGTACTCGACTCCAATCTTAATTGACAAGGATTGCAAGTTTTCCTACCGCAGGTCGGGGGTTTTCTCCGGGTACTCCGGCTTCATCCCCCAATAAAAAATTGGACGCCATGATATAGCTGAAAAATTGCTGAAAGTGGCGTTAAAACATCAAACAAAAGTAACATAAATCATCAACAGTCGAACGAAGTATGGGGAGAATTAAGATGCGCAAAAATTAATAATATTTTCGCATTTGTCGGCTCTATTTCTATAATAAACGTACTACAGACTGTTCATTTATTTGCGCTTTCTCAGCTTTGAGCTGTATGTTTGCGTAATAAATGTTTGTTATGTATGAAGTTAAAAGCGGATGTGTTTATGGTTTGTTACGTGCTTTTGAGCATAGTGTACAAAAGTATGCACTCGACTCAAATCTTAATTGACGAGGATTGCCAGTTTTCCTACCGAAGGTCGGGGTTTTTCTCCGGGTAATACGGCTTCCTTCCCCCAATAAAATCGGGACGCCATTGCTAAAGCTGAAAAATTGCTGAAAGTGGCGTTGCTGAGTTGTAGCAAAGGTTTTGAACATATGAACAATTCCTAACACAGGATCCCTCCTTTTGTTATATTTCTAAGATCCAATCGTTACACAATGAAAATTGAAACATGCTCAGATAAATAAAAATTGTATGTATCTTACATCTGAATCTCCATGTATTTATAGATATGTACAAACATCAACCTGCCGCAAATTATGTCTACGATGTTTAAAAAGTATTAGAAATAATGGTTTTGGTAAGAGTTTTTAAGGGTTTTTAGGGGTAAAGAAAAGAAAGTGATATAATTGTTTTACTTAAAACTATTATCATCTAACATCTTGCTTTCTTATTCTTAAGAGAAGCAACTGAAAATCAATATATTTATTATACATTCTACGACCTATTAATAGTACATTTGTGTTCAAAGCAATTTATTCAGGACCCTATAGTTAAACTAATCCCAGATTTACTTTTGTCATTATTATGGGTATCAATCTTTTCATATGCAATAATTTATTGGCGGTCAGATAGTGTTAATTGATGCAGTTTCCTTCAATTATTCATTCCCTATCTGGCCATTTAATCATGCATTATTATACTTTCTGTAAGAATGTCCTTTAATAGAAATATTTTACTATTTTGACATATATTTCTAAACGAATTGTGCTCCGTGCACTATGCCCTCATAGATTGTCCACCTGCCTAAGAAAACTATTGATTTGGACACGTCAATTAATTGTAATTCACGCGAATGGGCGGGGTAAACTTGTAATCAATGATTGATCACGGCTGCGCTTTAAATAAGGTATTTTTATCCTAGTCAACGGAAGAAGCCGATCAACGTATAACGTCTGCAAAAAAAAACAAAACAAAAACAAAAACAAAGCGGCGGTGTAAGCCTGAAAATGTCCAGGTTTGGGAAGGACGATCCCAATAAATTTCGCAAGGAATACTTTTACATCACAACGTGGCGGGGTATCATTTAATGTTCCATTAATGCCCTATTTTTCTTCTTGTTATAATTTTCCAAGTCAAGACAGTCAGTATAATAATTATAATAATGTTGTGTTTAGCATTCACTATGCCAAAATAGTGGCCAAGGTTGAAGACATAGTGAATGCTAAAGTACATTACACCTCTGACGCGAAATTGGTATTACCGTATGTTGTAGACCTGGATATAAGTCCTAATACATTTCAGTCAACTTATTAGTTTCTTCCTGTGTAAGAATTTCTACCGAACTTCTGGGGAATACGTATGGCTCAGTTAAATTCCATTGTTGATCCCCAAAAGGAGCATTTTTCTTAGCCATATACAAAATTTGTAAAATGTCTTCCTGATTGTTCTTTGTTATTATCGATTCTGGCATGCCTTCTTTCAAAAAATTTAAGTTTTCCCAAAATATCTTCAAACTGAGAAGGAGTTTGCATCGACCTGACGAAGAAAGAGTCAAGCAAGAAACGTCGCATTATTTGCATCTCAATTGATCTGGTGTTTGGCAAAGATCCAAGATGATCATTGTATCTTTCAAAACTAAATAGCCAGAATGAATAAACAGAACCATAGTCCCCAATACAATCAGCCAGATGAAAATTGGTGTTACTTTTATATTTCCGTATTTCACTTCGAACTGAGTAAAGAATCCTATTATGAATTTCTCGTACTTAACCAAGTCAGCAGTGTTAATTATTTTTGTTGCAACACATGTACTTGCTAGAACAAACTTACGACATATCTCAGTCTTCCGATGGTAGTATATCTTTCAGTGTTTAAATCGAAAAGATATTTGTCTAGTTTTTCATTGGTCAGCTGTAAAACTTCCAAAAGACGACGCAATTTTTCGGCAAGCTTCTGACGTCAGATGCTACAATCACTGAATCGACACAATGTTGAACTGTTTGAAGTTTTTTAGTGTCCAAGATTTTGGTTTCAAGCCATATTTTAACCATTTTCTGCTGTGCCTTGATATAAATTAGTACATGGAGGCAATAATAGACATGCGTATGAGATTAAAATATTCTAGTTCACATAGACGAGAATATCTAATGCCATGCTGACTTTCTAGACATTCTCTATCGGATTTTGTTGAAGATTTAATTTCATCTAATTTGTCAAAGTGTTCCTGTAAATTTCTTGGAGTCCAATTTCTTACATCAAATCCGCTGTAGTTTTTCTTTCCAATATCACCCGGAAAATTGTTCATGCACTTGGAACATCAGAGGGTCGCAGCATGTCCTAGAAAGCCACAAAGTTTTCTTGTTGCTGGAATATCGCACCCAACGCACATGCATGCAAGTTTAAATATGACCTCATCTTCTGGACTGCTATATGACAGCATCTTTTAATTCCTTCACTAATGGGTCAACGAAACTTGGACTGATAGTTCTCCATCCATATCAGGTGTAATGCCAACCAAAATAACTTTTTTTAACTTGAGCCGTTCTTCTCGTGGTAAATTGAGAATAATTGCGTATAATACCCCACTTGAGTAGCAAACGATTTCAAATGGCTGAAACCAGTCTAAATTCAACATAAGTCCATAATTTTGTTGACTGTATGAAGTAATGTATTCATACTAATTCGACTAACCAGCTTGCCAAATTTGCTTTCTAGCACAAATGTTGAACAATATTACTGAACAAACACTTCATATAACCAATTCGTCAAAAAAAGTACTAACTTGGATCATCCCCTTCATATTGTGTAGTTTCGGATAAAAACGGTTTTACACAAAATATGTGACGGACATAATTTTGAAAGTGACTATATAACTTATCCGCCTCCTAATGGAGGGTGGGTTAAGTAAAAAAATTGTAACAGACAATGTTATGAGGGTTCTTTTATCCAAAAACTATTTTATTAAATAACAAATAATTCCTGAATGTAACATGTATTTGTAAAATAAATGATACGAAAACCTTGCAGTACAACTTAACATTAATAAAAGACACGGCCGGTATTATGAAAACCTAAAACTGAACTGATAACAGAAATTGATAAATATGTGAAAACAAATGTTACTTCAGACAAACTTAAAAAAACTTAAAAGGTTCTAACATAAGCAAATTGCATTTATAATCATTGCACTGAAGTTAATAACTGAATAGTAAAAATGTCACTTAACACATCCCTGCTCAAGAGAAAATTTATCGGTTCGCGAGAAATTTGCGATAAAAGATAATATAGTGCCTCAGTATAGTGTACAGATAATAAACGAGAAAACATTGATGGATAACGCTTATAACTACGCGACAGGCACGGAAACTAGGTCAAAGTAAATTCCATAGTAAAAGTTTATCAATGAATTAGTTGCGATCAGCTGAAAAACAGGAACAATCCAAACCAGTGCAAATAGATAACATGTTATGTTACGGAATACACGTGATTATATAATTCCCACTGAATTCAAATTGACGAAAAACATATATTCCACAATATAATAATCTGACTGAATTCGAATAGAAAAACGACATATATTCCACAATATAATCGAATAAAACTCATAAATCACTGACGGTTAAATTCTTGACAGTCCATCGGTATTTTTGTTGGCTGACCCTTTACGTTAGACCATCGTTAGGTCAATGCCCATCTTATCAACCTCTGATTCTTGTCGTTCATTTTCTGGAGCCAAGTTAATGGATTATTATCAGTTTAAATGACGAATGTATGCACAGAAAGAAAGTAGTTTAAAGATTATATTCCACACGATTGACAAATATTCCTTTTCAACGACGGAATAATTTCTTTCTCTCGGCAATAACTTCCTGCTCCGAAAGGCAATTGGATGCTTTTCCACTTAGAATAATTGACTCAGAACAGCTCCCACGGCATAGTCCGAGGCACCTGTTTGTAGTATAAATTCCTTTGTAAAGTCCGGATTTCTCAAAACCGGAGCACGGACTATCGCATCCTTCAACTCATTGAAAGCTTTGATTTCATAATCAGTCCAATTAATAACTTTCGCCTTTTTCTTTTATAGAAAATCGGTAAGCGTCTGTGAAATTGACGAAATGTTCCTAATGTATCTACGATAGTATCCAATAAGTCCCAAAAATGATTTCAGTCCTTTCTTATTTATCAGTAAAGGGAATTCCGTCATACCTTTTACTTTAGTTGGATTCGGCTTTACCATTCCACTTCCAACGATATGCCCCAGACAAGGTATTACAGAACACCCTAGCTCACATTTAGACGTACGTTCAGTAAGATTTGCTTCACGTAACCTTCCAAATACGGACCATAAATGTTCGATATGCTCCTCGAATGAACCACTGTTGACAACTATATTATCAAAATACGCTGGTACGTATGTTAAATCACCAACAACTCCATCAATCAAGCGTGCGAATGTGGACAGCGCAGTTTTTAGACCAAATACCATGATAGTAAACTCACATTGTCTAAATGGAGTAATAAGCGCTGACTTTGCCGGGATTTTTTTTGTTTTTATGGAAACAGTGTCTTGTTTGAATTTTATTGACATGAATATGATAGATTATCAGTTGATTACTGGAGAAAATTGACTTGTTCACTGTTTAACTGCTTTTACAAAGTTATTTATTATTATTTAGTATTTAAGACGATTATCAAAGTATTATTAAATGCTTTTTATTTCATAGTGGACAGGTTATATTACAGGGTTTTAATGACTGCCTTTACGGTTATCCGTTGGCCGTTATTACAGACCGAGGATATATAACCAGTAGTATTAAAAAAAAAATCTATTCTTATAGAACATTTATCAACCTGTTAGAAGAAGATAAAACGAATCTAGAAAGGGACCCAAACTTAAGATAAATATTTCGTTATAACGAGATACTATCTCGTACTAACGCGATCCCTATCGTAATAACGAGCTAACTATCTCATAATGACGAGATAACTTTTTGTAATAACGAGACGAGATAAGTTTCTTGTAATAACGAGATAGTTATCTAGTAATAACGAGATAATTATCTCGAAATAACAAGATATATATCTCATAATAACGATCTAATTTTCTAGTATTTACGAGATAACTCTTAGTGAGTTTGTAATTTATTAACGTATTAGTCTTATCCTAAACATTATTATTTTAGAGATTGTTTTAAAAAAATTTAGTAAATGCTATTTTTATAATGCTCTCAGGTTAGGGGAAAACAGAAGAATTAATGTATCTTTACTTTTGTTACTACTGATCATATACTAAGTATAAGTGTACTAGTTTTACATATAGTGAAAGTGAAATGTCTATAACTTGACACACTGGACTGACAACCCACATCAAGATTACCAGTGCAACTCTTGCAAGTTACTTCCGATTTTATCAGAGGTCTCTCGCTTACATATCTGGAAATAGTGCCTTGTTTGAACTTTATTGACATGAATATGATAGATTATCAGTTGATTACTGGAGAAAATTGACTTGTTCACTATTTAACTGCTTTTACAAAGTTATTTATTATTATTTAGTATTTAAGACGATTATCAAAGTATTATTAAATGCTTTTTATTTGATAGTGGACAGGTTATATTACAGGGTTTTAATGACTGCCTTTACGGTTATCCGTTGGCCGTTATTACAGACCGAGGATATATAACCAGTAGTATTTGTAAAAAAAAAATCTATTCTTATACAACATTTATCAACCTGTTAGAAGAAGATAAAAAGAATCTAGAAAGGGACCCAAACTTAAGATAAATATTTCGTTATAACGAGATACTATCTCGTACTAACGCGATCCCTATCGTAATAACGAGCTAACTATCTCATAATGACGAGATAACTTTTTGTAATAACGAGACGAGATAAGTTTCTTGTAATAACGAGATAGTTATCTAGTAATAACGAGATAATTATCTCGAAATAACAAGATATATATCTCATAATAACGATCTAATTTTCTAGTATTTACGAGATAACTCTTAGTGAGTTTGTAATTTATTAACGTATTAGTCTTATCCTAAACATTATTATTTTAGAGATTGTTTTAAAAAAATTTAGTAAATGCTATTTTTATAATGCTCTCAGGTTAGGGGAAAACAGAAGAATTAATGTATCTTTACTTTTGTTACTACTGATCATATACTAAGTATAAGTGTACTAGTTTTACATATAGTGAAAATGAAATGTCTATAACTTGACACACTGGACTGACAACCCACATCAAGATTACCAGTGCAACTCTTGCAAGTTACTTCCGATTTTATCAGAGGTCTCTCGCTAACATATCTGGAAGTAGTGTCTTGTTTGAACTTTATTGACATGAATATGATAGATTATCAGTTGATTACTGGAGAAAATTGACTTGTTCACTATTTAACTGCTTTTACAAAGTTATTTATTATTATTTAGTATTTAAGACGATTATCAAAGTATTATTAAATGCTTTTTATTTGATAGTGGACAGGTTATATTACAGGGTTTTAATGACTGCCTTTACGGTTATCCGTTGGCCGTTATTACAGACCGAGGATATATAACCAGTCGTATTTGGAAAAAAAACATTCTATTCTTAGTGAAAGTGAACTGTCTATAACTTGACACTCTGGACTGACAACCCACATCAAGATTACCAGTGCAACTCTTGCAAGTTACTTCCGATTTTATCAGAGGTCTCTCGCTAACATATCTGGAAGTAGTGTCTTGTTTGAACTTTTTTGACATGGAAATGAAGATTATCAGTTGATTACTGGAGAAAGTTGACTTGTTCACTGTTTAACTGCTTTTACAAAGTTATTTATTATTATAGTATTTAAGACGATTATCATAGTAATATGGAGTAGGCATTGCCAAAATGCGAGCACAGACTATATAGTCCTTTATTATTTTTTTTTAAGTTTGCTCACAATTCCTTGTTCATTAATTTTGTTAATATTTTTATTAATAACATATTCTACTTTATTGAATATGGTGTATTATATAATTATGCAGACGATAACAAAATGTCATATTCTAATGATAATTATGATTATTTGATTACAATACTGGTTAATGAGAGCACAATATTACTAAACTGGTTTAAACAAAACAGAATGTAGGCAAATCCGGACAAATTTCAGGCAATTGCAGTCGGCACTAAAACTTGCAACGAAAAGCCTATTTTCAATATTGAGTAATAACTATCTCTTGTGACGAAGTTGTAAAATTATAAGGTGTTGATATCGATTATAAACTTAACTTTGTCCGACATATTAAAAATATTTGACATAAAGCATCTCAGCAACTCGGTGTATTAAAGAGCATTGGCTATTATTTGTCTAAACTAATCAATTTACAATTTTTCATATTTTATTTTATCACATTTTAGTTTTTGTCCACTAGCTAGGCATTTCTGTAGTAAGAAAAACAATGACACGTTAGAAAAGATACAAAAGAGGGCTCTACTTTTTATATATGATGACTACAGTATGCCTTATGACGACCTTTTAGGTAGAGCCAGGGTACCATCGTTTACGATAAGGCGGATGCGAAATATGGTATTTGAATGTTTTAAATATTGTACAAGTTTTCACCGTCATGCTTACATCATCTCATAGTTTTTAAAAACTGTAGAATTTGCGATATTCAAATATTTTAGATATACGCCGAGTCAATAATTCTACTTATTGAAAGAACAGTTTTATAGACTCAGCAGTTGTATAACGGAATTAATTACCTGAGCATTTTAGACAAATTGGAAATTTGAATCAGTTTTAAAAATATTTTGAAATCCTGGGGTGGGAAAAATTGTGATTGTCATATTTGTGGGCAATACTAATACTAATTAAAACTCTCATGCCTTCCTTCTACCATACATAGCTTACTCTTATTCCATATGTGTTGTTAGTTTTAGTTGTATATATATACAACTTGTATAACACTAGTGCTTTAAATGAATTTGTGCTGTGTGCTTACGTGTTGTTTGCTTGTCTCTTATTTTATAACTCTATCTATGCTCTGCTTGTCTTTTTAATTAGGTCTTTATATGTTATGATTGCCTCTTTTAACTTTATGGTTACAACTCTTCTTTTTACTTATTGCTTATATACACATAAGCCTTGATTTTCCATTAATTGTGACTCTTTAAATTCCTATGTATATCTCTTTTAATGTGCTTAAATATGCTATGCCATTCACTTTTGATATTGTGTTTGTGTAGGCTTTGTATATTTTCTGTATTTATTATGTTATTAGTCGCTCAAAAGCTCATTAGAGCTTGTGTTGCTATGTTGTTTTACCATGCCGTCGTAACATAAAGCTTATTATTATTATTTTTTTTTTTATTATTATTATTATTATTATTATTATTATTATTATTATTCAACAACGTAAACTAAGATAAATATTTCACATTTTCATTTGAACACAGTTTTATTTTATTTCTCTGACAAGTTATTAGGATTCCACTTGGACATGTCAGATATATGTAGAAATAATAAAATAAACAGATTGTAGAGTGACAAGAGGGCTCAGATAAATTGCATGATACATTAATTGCATATTGATATTTATTTCTTTTATCTTATAAATACCGAACAGATAAATAGAAAAAGCCTTTTATCTAGCTATAAGATCAAGTATGTGTAAATGAATTCATTTTCTTCTTCTTACATGGATGTAGAAGAAATAATTTGATTTGATGATAAATAAAATTCACGGAAAGTTGGACACCAGACTAGTATTAAGTCTAGATAAATGTTATCATGAAAAAAAAAGGCCAATTGTCTGGTAAAAATTGAATGTGAAGGAGGTTGTATCTAGATAAAACTATTTATTTTTAATGTTTTTCTCTTTTGATACCCGGGGGTTCAAGCTAATAGTGGGCAATTTTCCGTTCAGCAACCAGTGACTGGTACTCTTGACTGGTTAATAGTGAATTAAATTCAAGGGTGACAATTTCTTTTCACAAGCGAGACAAAAAGCCCAACAGTTTTAAAATAATATTCCAAGGTATATTGAAATACATTTCAATATACACATGTTTATACTCATAAATGAATGTAAATGGAAAAAGGTACCTGAGTCTAATAAATATTAATTTGCATATTTCAATTTGTAACATGTTTAAAGTTTAGAGGTGTGCAGATAAGATTAATATAGAATATATCAAGTTGTGGGCCATTAACAACAAGACAAATAATTGGTATATTTTAATAAGACATTATTGCTCAACAGGAACATTTTATAATTTTGTCGTTTTTCAAAACGCTTCTCAAATTTTGTAGAATTTGTGTCTCACATTAATATAAAAATTCAAATAAAACAGGTTTATTACATGTATGATAAGAAATAATATGGCCATGAATGACATTAGAGCCCCGGGAAGCAAAAAGCTCTGACGGATTGCATCGATTCTGTGTTTAACAGCTGTGAATGTGAACAATTTTTGGTTTTTCTCTTTAAGACTTAATTGATTGTTTATGCCAGCACTTAAGACCCAACTATAATCACTTAACTCAGCAAGAGTCTTTAATTAATATTTATGCATGGCTTCTTTGGGGTATTGCAATAAAGGGGTAGTTTGGATCCCATTAACCAGTTCAACTTCAACCCTGCCACATTATGATCAAATGTGAATTAATATACATGCATTATTAAACAATGCAGATTTCCAAAACTGTAATGTTCGTGTATGTGCACAATTAAATGAATAATATAAAATATTTTTGCAAACAATTTCGTCAAATTTGCTGGTCTTATTAACATTGAGTTAAAAATTTTACTTTTTAATTTTTTTGGGTTGGCAATTTTATCACAAATGTTTTGGTCATGTGTATTTTAACAATAGTTTAATGTAAATTATTCTCACCTAAATCAATAATTATTGCTAACATTTATGATTTAAGTGTTATAGGCAGGCAATGCAGTGTTTTTATATGGGTAATTTAATTTCAACCACTAATTTGTAAGGGTGTCATTTTGGTTATACAACTGCTGAGAAACTAAAGTAAACCTTCTACATGCTCTACTAAAGAGTTGTCAAAACGGTTGACAAAGATATTGTCTGCAGTGAGGGAAGGACAGCAAATATTCTGAGAAACTGTTTATTCGCGAAGTAATATTAATCACATGTGGATTCTTAAAAATTCAACAGAACTTTTGGAAAATTTCAAATCAAGATCAATATCTAAAATTTCATTTGTTAGAACCTTTGATTTTTCAACTCTTTTTACTACCTTGCCGTACGACAAAATAAAATCCCGTCCTAAGGAAATCATACACAAAGCCTTCGCTTCCACATATGCCTGCAAATATGTAGATTTAGCTTACGACAATGCGTTTTTTCTACTAAAAAATTGATAGGCAAATTATTCTACTGCGAAGAACAGGTTTATAGTATGCTAGATTTTCTGATCGACAACATGTTGTAACTGTTGGAGGATGTGTTTTTCAGCAGAAAAATCGGAATTCCAATGGGTACAAACTGTGAACCACTCCTTGCCGATTTGTTCATGTATTCATTTGTAACTGAATTTCTTCGACATCTTATTAAATACAAGAAAATAGTAGAAGCTAGGTCCTTTAATTTAAAATATAGATATATTGATGATCTCCGTTCAGTTAACAACCCTAAATTTGATGAATATATCCTTCTGACCTAGAAATTAAAGAAACCACAGAAACAGCTACATATACATCATTTTTTAGACGTACACCTCGACTATGACATCAACGGTCATCTTAACACAAGAATTTACGACAAACGAGACGATTTTAATTTCAAAATTAAATTTTTTTTTAATTTTCCTCACATATGCAGCAATATTCCAGCTTCTCCTACATACGTCTATTTATCAGGTATGCAAGAGCCTGCAGAGAGTATACTCATTTTTGCAAACGTCATTTATTTCTTCGGGATAAACTTATTAACAGAATTTACAAGAAAGAACGACTCGTTCGCGTCTTTAATGAGTTTTGCTATAGATACCACTTCCTTGTCGAAAAATATTCCATCTCGTTTGAAATTTTGGTTGTAGATAGTTTTCCCAATTTTCGAATTCAGTGTACAGTGAATGTGCTACGATGGTTGTTGGATACACCTATTAGTGACTAGTGGTATATGATACCCATCCATGTTAATCAACTAACCAACTCAAATTCTACAGTAATGGATGGCAGAGGTTTGGCATGCCATATACCTGGCTTAACCCACCATTTCTTTTTTAAATGTCTGTACCAAGTCAGGACCATTGCTGTAGGTTCTATATTTTGATAACTTTTTTTACTTCTGATTACTGATCATATAGACGTGAATGCCCTGAATGTGTTCTTTAAGGTCCAACATTTTAAAATTTCATAGTTCTGATTATCCAACATCAAAAGTTCTTATATATTATCGTCCATGATTTTTGTGTTTATAATTGTTCAATGAAAAATCTGATTCGTGTTTATATTTAAGATTAGAAATGATCATTAATTAATCTTATAAATAAAAATAGTTATATTTTATTAAAAAATTAAAGATTTAAGATTGTTTGTTTATTGAACACTGTGGAAATGTAAAGTAATTATCATAAAAAGTAAAGATGTTTGATGCACAGTTACATTTGTACACAATTGAGCTAATGAATACTGATTTAGTCAGTTGTTTTGGTCCATAATTAACTTCATTCTTACATAATATATTTTAATAATTAATGCTTTAATATATAATACAGCTATTATTTTTTTTACAATTCTCACTAAAATCAAATGATCAAATACAGAAATGTAGTATCAGTAAAATAATTGGAATGATTTTGTCTGGATCATTGAAAATGTGTATTCTGAAAATTCTTTTGAATACAATGCTCAGATTAAGATTTTTCATTCTTGTCCAACATCATAGGTTCTAGTAATAATTGTTTATTCTTTGCCCAGATGGTACACAGTTGTTATAACATTCACATTCAGTATTTGACTTCCCTACTAGTTTGTTTATCATAGAACTAGAAGATTATCCACCCTTTATACTTAATGTGAAATGTTCCAAAAAGATAATTAGCCAAAGAGTATCAATGATAAACAGTTGTTTGTTTGTTTGTTTGAATGTTTAACGCCACTATCATCAATTTTTCAGTTTTATCCAGTTTTTATTTAGGAAGCCGGAGTACCCAGTAACCCCCCGACCTTCGGTGGGGATTGATATAAAATAAATTCTTCAGTACATGTACACTCAGGATGGAAACAGGTTTTGCAATACTTAAGTGTACTAACAATTGTAATTATAAATATATTGTGAATAAGATGCTTTTCTTACATCTTTTTGTTAAGGGTTATCATGGAGTACTTCTTGTCTTCCATCAAAATATATAATCGATTATCTGCCCTATGGTTTCTGTTGATTGTATTGATGCTAAACGCAAACAAAATTAGAACTTCGGTAAAATAATTTTAAAAAAAATGAAAAAAAGATTTTATGACTTGCAGTTTGAGCATTTGAAAAAAATATAATTCATCCACAGCTAACATGTGCATTACTTTTGTTTCTAGTAGCAGCCCTAAATTTAATTCACTATTTAGTAATAGTAGTATACATCTACTTGTCTTCTCTTTGCTATTTTGAAATTCTCTGCTAGCAACAAATGAAATGAAATAAACATTTACTTGTTTAGCTTGTTTACATAGGTAACAACTAGTTAAGATGATCTTACAATAATGGAACAAATACATTAACTGGTATACCCCAGGTTGAAATGAAATGGTACGCCTAATAACATGTATTTCCTTACCTTGCACTGTTTTCTTCCTTACAGCCACTACCAAAAAATGTCACAGAATCCTAAAACTATTCGCATAAACTACCTCTGCTTAAAGTATAAATGTATAGTGTATATTATATATTTAGAGGATAATTGATATTCTATGTTGATATTAATTTCATGCTATGAAGACCATTTAATATCTAACTTAGAGAATAATTAAATTAATAAACTTCAGATGTTGCTATAGGAACCAATACAGTCTGTTTTTTACATACACTTGTCAACTTAGATTGCAGTAAGTTTCAAGTATTTTATTGCTATTTATAACTTGATTTAATTGAAGCGATGCACAATGCACTTTTCTTATGTATTTAATGTAAGCGTCATGTTTTATTTTGTACATCTATGTATGATTCACTTGCTATTTATATGATGTTTTTCTTCAGCAAGCTATCAGGGATGGATATCAATCTTCCTTTGTAACGGAGGCATGGATACACGACAAGAAGCATACAATCAGAGGTATCTCAGTTAGTTTCTTACTCTCCAGGGCATTTATTGCTCCTTCGGAATATATAAAATATAAAGGGATAAAACGGCAATTAAGTAAATGATTGAACATTATTCATCTTCTTTTTTAAAAAAACATACAACAGAAAAATGCCCTTATTTCAAAACCTTCATTATCAGCAGAGAAGAAAAATTAAATTAGGAATGTCTTCATTCTTCAGTACTGCAGTTTAGAAGAGTCGGACTCAGAAGACGAAACTTCATTGATTGTAAGAAAACTATCTAAGCGGTCTGATGATTATGTAAACCTTGTATATAAGTTGGATAAGCGACATACAGAACGCCTTTCAAAAAGGAGGGAGTAAAAGACAATGTAATGTTAGAAAAACTGGAACTCCTTCAAAAAGGGAAAGCCTCCAAAAATGAGACCGAGGACACAAAGACTAAAATTAAAATAAATAATTAATTATATTGCTTACCGGTATATAAACAGATTTCTTTCGAAATTTATCATTCAATTAAACAATTAATGTTCCCTAACCTTTGTTTCAGATAGGTTTTACCTCACCAATAGGTTGTACTAAGATGAGAATACAAATAAGCACAATACAAATTTATTTGCAAATTCTTTTCGGTGAGTTTGTATAAATTTTGTTATAATTTTAAACAATTGATAAACATTTCAGTGAAAAATTCAAAACATGGGTCTCATTAAAATTTGGTCTGATGAATAGTTGCAACTGTAATTAAAACTAAATAACAATCAGGATTTATTTGCAGAATTACTTCCCTTGTGTAAACTTTGATCTTGATTATTTTGTTTAAAAGTCTTTTTTTTACATACATCACTTTATTTATAAACAATGAATAATTTGAACAAAGAATATGTAAAGTTTATGATGGAAAACTTAATAAATAAGTTTTTTTCGAATTTCAGCATAGATAGTGAAACATATTGTATAACTGTCAATGTTGTATTTATTTTCAGAAAAACTGGTGTTTGTTCTCCTAGCCTCATTTTGTTCATGACCACTTTTAACATTTGTGAAAAATTATGTCCACATTCACCTCTGAATTAAAAATGATACCAGTAAATAAAGAACATACATGCATGTATTATAAATTCCATCAATCTAATTCAAATTTAATCTTTCACGCATTCCCCTTTTTTTTCCACTGTCACTCCGTGGAAGATATTGTGTTGAGAGAATTACATTATTGAGCAACTTATTAAATTGCAACTCTTTAATGGTTTTCATTTTGTGGCAATTTGAAGTGTACAGTAGGTTATGTGTTCTCTATTAAAAACTACTTTTGAAGATTTGACTTAACTAAGAATAAAGGAAAACACAACACAGAACATGCATATTGATAAAATATAATTTATTTGTAATCAGTCTTACTTCCATGTGTGTTCATACATATATTCCGGCCATAGAGTAGATTGGAACTTATGTAGTCACGACTCAATTTGATTAGAGTATAATTTTTTTTAAATGCCATTGGAAACGGTTGCATCATAAAATATCGTCGTTGCATATTTTTAACATTAGGATGTACAAATCATAATTAACCATTTGGACCTACAAACATATGTCTCAGCAGATCCTAAATCTCAAACCAAATTAAAAGTTTCTGGTCAATTCAAAAGTTTTAAGTCACATTTAGCTGAAACGCGGAGACCAGTTTATAGCACATATGTTAATTCTAACATTTATTTATGTATAATTATGATTGTGAAATGTAATATCCCTCTTTGAAGCCCAAATATGGTTGAATATGCTTAAAACATATATTGTATTTAAATCATCATTATTAAGTGTAAGGATACATTGTTGAATTTGTTGATCAAAAGGGAATAATTTAATAAATATTTAATATGATGTTATATATGGCATTTATAAAGTTATCGTGTTGTCATTTTAAACATTTTTCAGTCACTTAGATATTAGTATCAGTACATTTTAAAATGTAAAATGAAAAGTATATAGTTAATTTTACAGTTAAATTTACCCATATTTTATTTGCTTAAATTAAGCTAACTTATGAATTATTTTCGTAATACAACATTTAATAAACATATTTACCATGCGAATCATATTATATAGAATTCTCATTACAAACAACTATATGACTATATATATAGGGATGTAATACATGTGTGTTTTGTTTTGAAACAAATTGTTCCCATCATTTTTGATAGAATTAATTTTTCTCTTTGTTCATTTATTAATTTAAGGACTATAATAAAAAAAATATGATATCATTTATAGTACATGTAAGTCGTTAGGTCTAATTAGATATTAGACGTACTATTAAAGACATTTGTTCGTGATGTTAAAATTTTTTTCAATTTATTGATCAAAGGAAAATAATCAAAACTATAATAGTATATTTATTAATCAAAGGTAAATAACTAATACATGTATATTTAAACAAGTATTAGTTGTCATTAGGAAGTAATTTTATTTTACATATTACTGTTGGTTTTTATGTGTTTGTTTAATGTAAATACCATTGCAATTTCACAAATTATGTAAAACCGATGGAGATGACTAGACTATTTGTTTTGTTGTAGATGTATGAAACTAAATATTATAGCTTATTTTGACATACTGATGCAGCAAACTTACATATGCAATCCCAAATTAAAGTGAATGTGAATAAAATGAGAAAATACTCTTCAATCTTGAATTTTCCAAAAACATTAGTTATTTATAAATAACTCCGCCCTTTCTCGGTATGATTTTTGTCTTTGAAATGACACTGTGTGATAAACATGTGTATAAATCTTGGACGATACAAGTAAATATTGTCAAATAATAGGTTACCAATATGTAGGTTCTTTCACAGGAGGACAAGGCACTGCGTAATAAACAAGTGTAAATTACAAATCTTGGACCAAACATGTAAATATTGTCAAACAATAGGTTACCAATATGTAGGTTCATTCACAGGAGGACAAGGCACTGCGTAATAAACAAATGTAAAGTACAAATCTTGGACCATACATGTAAATATATTCAAACAATAGGATACCAATATGTAGGTTCTTTCACAAGAGAACAATCATTTGATGCGGCCTTACGCTTTACAGTACAAACCTTGGACCACATATGTAAATATTGTCAAACAATATGTTAACAATATGTAGGTTATTTCGCAGGAGAACAATCATTTGACGGTGCCTTAAGCTTTCTTTTTTAATGCCTATTTACATATTATATAGTCTAAAACGTAACTTTCAAACTTATTATTCTTGTTAGTTTATTTTTTTTTTTCGTGAAGAAAAACATATATCTTCTTCACTACGTTCTCTACAATTAGAGTTGTATGATTATGCAGATGGTTTGTATATATTATTGTTCCTTAACTTGTTCATCAAATACTATTTGTTTGACAACAATTGTAATGGTTATATTTCCGAATAACAAATCACCAAAATCATGCTGCCAAATCTTCAAATGAATTACGTTTATCTTCATTCTAATGCTACGGCAAAAAAAAACTAAGTTAACTGGTTACATTTTTTATTTACCAGAAATAACGTCTTCGCTTGCATTTACTTCTGAGGGCATCAATCCTGGAATTATTCGCGCTGTCCAATGAAAATTGACGTTACATCAAGAATGGCATTAGAATAATTATTTACGTCTTTAACTTTTTAATTACGTTTTAATTGTTTGATAATGCATTCGCAATTTTTTTCTTGTTTCGTTTAAATGTTACAATACAGATTTCCTTAATTCTGTCCCTTGTTATAATGTACCAGTATTTTTAAGGTAGTTATATGTTCAGCTTTAGAATTGTACGTTGGTTGAAATCTTATGGATAATTTATCTATGAACAAATTTATTATTTCAATATATACTCTGCAAAAACGAAACGCATAATGGATTTTTAAAGATTTTAGTAGATGCATTATGGATGAAGATTTTACAATAACAAACAGATGTTCACTTAAATTGTTTCAATCGTAAAAAAACACAGTCAATTCCTTAGAGATAAGTGAATAAAAGTCGTTTTATCAAAGTTAAGAATACTTCCGGTTACGTTTAAGTTACTATCGTGTATTACCAACTAAAGCTGTTAACGCTGCTGTACATCTCTTTGGTAACGTGTCAATCAATGCTATCAATTGATAACGTGGAATTGTTTGTCATTATGTTGCAACATTTGACGGAGCTGATCGATGGTCTGAAGCGGAGGTTGACACTGACGCACACGTTTCTCCAGTTGGTTTCACAAGTGTTCAATCGGATTCAAATCTGGTGAAAGCTCATTAATGTTGTTTTTCTCAATATAAGCCTGGCATTGTCCTGTTGGAACAACTCACTCTGTCGGCCAATTGCGCGCTTGAAGTGAGGTTGGAATTTCGTCCATGTACCTTTAGGCCGTTATAATGCTAGGAAATGTACCAATTTTGTTTTACGGTCATAAGAAATCACTTCCCACATCATGTCACTACCTCTACTGATGATGTCCAGTGTCTGGACGCAGAAAATGAGAAACGTTCATTGCTGAGCTGGTATACACGGATTCTCCCATCAATTTTCTGTAGCAGAATACGGGACTCTTTGCTAAACCAGATTCTGCGCCAGAGGCGGAATGTCAAGCCACTCAATTTGTTGCACCACCGGAGTCTTTCTAGTTCAGGTAACGGTGTCAAAATTTCTCCACTGTTTGCGAGCTGATTGTTCTCAATACAGGTATTCCGACTGCAGTGGCTGTTGCTGCAACGGTTCGATTCCGTAGATGACAGATGTAGCGATCTTAACCAAGAGTCGTTATGCGAGTCGCCCACTTCTTGGGAGGTCCAGTCCATTCACTACCAAAATAATCAAGTCATGTTAATGGAATACTTTCTTTGTAAAATCACCGTGGTTTACATGGGCTCAAAATGAGAATTGAGGCATGGTTATATTAAGGTAGAGCCAGCCTGCTGGAATCTGTTTAACATCAAAGAAATTGTGGTTTGTTTTAAGTTTTAGTCCTGTGAAATCTAACTTGGGGATACTTCGGCCTGGAGAAGGCCAATAACGATATTTTGATTAGCAGGGTCAGACTATGGAAAGCAGTGTTGTAATGGTATGATGAAGTAAAGCTTCAAATCTTGTCCTGTTATACACTTTAACGTAGCGGTTGAATTAACCACAAAGTTCACTTTAAAACGTTAGCAAAAGTTCAGTGCAATAGAGCTTTTAGAGATCTACCGTGCTCATTTGATCTTGAGTAAATCAAAATACAATGTATGAGACCTTTTAAAAGGAAAGAATACCTGTAAAAACATAATGATTAATGATAATGATTCATTACACTTGGTAAAATACATAATTTGCATTTCAAAATGGCTATGCGTTTAAAACAGTATATATTAATTCTAATCACGTCTAGTATTTCTCATTATTTGTATTTTCGTACTTTTAATTCATGCATTAAAGCATGAGGTTTAGTTATTAGATTTAAGATCTGAGTATTGACATTTGGTTTTTCTCTCGAGAAACATTTAATAATTTATTTTTCTCGCCAACACGAGGACTTTTTATATCTCCTTATTACAAAAACCGACAATTTTTTTTTTCATATCAAAGGTAAAGTGTAGAGGTTCCTGTCTTGTATTTAATATTTTGAAGTCTCCGTGCCATAAGAGTTTCTGAAAATAAGATATAGAAACAATCTGCATAATCATAATTGGATTTTTGCTCTCTTATGAAATATTTTTTCATCGGAAAGAAATTCTTTAAAAATTTGTTTAATGTGTTAAAATAAATCAATATCACATATTCAGAGTAAACAGTTGCTTTCACTGACGCTGTATGATTGATTGTTGAACGTGAATTCAGTTTGTACCTAAAATTATTTCAGTCAAGTATTGAAATCGTATCTTTAAATTTTATTTTGAATATAGTTAAATTTAAATAATGCCAGTTCAATTAAGTGTATTATAGCATCGAATTTTTAGTCAGTGTTAATTAATTTAAACATATTTTATTGAATAAATAGATATATCATAGAACAGACAGCTAATACAATACAAGGATTCGGAAAATTCGTCTCCAGTTATGACATTACATATTTAACAAAATATAAGATACATGCTCTGACAGGTTTGATAAATTATATAATGAAGAATTGAGGAAAGAACGAAGTAAATTGAAAAAATGTGTGATAGGGAGAGGAAAAAAAGGAAAGAGTTGATGAAACGTTTTTTGGTGTTTAATGTCTATGCATCTACAAAACGTTTACATGTAAGAATATAGGATTGCACTTTTAAAAAAACTTCAGTATTCTGTAACAATGTTAGAGCATTTGACCCATATAGCAGTAAGTTTAAGTCAAATTGTACTTGCGAATTCAAAGCATAAATACACCTCCGACGAAGATCTGAATATGTATGACAATAAATTAGGAAATAGCTGTTTGACTCTGTCTGTCCGCATGTACAATTTGGACTGTCAACCAGACTGCGCCTGAATAGATGCTCATTCAGATAGCTGCTATTCATGTGCATTCTGGCATGCAAGATTTGACCCATCCTACTACCTGCATTGTAAAATAATGGAAGTTTTTCAGTTTGAGCTCCGATACGGGTCTTGAATATATTTAGCGATCTCGAATTCCGGATATCTATCGGAAGGTTATTCCACAATTTAATTTAATAGTTGACGGCAGACAATAATTTGAATATAAAAACGTCCTAGTCCGACCGAATATCAGTAATATTGTTAGACTAATGTGTGAAATGCCGATGAATGTTATGCCTGATATTTGGTAATAAATTACTCAAATACATAGGTGTATTCCCGTTCACCATTTTATACATCATAACAAGTTTGTGTTTCTTTCTACGATCAGAAAGTTTTTCCAACCCGTTTCCTCGTATAATTTATCGAGTGATGTTAATTTTGTGCCACCCATTACGATTCGCATCTCTTCTATCTGAACGCTTTCTATTTTATTAACTAAAGTTTGAATCCGGTTGTCCCAAACGACGTCACTATATTCTAAAATTTATCTGATATATGAAAAATACATTTTTTTCTAAGGTAAATCGATCTACAACTAAGCGCACAGCGTAAGATATTGACTCTTAAAATTGCCTTTTTAACAATGTAATCGA
Source organism: Limnoperna fortunei (assembly GCA_944474755.1). Taxonomy (NCBI): domain Eukaryota; kingdom Metazoa; phylum Mollusca; class Bivalvia; order Mytilida; family Modiolidae; genus Limnoperna; species Limnoperna fortunei. Next base: position 78,269,962 of record OX104115.1, read on the forward strand.
TATGTTCATGCCATGAACCATTATCCGAGAAGTAGATGCACAAGTGTTTATTGCTAGATACTTCCTGAAGATAAATATTGTTCACCCGCAATAGAGGGTGTACTTGTCGAGTATTTTTACATGATACAAGCATCCTTTTTGTCTTCTGTGGATTAAAACTCACGAGCCACTGCAAAGCCCAGCGGTGGATTTTGTCCATATCACTATTCGCGGTGTTATCTGCGGTGTCAACAGTGATATAAAGGCTAGTGTCCTAGGCAAATAATTTTATACACATCACGCGTTTATATGGTCGACGATATCGTTAATAAAAACTAGAAAAAGAAGTGTTAATTAATGTACCATATGTTACTAATTAACCTATATGTTTTATATATAGTCGTGGACTTTATATTAGGAATAAAACTATTGTTGTTACCAATATATATTCCTTGGGACTTTTGCTATTGGTAGTTAAAAAAAAATTAGGGTATTTTCCACCTTTATGGGACTTATACATTTTGTCATTACAGGTCTACCAGGAACTTTAGGTAATGTCTAGATAAAGGTCCTAATTATTTTCATAGGATTTTACAGTAACGTTATCCATTTTGTAAATTTTCGGCAGAATGAATGCTTCTGGTATTTTGGTTTCATTTTTGTGTAGCATATAACATGTGTTTCATCTATTAATTTATTTTCAAGCATTTTTTTATCTCATTCAAACATTTAAAGGTATCATGTTTATATTTAAGGTATAATGTTCTCATAGTGAATATTATCATTCAATTGTGTATTGCCTATAATCTGTTATATTTTATATAGCAGTAATATAATTTGTCTGCTTTGTTAATGCAGATTGATTTATCATTTAAAGATTATAAAGTGCAGTTAAATTCTGTATATACAGAGGATTGTAGTTACACAATGCTTATGTGAATTTAATATTGCACATTCTGCTTTTCGACTTCCGTCTTAAAACATGACCAATGATATACTCATTTACACGTCTGAAATGTATATTGGTTGAGTTTTTATTTGTGTTGGATAATTTTTTCAAATTTATGTTTTTTTCTTTAATAGTTAGAAAAAACAATAATAATTTACCTTGGTATTAATGAGGTTATTGGTATAAATAAAATGAGAAATTATAAATGGTTAACATTATAAAAGTACATCAGTCCATTTATAAGACACACATGGACTGATGTTTCCTACAGATTGGTTATTACAAGAAGTTTATACATGAAGTCTTGATAACATACATGGTAAGATTTGGTGTGAGTTATGTGGTTTTGATTCTTTTAATGTGTTGTAGCGTACGTGTACTGTTTACAAAAAGTTTTATTATGAGAGATAAATACAAATAGAAAAAAGAAACTGTGAACCGTGCAAAACTTTGATAACATTTTGATTACAATAATATTTTAATTATAATATTAATTTATTATAATATTTTAATAATTGTTGTAGAGCTTTACATTTAAATGACTTAAACAAGCTTAATCAGAAGTAATCGACATTGCACTTGTTTTTCTTGCAATGTTTATGCATCCCGTATTTCTACGTTTTGGTCTTATTCAATGACTGTACGGTTATGGTGTTTGTTATATGCATAAAAGGATTGTTTTGCCACCTTGCTTTCAGAAAACATCTTGTTTCGACGAATTGTCTTAAACTGACCGAAATCTAGCTTTCTGGAAGTATTCAGACTGATGAAGCAAAGGCAATTTGGAAGCCACAGAAATATTATATGTTGCTTTTAGGAGTGCTACAAACAATTCAGTTGAAGGCAAACCAATTAATGGCGTCTATGGTCAAGACATTGGTCACGTGACTTTTGTCAACAAATCGGCGATTTTATTTGTAAACATGCACACTTAGTGGTTTTCTGCTTTGTTTCTTTTTGTTTTAAATCGTACACAAATAAAACTTAATGTTGTGAAATCTTGAATAAAAATGCTTATTTTTCCAATATATTTATTGGTGAAAAATATTACCGAAATAGAAAATATTGATAAGTTTTTTCTGGAACCTTTCGAAAGTCAAAGAAAAAGCAAAAATAATAATGTAAATTGGAATGGTAACCTATACATGAGTATAAAATCTGATGAATAATATAATGTTCCAATTTTATCAACTGTTGATCTTTAAAGCCCCGGACACGAAATTGGGTCATCTTATTCGTGACGAAAACTGATAAATGGGAGATAACTCTTCGCGCACATTAGGAACATAATTTAACTTCGTTTATAATGTCTTGAAACTAACGAGAGATTAAATATGAAGTTGGAAATTTATATTTTGGAACCTTTTATATATTATTCTATATGTTAAACATTTGCAACAAGTAAAAATGTTGTGGGATGGTAGAATATTTCACGTTGCTTTTCAAGTAAAGGAAGCATTGCTAACTTTCTAAACAACCAGAGAGTATATATGTTTTATGTGTATAACTTACAGAAATATTAGCAAAGATATCAACTAATGGTAGCTTAATAATATTGTAACTGATATTTGAAATAAAATCTCCTGGTATTACCATTAATTTCAATATAAACTAAATCTTCAATAAAAACTGGGAGACTACTATAAAAATGTTATTTTACTGGTCCAGAATGATTTGCATGTATACATACTAATAAAAACAATTGAACCCTTAAAAACAAGATATATTTAAAGAATAGAGTTTCCTTTACAATAAAAAAACACAATAAACTAAAATGGTTTCAAATAAACATTATACTAATCAAAAATAATAGAAACAATAACATTAATTAAAAATTATCAAATGTTTTAAAATATTTTAACATTTAGGTAAAAATATTTGTAACTAGTTGATTAATATGTTCCTGTTTTCTGCAAATTAAATAAAAATGTCTTTCATTCCTTATAAAAGATTACAGTTCCACTGCTGCACTTCATTGGGACAGAAAAAATGCAAAGAGGTGTCTGGAAAACAATAAATTAAGCTATTTCACACAAAAATCCAACTCATTAAGATTGAACAATTTTCTAATTAATTAATTAAACTTCTATATACATAGAAATGATAAAAAAGTTAATTCTTAATGCAATAATAAATAAATAAATGAAGCATATATTTAGCAAATCTGTTCTAAGTGAAAAAATTAAATAAACCTTAAGCTGGCTCATGTTAAATTATAATCCAAGTAAAATATTTCACTGGCATATGAAGCAAAGGGAAATATAAAAAAAACAAAAGCAAAATAATTCAGTTTGTTTGAATGGTATGTTATGCCACTTTCAGCATTTTTTCAGTTATATTGTTGCATCCAGCTTTTATTGGGATCGGAGTACCCGGAGAAAAAACCAGGATTGGAGTCGAGTACAACCTGCCCGCAGTGAAACTCGAACCCGCAACATCAGTGTTGACAGGCCATGTGATCAATAGTAGATGACTAACTACCTTAACCACTCGGCCACCGAGGGTCCCAAAATAATTAAGGGAAAAAAAAGAAGAAGTCACATATTTGCCAGTTTCAGGAACAATCATATTTCATAATTATATATTGATTGGCCATTGAAAACCCATTTGTTGTTTTTTATAATATGTCAATTGTATTGTTTGATGAATGCACATGTATACCATGTTTATATAATTTATCTACATGAAACTTTAACGAGGGCCTTAGGGAAGATAGTTATAGACTATCGGTGCTACTCTCTATAAATAAAGTATTATTATTATTATTATTATTATTATTATTATTATTATTAAGAGCAAAATGTCAATACATAACAGCATTTTGATTTAACATAGAGACACGATAGACCAAGGAAGAATAACAATAATAATAAGAATGTAAAGATAATTTGTCTTGCACATGGGGAGCTCAACTATATTATTAACCTTTCCTTACCCTTTTTATTGGTTTAACTATAATATATATATTAAGAAACAAAGAATGCATGCTGCATATTACGGTATTATATATGAATATGATTTCAGTATATCAACATTGGCCCACCTTGTCTCTGATCCACACCAGTAAGAAAAAAATGACAAAAATATATATGGTAACTAATATGGGAAAAGGACCTAGGGCTGAGGTATAAGGACTTGTTGAATAATGTTATTTAGAATTATTTAGATTGCACTATGTCAGTAGAGCTCCACATTGTCTCTTATTTGGAACATTGAGCTGTATTGGTCATTCTACGAGAGAAGAGACAGGCAGAATGCAACTGTAGTTCTTGAAAGAATACTAAATTTAAGGTATAAAATATTCATGTATTATTATTCATGTTGCTATAAAGATATTCGAATCGATGATAATTAGATTTCGATCAACAGAAGTCCACCTTGTCCCTGGTCCATATTTGTGAGTTTAAGACGATTCACAAATATGGAAAAGGGACACAGGGCAGATGCGAAAAGACTTTTTGAGAGATTAATTAATGGCAAAGATGGAATTTAGAGAAAAATAGAGAAAATATTACATATATATAAAGCTCCCTAGCATGCAGGACACAAGTGTGGTAGACATCCAACAAACTGCACTAATTACTCTTAATTTGGGATTTCACTGGTTAATATAGATTGGAAATCTACATACGGGTACCGTTTGTGTCGATACAATGACCTTTAACTGTCAAATACAGGCGTCTGCAGTTCAACTGATTAAATCCGGACGTCCACGATTAACCACACGTCGGCAGGACAACTACATTCGGATTTTGCACAATTTCAAATGTCACGTTAACAGCCAGGTCCATTCCGGGATCAAGACATATCGTTTTGAGGACTGTACATAACAAATTACGAGAGCAAAAGAGAATAATATAATTTATTTAGCCTTTCAAAAAGATCACTAATATGCCTTGTTTTACAGCCGCGTGAACGAGTGGCACTTGCGTGGGTTAGACGGCATTTACGGTACCGCTTACAAAATTGGAACAACGTTATATTTTCTGACGAGTCTCAGTAGAGACATCCACTGTTTAGACCATATCGGCGTCACGATGAACTTTGCTCCAAGCCATGCTTTATTCAAAATCAGTCTTTTGGTGTAGGAACCTCTCAGCAAGTCATTGATGAAATTTTTACCACTATACGCTATAGGAATGAAATCATTGTCAATACATTCATACAGAACAAAGGTCTACGTGTAAGTTTTCAATAGGATAGGTCCGCATGTTGCAAGTGATGTCCAAAAATTCCTTGAAAAACAAAATGTCAATGAGCTAGATTGGCCGTTTGTTTCACCCGATCTGAAACCTGTAAAACTTATATGTTCAGATGGACAGTAGATTACGCCGTTTACCACATCAACCTGTTAAGTTGCCGTAAAATGGTCCTATTTGGAGTAACATTCCTCAAACATTCCTGGCTAATTTAGCATCACTAGTTAAGTTTCGTTAGGTTCATTGCATTTATGCGCATGGGGGTCATACCCGCTACTGACTTTGACTTGAATAACGTAATTACTCCAATGTGTTTAAACTCAAAATGTAACAGTGTTCGGTGTTTTGGTGGAGAATGTTTTTGTTATCTTTCATTTTCAAGAAATAAACTGAATTTCATCTTTGACCTAATTAATCTAATTACAATTTATTTATGTTCGCTATATTTTTTTAAAACAGAATAAATGTTTTGCTTTTAGTATATTTTAAAACATTTTTTTAATATATAAAGATGTGCATTTAATAGGATATATGTCATGTAAGATTTAAAAGTTTGATGTGATTTAAATGATTTGCTTGATTAGTTTCACAGACAGGGAAAAATAATGCTGCAGTAATTGATATGCCTTATACGATTATTGTATATATTGAAGGGTTTTTGTTGTTTGTGAATAAAATCTCCGAATCAGCACTGGTGTATTTTGGTTATATTTATGCAACAAAACAAAGGACGCAAAAGGAGTCTAAACTATTGAATATTTGTATTCCAAAAACAATATCTTCAAAGGCACTACTGACTTTGCGAGACACAACGACGAACATTAGCATTTGCTTTCATACTATTCAAGCTAAAAGTTAGAAGATGACTCCCAAGAAAAACAAACCGATTTATACAAGAGTGGACTACGCACTATATTTAAAAGTAAATACTAGAAAACATCAATAAACATCCGTGTACAGGCGTCTGAAATATTTACAAATACATTAGGTGTTAAGATTTATGACTGTAAAATAAATATTTTCCCTAATTAATAACGCGTGACATGTGCACCCTGAACTTGAATTAAAGCCACTTGTGCTGTAAAAATGACCTCAGTTGATTTTATAAGGGTGCATTATAATTTTTTTCGACAGGTCATTTTATATGAATGTTATTTTTGGAAATGGTAGACCAGTTATTATGCCGACAATAATAATTTGAAGTCAGTACAATGCATTTGATTAATGCGGGAGCGCTGGTGGCAGCTGTTCCGTCACACCTTCTCTCTAACGAATGACACGGAAGTTTACTTGAGCAGGAGAGACAAATGCAACAGAAAATGCCTTTTTACTGGTTCTTAACATGATTTCTGTCACATGTAACAATTCAACATGTGCGACAGTCACGTCCTGTGGAATAATATAGACCAACGACCAACGACTGAGAGGTATGTTTAAGTTGGCAGAATTTATAAATTTCTAAAGGTTAATTCGGAAATATCATGGCGTCATGTTAAAAGGGGAATCTTGCTGTAATTCCATAGATTCCATCTCGGTAAAATACCTAATTGATAATTCCAAAACTGACATTTCATTGTGGAGACTGACCTTTTACTATTTTATCTTGGAAGGTCCTTTGTTGTATAATGTACTGGCTGATTGATTTAGAAATTAAAAAAATAGAATCAATTATAATGACGAATTAAAAATTTTGTTGAATATTTACACCTTCTCTAGTTAGATACTTCTTACTGAACCTCAATTATTTGACGTCTGGAAATCAGATAGTTATTATTTGAAACTAAGTTATACGAATCACACGGTCGTGTTTGACTATACTGAAAACGCGCATGGCTCATCACTTGAATTCGCTTGAAGAAAGGTATAAACCCTTAATTCTTCGTCATTCATTATAAAGCTGATAATCACGTTACATCACTGTGGTGTTCAGTTCTAATATGCTAAGTGCGTTATTAATGCTGACGAATTCCGCGATTAATGTGCGTTTTTCTTGAAATGGTTCATGCTTGACATCGTTTTATGTTCTATGGTCCTAGATGTTTTGCATCTATGTATCATTATTTTCAATCTCAAGTCTTGTTTAAATTGAACAGCTAAACAGTCACGCCTGTTTCTGTGCCAGTTCAGTTTAAACTTTATAAACAATATATAGGAGACAGCTATTCCTTATACTCCGTAAAGCAGCCTCGCCAGAGATAATTACTCATTCCACAGATTAAAGTGGCGTAGAACTATTTGCTGATAAAATATCGACGGTTTAATCAGACTTTTTTTTCTATCAAGAACAAATCATTTGGATTTCATTTCAGATTTTTTGTTGTTTCTATTTGCAAGGTGTAGATGGCCTTACCTGTGGTAAAACTTGGAATTTTGGTGATAAAGCTCTACACATCTAAATTATTTGGATTTAAATTTTGTTTAGGGGGAGGGTTGAACGCTACTAATTAGATTTGATTAAATGAAACGCGCGTTTGGCGTTGTAAATTTATAACCTTGCTATTTTGGATGACATTTTAGTTTTGTTAATATTGATGCTTTGATAATTTTCATTACATTACAAACCAACGAAGACGTATAGCTATTCAGTGACGTTACGATGCCCTCATAACGGAAAGACAACTGAAAATGTTATCATTTTAGCCAACAGATAATTGTACTAAAGATAAAACTATCGTTACATAAATATTTTGGCAGTCAATGTTTGATGCTGCCTGCAACTTAACCAAATTTAATTTACTATATCATCTTGCAGATCAACTATGCCACATTTTTAATATGGACTTTTCATATTTTTAAACATCCTGACTTGCAGCAAAGTAGCTTCTGGACCAAAGCCGCGTTGATCCTACATTTGGACATTTGCTGTTACATTTACTGATGTCTCTTTATCCTTGTATATAATATTTACTGCATTTTTTAACGTTTAATGGAATTTTACTCCAGATTCATCGACAAATCGTCTAAAAGTCAATGAATCGAAAATACCTTTCCGTAAGTCGGACTTGAAATCACAATCACTGTGTTATACGCAGTTAATTAACAGTAGATTGCTAATTTTCAAGGACACTGGCCCACCGAGGAACTTTTGTTCTGTTCCTTTAAAGGTGATTGTTTCTGATTACAATTAAATATGACATTGTTTTGTATATATTTTTAATTTAATTTTTTGCTGATTGATTGAAGTTAACATCGAGCAATCAATATTTCATCTATATTCGAGACGTGATCAATTTAAATACATAATAAATAACCCTTGAAATATAACAACCATACATCAGACACACACGCACACGTATTAGAGTATATACAGTATAAAAGGTAACCAAAACGATAAAAGCCTAAAAAAAGGAATAAAAACTTTCCCGAATGTGGGCCACGTCAACACAGTCCATCAAGACAAGCTTGATAGTATATGGCCTTGGTACAATGTAGCTGATGTGATGTATTTCAGATTGTAAGCTAGCTCAATCCAATTACCCTTATTGGAGCTTTCATGTCGTGCACTGGACCACCAAATGCGGACACTGACTTTGCTGCGGCATTAGACGCGATATAAGAATTCATTAACAAGTTCAGTCGAATATGTGACATATTTCTATCGGAAGACTTGAATTCATCTATCATGAAGACAAACTTTAGAAAGAGAGACAAAATGTTTTTATCTTTTATTAATAACTTTAAATTTTGCTCAGCCATCAAAAAGTGACCCTGTTACCTATTTTAACCACTGCTCGTCCAGAATTAACAACATCCTTTAAAGTCGAAATGGGGGCACGGTAGAAACCGATATACTAGACCGTGACCATCTCAACACCACAAAGCATGTACCTCTTGTTACAAAGATACGTACCAGGCTAGCTCCAATAACCAGGAGTGATAAGGCTATTTCTACCTGTCCCTGCATCAAAAGTGGATCTGCAACTCTACCAAACTACTATGCAAGCCAGCCTGGAGACAATCAACAATAGACTAGCAGACGAGAGCACATGTAGTCTACCGCTGGGAACCCAGATGGTTATAGCTTCCTCAGCAGAACAGTGTAGACACAGGAAAACAGTAAGACCACGGAAATCAAAGGCAAGAAAATGAACCCCATATCTAAAACTGGCTGTCCAAACAGTAAGCTCTACTTCAATACCTGGAAAGACGCAGGACTCTCAAGGTACAAAAACAAGGACGGTTTTCCAAATATAAAGAATTCCAAATGTGAACTGTGGTCTCTCCAGCGCTAGAAATAAGAGCGGTCGCCAGAAAAGAGAAGTATATAACCATGCCAAGGAAAACAATCAGACACTTTCTACAAACTGACAGAGAACTACAAACCAGTCAACTAGAGGAGTTAACGGCCCTTATGCCAAGGCGTACTGGTGAGGACTCCATACAAAACTCTTATTTACAACTTATTGTGATATTTCAAAATGGACCGAAATTGTTCTTACGTAGACTGCGATGAAATTGTTTGATGCAAACTGAGAGTCAAAATACTCAAGAAATATTCAATAATTCTGATCAAAAACAACTGCGATAAGGTAAAACCAAAAAATGTCGACCTCTTTTGCCGAATGTGCAAGTGAAAGTGTTGCCAACAAATTGTTGACAATACAAATAGTGGTACGACTTATACAGTAGCGAAACTCTTATTTATATTTGAGTCTGACCTATTCGGTTCAAGCGACCACACAATCGCAACGACAAAAAAAACTTCTTACTGAGGAGTCCAAAATGGAACGATTTTATCAAAGTACAGAATGTTCCCCTTTCTGCCAACGACGGACATATATAGAGAGAGAGAGAGCAATTAGAGTCTTTAGATACACAGACATACTGAATATTAAAGAAAAGGAATGAGAGTAGACAATAAATTTAAAAATTGAGAAACAGTGGACAGAGTAGTAATGTGTAAAAAGTTAAATGGAAATATACACAGAACATTAGTTTGTACTAAATGCCCGCAGAAACTAACGACTGCAAAATGACTGGGTATGCAGACTTTGCAAACAGAGTGGTCATACTATAGCAGAATGTCTAAATGCCAAGGAAAAAGAAAAGACAGAAACACAAGAAACTAAAATTCAAAAGAAAAATCTGCAACTCAAGAGGCTGCATCCTAAGATGAGGACAGTGAGGATAACAGCACTACTGATGATGAATCTTCAGAAGAAGAAAAGCTCCAAGCTCAACCAATCTGCCTACCGGCCGAGAAAACATCAAAATCAACACACAAAGAGACACACATAAAGTGGTCCTCACAATTATTTTATATTAAACTTTGAGAAAATATTTTAAATAGTGTTATGGTCCAAATTTTTTGACTGCGATAGAAAAAAATTATAACAAGAAACTGTTTAGGGGCTTCTCTATCGAGGCATTTGTGTTTGAATTTTGCGTGGCGGTAATAGGGTAAACTATTGATGTCTTTACTCATAATATACTGTATTTAGGACACAATGTTTACAATATTTGACATACGTATACGCAAATAATTTTGCATGTTTTTAACCTATGAGCCTGTATTTATTACATTTCTGTAGTTGTGATACTTATAAGGCAAAGCGATATTTTTATCTAAAATTAAGTATGTATTTGGTCCAAATCTGAAAGTTTAGCGATTTATACAACCTGGGTGATACAAAACCTTGTATCATATGTGTATGTGATACAAGATGTACTTTTGTCGGACCTACTTTTTGACGTCATAATGAATGTTATAACCAATGATTCGCGATGGTGACTCATTCTATGAATGAAATGTGACGTCATAATGCGTGGAACGTTAGGGACTATATTTTATGTCAAAATGCTTCGTTGTATATTAAAATTTCAAATTTTAAACATTCAGGTTTGTTTTACCTTTTTTATACTTCTTAATTTTAGTTAAACTTATTACATATATTTAAGTGCAGGTAAAACTACCTCCATCACGTTTCGACAGTTGGTACATTCCGATGCACAACTCGACTCTACGCGTCTAGTACTGATACGGATGTACACAAATGTCTTGACGTGATACATGTAGTTTTAGCTACACATAATGTATGTAATGTGTATTTAACACCGTTTTTATGAAAGGGCAAAATACCAAAAAAGTAATATTAATTTTAAACAAGAAACTCATTTTAACAAAGACTTACAAAATAAAGGAAAGAGACAAAAAATCACATTCACTTCAGCCACGACCTCTAGTAGAGGAGTCGCAACTATGATTGAAGAGGATCTTGAACACAAAATTATAGACAACTTTACCGACAACGAAGGAAGAATACTTTTACTAAACATTAAAATAGAATAAAACGTATACTCTTTAGTTAATGTATATGTGTCAAATGGTGTAGTATCAGACAGAAAGAATTTTTTTTCATACATACAAATGCTGTAGAAATATTGATAATTGGAGATGATATGAATGAATAATGATTTTTTTTTGTTTGTTTGAATGGTGTTTTAACGCCACTTTCAGCAATTTTTCAGCTATTTCATGGCGTCCAGTTTTTATTGGGGGAGGAAGCCGGAGTACCCGGAGAGAACCCCCGACCTGCGGTAGGAAAACTGGCAATCCTTGTCAATTAAGATTGGAGTCGAGTACACCGTGCCTGCAGTGAGAATCGAACCCGCAATCTCAGTGTTGACAGACCACGTGATCAATAGTAAACCAACTACCTTGACCACTCGGCCACCGAGGCCCGAATGAATAATGAAAGATCAAGATAGATATGCTATAGGTTATAAAAAGTCTAATATAAATACACTCCTGTCTTTACGAAAACTTATAAAAATAACGAACTGATCGATATTTGGAGACATTTACACAAACACGAAACCCAATTTACATGGAGAAGAAAAACTCCATACCAAACAAGTAGAATCCATATGTCTTTCACGCAAATTTGTTATCCCAAATATCAAGTCCACTGACATAAGACCAATACTTTTTAAAACCAGTTACTTTTTAAAGTCAACAATCTTTGCAAAAAAAAAAATTGATAAAGACATTTCATAAGATCTCTATTGCGACATGCTAAATACCAAAAAAATAAGAGATGCGAGTGTCTTGTACTGGAAATGTAAAGAGAAAATTAAAACTTGAAATTGAAAAATTATACTGCTTTTTATGTAAACTTTGAACTTCTTATAATTAAAAACTTGAAGAATCTACTTTAAAACAGATTTAAGAAATGGAATGTAAAAAATAGATCATTAATATGAATATAAATCAAAGAATAGAATAGATAGAAACAGGAGAAAAACAATTCTTTCTTTTTAGGTCTGGAAAAATCAAAACAAAGAAAACAATTAGTATACTTAAAAACGAAAATGGGCAAATAATTACTGACCAAAACGAGATACTTAAACTTGAAACTAAATTTTACAAAACATTATATTTTAATGAATAAACAGAAGACGCTAAAACATTAACAAATAACTACTGAAGAAAGTGAATCATGCGATGGATAATAAGTCTGGAAGAAGTTAAAAATGCTATTCTTAATTTAAAACCGAATAAAAGCCCAGGCTTAGACGGTTTCACTAGTAATTTTTACAAAACATTTAGTGATAAATAAAGTCCAATCCTCACACAAATTTTCAACAGAGCTTTCGACAAGATGCAATTTTCATACACAGGAAGAAGCAGTTTACTCAGTCTTATTTACAAAAAAGATGACGCACATAACTTGTCTACTTACAGACCTATTTCATTGTTAAATGTGGATTATAAGATACATTCTCATATACTGGCTACTAGAATTAAACGGGTGATAAGTAAAATATTAAATCCAATTCATAACGGTTACATTACAAATCGATAGATAGGTTTCAATTTAAGTCAAACTCAAGAAGTCATATATTACGCAGAAAGACTATATATTTATGGCTCAACACTATTTTTCGATTTAACAAAAGCCTTTGATAGTCTACAATGGAATTTCATGTATGAGACATTAAAACACTTTGAATTTAATAATAATTTTATTAATTGGATAAAGACACTATATAATACAATAACTTTCGCGATCTACAATAACGGCTGGATTTCTGCCTCTAAGATACCTCAACGGGTAATAAAGCAAGGGAACCTTTGTTCTTCTCTCCTTTTTGTCATTTGTTTTGAAGTAATGGCTGCAAAGCTCAGACAACATAACGCAATAAAGGGAGTACAAATCAAATTAGACAGAAAAAATTTCAATCTTAAAATTTCTCCACTTGCTGAAGATGCAACTTTATTCGTAAGTTCAAAAAAGAAATTAAATTAGCTCTAAATCTAATTGAAATATCCGTAAACTACTCATTAAATTAAATAGATCTAATACAAGGAATATATTTAGGTAGAACTGTCAGGTCAAGAGATAAAATTGAACCCATAAAATTCACAAAAGACCTCGTAAAAGTTCTAGTCTAGTCACGACATTATTATGACAATTTTGGGGAAAAAATTGCTCATTTTTAACATGAATTTAGATTTTAAAAAAGTTTAAAACAATACCAGCTTCGACAAATATTAACCATACTTTATAAATAAAACATTTTGGAATGTTGGATAAGTCTTGAACGAGAAACAACCTCAAAGAAATTTTTTGAAATCCGCAAACAAATTATTTGGGAAAATAATATAAATCAAAAAAAGGAAAATTGAATAGAAGCAACTTCATTTATTTAAATGACATTCTGAATGAAAATGGTGAAATTAATGAAGAGTATATCTATAATAAATTAAAAAGAAAACACAACTGGATTTCAGAAATTTTATTACTTAAAAAATCCATACCACGAGAGTAGCCTAATATAAATCAGCTGACTCAATAAAATTTTAAAAAAGCATGTTCGAACATTGGTATAGATTTATGGCGCAAAACATTTTATATTATTTGATATTATATTTTATAAACAACTCAAAATTGTTAAACAAAATAAAAATTTTGAAATGGAAAATAATAAGTAATATATTGCAAAATCCAAAATTATTGTGTAAATGGGGAATAACAGACACACATAAATGTCTTATATGTAAAATTACAGACAATTATGAACATTTTTTCATAGAATGTAAATTTGTAAAAGAATTTTGGAATAAATGCACAAAAAACTAGAACTTATAGGCTTTTGGAAAAAGTAACACTTCAAAACGTTATTTTTGAATTGGATGGCTTTGCCATTTATTAAGCCATTATATTGCAGATCAAAGGAAAAAATAAGTTAACATATTTGGTATTTTCATGAAAGAATTACACTACTAATCAGCTTCAGCCGAAAATATTTCATTACATAATTACATAATTATTAAATCTATCGGTTTGACATACCCGGCCATACTTATACTAACAAACGGTTGCTCCACCAACGAAAGTTGTAGTTGATGGAGATATTGTTAGTGCAATAAAATAGTTACTTGTATAAAATAAAACAAACAAACCAGTCAAACTCCACATCCCTAAAGTATGGAGATTCTTCAAAACCCAGACGAAATCAAGAAAGGTTGAGCAAACTACTTCCAGGAACTATCGACACAATAATGACTTTGGAAACCGTGAAAAGAGGTACGATCATCAGATTGATTTTGACTGTCTGATTATTGAATAAATCTCAGGTTTAACTCGGGTTTGGCAAAGATGGTAACAACAGAAGATGAAATCTACAAAATTGTCTACTCCTTTCAGAATGGCAACTCTCCAGACTGCCGTAAGCTCACAATTTAACACTTCATTCTCGGTGGGCGAGATTTTATCAGAACATTTCCATCATAATTTTAAAGATTTGCTCCGTCCGCAACATCCTTGATCTTGGTATAGCCTCACCAGTCTACAAGCGTAAAAGGAAACCTGTTGAAGACCCTGGATCAAACAGGAAGATCACTGTCACCAGCATCATCAACAAGATCATTGAGAAAGTGTTCCTTAGAAGGATGTGAAGAAAAGTGGAAAACATCTCAAAGTCTCCTCCATAGGGGATTTACAAAAGATACTTCCAGTATGACTGCAGCCCTGATCCTCAACGAAATCATCTTCAATGCTCGGGATACTCACAGTCCACTTTACATTGCACTCCTTGATGCTCAGAAAGCATTCGACATTGTATGGCACAACTCTCTCATCAGAAAGGTTCACCACAGCGGCATTGAATGGATCTGAATACGACGCGTGGCTCCTATTCAGTGAATGGTACAAGGTTAAATGGAATGGTGGCATCTCAGACATGTTCAAGGAACTAAAAACTAAAAGGGTGTACGTAAGGCGGTGTTACTTCCCCAGCAGTGTAAAAACTGTTCATCGACCCACTAGTGGAATGTCTAAAAAACCAAGACGTAGGAAATCATATTTGATTGTTTGTTTGTTTGAATGGTGTTTTAACGCCACTTTCAGCAATTTTTCAGCTATTTCATGGCGTCCAGTTTTTATTGGGGGAGGAAGCCGGAGTACCCGGAGAGAACCCCCGACCTGCGGTAGGAAAACTGACAATCATATTTGACACCAATACTGTGTTACCCCTACTGTAGACGATGACGTATGTGTTGTGGCAGATATACCAGCAGAAGAACTCCAAACCATGTTAAACATCCAGACCATGTATGCCGATAGAGAACATCTACCACTGTTTGGAGACCCGATTTCCAGAGGACTCTGCTACTCACTCCATATAAAACGTTGCGATGCATTCGAGCTCAAACACAGACAATTAAAGCCAGGATTCACAGAACCTGACAAACAGCATATTGTTGTGTACTGATTCATTCCTTCATCTCAATTATTTCATTTTTCCCCATAATACCCAGCAGGACTACCTAAGAGAATAGACATTTGACTAACTACGCACTTGTCCGGTTCTCCTAGCCTGAGGAGAGACTTGCCAGAACAGAACAGAACATTGCACTTTGCCTAGATCCATCGTTGAAAACCCACGTCCGGTCGCGTTTTCGCTTTGCTTCCGCTTACCGACCATTGGCAGACTCGTAGATATTTTCTCGTTTTCATGAATATTTAATGTCCTATTTTGATTGGTTGCTTTTACTTCCGGCGAAGCGTTTACTACTAATCAAAATAGTTTTATCCAATAAACGTCGTTTCCATTGGCATATTAAATTTAATGAATATTCATTAATATGATTGCCTAGATCCTACATTACTTACTAATACTAAAACATGTAATCTTGTATTTGTTTCTGTTATAGCACTTCATCCTGATACAAATAAACACAAGAGTCATCCATTTGCTGGTACTTTCTCCATTAATAAAACATGTTGGCATAATTAAACTGCAAAAATACTGAAATTGCATCAAAACACATTTCTCAAAACGAAGCGAGTGTACAAATTGTAGTATAGAGTAAGCATAAGCTAAGTACCTTCTGCATATTATCTTCGCACTAGATCAATACATGCACCTTTCTGTTTGGTGTATTAATGCCACTTTCAGCAATTTTTATGCTATATCATGACATTCAGTTTTAATTGGGGGGGAGGGGCAGAATACCTGGAGAAAACATGCAACCTTCGTTAAGATAAATAGCAATCCCTGTAAATAAGGATTGGAGCCGAGCACACCCTGCCCGCAGTGAGATTCGAACCCACAACCTTAGTGTTGACAGGCATGTGGTCAATAGTAGCATTACTACCTTAATAACTTGGACCTAACATGCATCTAGATCTGCTCTAGCACATGTCACATGGCATAAAAAAAATATTGTCAATCTAATCACACTACACTGTCAGAAAATATCAAGTTTATTTTTACTGGCATTAGAAACAGGTAAAAATGCAAGGCACTGCTGATCACTTGTTGACAGTTTCTTGGCATTTCTTTTTGAAGTATAATCTAGTAATACCATGACATCACAAACAAATATGGTATTCAACAAAATTAAGTAAAATATCACTAGAAGTGAAAACAAGCTATACAAGGAGACTAACTTAGCAAAGCAATTCATATTCATAAACCTTTATTATACCACAAATATATTAACTGC
The DNA here is from genome assembly GCA_944474755.1 of Limnoperna fortunei. NCBI lineage: Eukaryota > Metazoa > Mollusca > Bivalvia > Mytilida > Modiolidae > Limnoperna > Limnoperna fortunei. The sequence goes on from OX104115.1 coordinate 78,287,042, forward strand.
AGGATATAAGTTGAGATTCAACAAACTTATGAGTCATTAGTAAGTAACTCACAAAAAGATAACTGATTATAACCAAGTACCTTGTACGATTCATGACAGTTATATGTAATAATGAGTCACACATGGGCAGTTTAGTTTCTAAAGCAAATGTTTAAATCATATACAGTATAAAATAATTGTCTAATTACAGCTTCGATGATGGGTCTACAATATCAAACAGCCTTAGTCTGCATATCTTTTTGACTTCTTCAACACCTGTTATGGCCTCAGTTTCTTTAGAGTTATAAAAACGCTTCTCTAACCCTGACAATATGGCCTCTTTTTTGTTTTCCCTAGCACAAATAACAAAAGGGAAACCGAATTTCTGCTTGTACTTTTCATTTAAATCATTCATTCTTCTTCTCTCTTGGTCTGTCAGATTATGGAGTCCAGCACTTTGCTGCTCTTTTGTTGATTCAGCTGTAAGACCACCAGAGGCTGCAATTCGACCAGCCAAATCTGGATGCAATCGTAAAATCCCTTCCTTTCCTGTGCAAACAAAAGTTGTTGTAGAAATGATATTTTTGATAAGTTATATACTATATATTTATTTTGTAGGAATAAGGTGAATGGACTAATATATTATGACAAGCTGACCTGATGCAAGATATAATACACAGGATTTTCATGTGACATATCCATACATTGTTTTGGGACAGCCCTATCTATTAATTGATTACACATTCTAAAGTTAATCAAATTATCTTCAATATTGGGGCCATAGTGGCAGAGTGGTTTAGGTAGTTCATCTACTATTGATCATGTAATCTGTCAACAGTGAGATTGCTGGTTTTATTCTCACTGCTGGCAGGGTGTGCTTGACTATAATCTTAATCAGCAAGGATTCCAGTTTTCCTACCAAAGGTCAGGGGTAACATTCTGGGACTCCAGCTGCCTACCCCAAAAAAACTGTACACTATGATATAGCTTAAAAACTGCTGAGAAAGGCATTAAACACCATTCAAACAAAGTGGCATTTAACACCATTCAAACAAACAAAAACCAACTTTGGTGGTGCACTATTAAATTTTCCATTGGTATAGACTATGCTAACTGGGAACTACTATTACCCTGATAACTTCTAAAAATTTAATTACAATTAACTTATTGACATGTAGTAGGTCTTATGTAATGACTGCCATGAATATGCATAATCTAATTAAAATTATATCTTCACTTGTTTCTCCACTTTTTGCTATTTTCGCATGGCTAAAATAGCAAAAGGGGGGAGCCAATTGATATAATTTTAATTAGATTGGAATATGTACTGTTTTGATATCCCATATTATTATCTTTATTGTCTACTACATTGTATGCTTGTTTGAAAACAAACCAAAATGTGAATGCAACTTTCTGGTATAATATTCACGTTTTCTATTGGCTTGTGCATTCAACTCAGCTGTGGTGGATTATGTTAACCCATCCACATGAAATGGTTAAAAGTTAGGCAAAACTTCTGTCATTTCAATTATATCCCCTCTTTGGGACATGATATGCTTTTTTCTGTTTGAATGGTGTTTAACACCACATTCAGAAATTTTTCAGGTACATCATGTGGTCCAGTTTTTATTTGCGGAGGAAGTAAGAGTACCGGGAGAAAATCCCTGACCTGCGGTAGGAAAACTGGCAATCCTTGTCAATTCAGAATGGAGTCGAGTACACCCTACAAGCAGTGAGAAAGAACCTGCAATCCCAGTGTTGACAGACCATGTGATCAACAGTAGACAAACTACCTTAACACTTGGCCACCAAGGCCCCAGGGATGTTGAATTTTTTTTTATTAAACAAAAAATGTTTTGGAGGAAATTATGGATTTTTTCTATTTTAATGCTTACCTTTAAGCTAGTTTTATTCTTTTTTAGGTAGACATATTGGACTTGAGCATTTCCAGCAAACTCATTTAGTGACTACATTCACCAATAAATATGAACAAATCCATTTTGGTCTTTTTTCTAATGCAATGTCGATAAAAAGTTGACTAACTTTGTACTTATAATTGCCTAAAATGACCATACAATGTACGTGTCATTTTAAGTATAGATAAAGTATTGTTAGTCTGCTCTTATGTGGTGGAGGGGAGATATTCATCTACCATTATTCCACTAATATTACATTATTTAAGGATTTACTACCAAAAATATTTTCTCCATGGACAGGATAACAAAATTTCCATTTTGTACATTGTATGATCCCCATTCCCTACTTGCAGTAAACAAGATTTATCTCCCATGTGCAGAGTTATCTGTTCTTTAGAGCAGGTACTTTTTAGTACCTACTGTGGGTAAAAAGTTGTTTTTCTACAATATTTTGTATTCACATATAGCAAAGCATCCCGTAGAATTTATTATGATGTGCAAACTAATTCTGCAGTTTTTTTTAGTTGTACTGGAAGAGTCAGTCCACAGACATTATTTTAAAAAAACTAGAGGCTCCCAGGAGCCTGTATCGCTCACCTGAACCTGAAACCAAACAACCCTTTTTTATCCAGCTTTTCTTTGCTATAAGGAATTGCCCAACACTTCTGCAAAAGTCATTAATTTTGACCTTTTAAGGGAAATAATTCTTATAAAGAGGAGCTTATGATGCTTAGAGGGAGAAGGGAGGTTCACTTCAAATTTGCTGTACCTGTTTTACTTTATTAACTATCAGTCAAAAACTCTCTTGACTCCCCCCCATTTTCTATTTTAAGCCAACGTAGCTATGTAGGTAGTCATGTGTCATGATTTGCACAATTTTGGTAGAGGATGTCCTAAAGATGATGTGTGCAATGTTTCAAAGCAGTCCTTTAATGGGTTAAAGAGGAGAAGATTTTTTCAAAGCAAGTAAAATTGATTAAAAAAATGTTCAAGGAGAATAATTCCTAAACGGTTCATCAGACAATCTTGACCCTAAGTCATTTTTGTAGCCCTCATAGAGCAGAACAATTAAGCAATGCTAACTTTTTCTCTAGTTCTAATAATTTTCAAGATTTTGAGGCAAAAATGTCAAAAATAATCAATTTCGACAATTAAAGGGCAATAACTCCTATAAGGAGTCATCATACAACTTTGACACAATGGAGTGTTTTGTAGAGCTTTTGATGCCTATGAAGGCATGTCTCTATGGTTTTCCTGTATCATTTATACTTTTTGAACTATAAGCCAAAAATTGTATTTTGACCCCCCTCCCCCCGTTCTTTTTTTAGCCATGGCGGCCATGTTGGTTGGTCTGAGGTCATGATTTGTGCAAACTTGGCAGAGGACATTTTACTGATGATGTGTGCAAAGTTTCAAAGAAATCCCTTCAGTGGTTTTGGAGGAGAAGATTTTTAAAGAAAAGTTAATGATGACGACGACGACAGACGCCAAGTGATGGCAATAGCTCACATGACCCTTCGGGTCATGTGAGCTAATAAAAACGTGATTTTTCCCTATTTGTTCAATACTAGATACCTGCTGTTATGAAAGACAACTCTTGAAAATGGGAAGTAACTCTTGTATTCCTAAAATAGGGAATAGCAGATTGCATGTATATTAAATGTGCACCATGAAAATTTTGTTATCCCTCCATGGAGAAAATATTTTTTGTAGTTAAATACTTATAAATAAATTCAAAAATTTGAATAAACTCAACAATTATATTTGTGTAATTTTACATTTAAAAAAAAAAACCAACACAAAAGCGGTAAGTTTTCCCGGGAATAATATATGATGTCAAAGGGTGCTTGTCTCCACAATCATGATACTTTTTTCCAATATGTCTCTTCTTTGGGACATAATATGCTTTTTTTATTTGAATATTGTTTAATTCCACTTTCAGCTATATCATGGCATCCAGTTTTTATTGGGGGAGGAAGCCAGAGTACCTGGAGAAAACCCACTCTTGGGTAGGAAAACTGGCAATCATTGTCAGTTAGTGAATGGAATCTAGCAGACGCTGCCCGCATTGAGACTCTAACCCGGAATCTTAGTGTTGACAGACCGTGTGATCAACAGTAGACGAACTACCTTAACCACTTAGCCAAGGAGGCCCCTACAATTTTTTTTATAAATTACATACATGTATTGCCTGATGAAGACAATTATAAGCAGTGGTTAAGGCAGTGTTGAATCAAGCCACTGTCAATGGAGGTTGTCTGTTAAAGCTAGCCTTACAATAGAGGTGCTCGACTCTGTTACTGTACAAGGACTACCAGTTTTACCGTCAAAGATCAGGGGTTCTTACCATGTACTATGGCTTCCTCCCCAGATAAAACAGGACAACATGATATAGCTATGAAAATTACTATATGTGGCATTGCACAGCTTTCAGACAAACAAACAAAACAAAATCATCCATCAATACAAGTAGAAAATTAAAAATACAGCATGATGCTAATTTACATAGTGGAAATTCTGTTAATATCTACATTTTAGCACTATGCTACATGTATATGATTAAAGTGCTTTAATTTTAATTCCTATAGTGAATTTCCTCTCTGGAGTTTACCTGTGCTGTACTATGTCTACTATAGTCTTAATCACCTTTGATGAGATCATACCTTCATCATTTACCTATTCTTTCAGAATAAACAGTTTTCTACATGTACTATGTAGTTGAACTCGGTATATAATGTCGACCAAAATGCTGCATACAATTGATTGATTGCATTGATTGATTGAATGTTTGCTCAACATTCAGCAAGCAAAGTTTCAGTTATAATCAGGATGAGAATAAGTTTACAAACAACAAAACAAATGGGGAAAGGGATAGTTAAACTGGAACACAATTTTGACTGAGTCGGGAAAAGTATGGAGAATGAAGACTATTTTTGTAGCTACAATGAGCCTTCAGCTTTATAAATAATACTGTGTTGTACATTTCTGAAAATTTCATATTCTTGAGAGCCATAAAGCTATTCATAACATGATTTCTTTTATGCAATAATATTTCATACTAACATACCACTAATAGGTTGTTGATCTGCAAACTGACAAAAAGACTTCTGTAAAGCATTGACATCAGAAAAAGGACGATCTCGCCAAACTGCTGCTGCACATAGGGAACAGTGTTCTATAACATTTCCAAATCTTGATATGAAATCCTCATAACTCATAGAATTTACTGCTGCTATGGTTATTGGTGGCATTCTGAAACAATAAATACAACTGTTAATGGATTGATTAGTTGTCTTAATTACTGTTTAATATGCATCTCCAAATAAATCTGTAATAAAGAATGAAAATTTCAAGCCTATTTTAAGTCCTATTATGGTTACCAATTACTTAATTAAAATCTGCATGGTAATTTAATGTTTGAGATATAAAGGATCTTACAACAGTTGGAGGGCAAGACTGGAAAATCTCAGACATCCAATGCAAGTGAAAAGATTTTTGAATAGACCAAAAGAAATCTTTTAAGCATTCTGGTATCTGAGTTTTTTTCCGTCTTGCTTTTCCAAAGGTGTTTCTTTTTCTAACAAATTAATAAAAAATCACATGCGGTTTTGTTAATTTCCACAAAAAGATTTATCCACCCTGAACGTTGTTCTTAGTCTACATTTTTGTGTTCACAAACATTTTTGTTTTGATGTATACTGAAATTATGGCTCACAAGGGGTCATTGATGGAAGCACAGATAAAATTACATGTCAAGAGGCAGAGTGATTTTTATTCTGAACCGACAATTAGAATCACAAGACATTTTTTACATAAAGGGAGAGCAAAATTTTTATCTCACATGAATTGAGACAAGGATTTCTATATTAATTAATATGACGGACAGAAATGTGTACTCAAACCAATTTATAGGAAAAAGTGCAAAAAAAAATTAGACTTTACAGCTATGCTTTAACTGATTGATTCAATGAATGTTTGCTTCATGTCCAGCAAGCAGTATTTCAATTATATTCAGAATGAGAACTAGCGAACAAACAATAAATTAAATGGAGAAAGGGATCGACCAATGGGAACAAAATTTTGACTGCCTATAGAAATTATGGAGCATGCTACGGAGAATTAAGCATTTTGTAATGGCTAGAATCGGTACTTTTTGTTGGAAATCTACAAATGGGGTCATGCCTGTATTATGAGCTGACAACCCTTATCCACCACCTGGGGAGGCTCTTTCTCTCTCTGCAGGTCTGTTGGATTAGCACTGGAAAACTTCCCAATATGGTCCCAAGCTATGCTTTATTAATGTTTTTGAAAACTTAAGAATAAAATCATGACAGACTGTGAGTAAAATTTTGGCAGATATAAAAATTGTCAATGAGCTATAATATTGTAGTGAAATGTATGTTTGCATTCCTATTAAGTGTTCCTTATCTCTAATCAATTGTTATTGTATCATTACAAATGTAGTTCATTAGTTCAGTATACCACACGATGAAGGTTGAAAGAATCGAAATATAAATAGAACATTTTCAGGCATCTAGATATAATGCAACAAAAGTTATAAGTCTTTTTGTCTACGAATATATAGGTATGTGAGACTGTCGTATGTTAAAGACGGATTGGCGATGATTTTCAAGGTCTAATTTACTAATAATGGCAATGTTAGGTCTTAGATCTGGTTTGAAAATTGTGTTTTTGAACCTTTTCTAAACATGCCCATGCTAGTAGTCTCTCATACCTACAATCAGTACTATTTTAAGTAGTAGAATATATTTAGTATACCCAATTTTCGTCACAAACTCAAGTAAATGTTGGTTACGTCAAAATACAATTTTATTTCGCAACGTCCTAGTTTTTGAACTTATAAAAAATTATGTCAGGAGATGACACGAATTATTTCCGATCTAACTGAACATGGCAGAAAAACGAATAATAGCACCCTCGCTTTTTTATCCGACAAATCACAAAACTAACATCAGATTATACGTCAGTAAAATTTGGCATATGTGATTAATAAGTAAATAGGTGCGACCTATGAGGCGGGCGATAACCCTTGAATATTATCCTAGGGAAGTTTGAAATAAATATGTATTTACCTTATATTGATGCACGATTCTTGAATAATTCATCCGCAAGTTTTATGTTATTTGCATCCCTCCAAGGTCCACAAGATCAAATAATGTTAAACTAAGTAACTTACTTGCGTGTATATCTAATGTCTGACTAAAAACGACAAAACTAGCTCACATCTGGTTGTAAGTAAAAAATCCAAACCACCTTTTGCATAATAAAACAATTCCAACCATCCATGGGAGGGGGGAGTTCTGCAGGCAGTTCGTCTACTATCTGTCAACCATGATGGTGCGGGTTCAAGTATCTCTGCGAGCAGGGTGCGTTCGACTCCAATCTTACTTTCCTATACCGAATGTCGGGGTTTTCTCCAGGTACATGATATAGCTGAAAAACTTTTTCTCAGCAAGTTGCTGAGCGGCATTAAGCATTCGTCCAAACAAACAAATCAATCATCCTTGTAATTATATTAAATTATACTATAGATCATTTTATTTCATTACTGCCATAAAGGGAGAAGCAAGTAAGAGACTACTGGTTCTAATGTAACACCTGTATAATTTCTAGAACACTGAGTATGCAGATAACACTTCAATGTAGGCAGTGCTCAACTGCTATTTTATTTTAGTTGACAAGGATTGCCAGTTTTCCTACCAAAGGTCAGGTACTCCTGTTATATGGCAGTATGGCATGGTCTAGTTGTTCATGTTAATTTCATTATTTGTTCTATCACAATTTTAAGAGTTTAAATATACTATTTTATAATTATTTTCACGTAATCTTACGTTTCCCTACCATTTTGAATTTTATTTCACATAATGTATGACGTTATTGTCTCTTGCTAAAGGCCCGGTCACACAGCCCTCCACGGGCGTATCGCGGCCGAATCACGGCCAAAAATTTCTGCCCACGAATCAGACGCTGTTGGACGCTTTGAGGTCGCGATAAAGACGCGATACAGCCGTACTTTACCCGTCGTTACACGCGGTAGAGATTCACACGCGGTTTGCCGTGCGAAAAAGTTTTGGGCTGCCCAAAAATTTTGACCGCGGGTAATCGCGGGCGGTAGACGTGGTACACACGCGGTAAAGACGCGGTACAGACACGAAACGAACGTGCTAGGGCGTGCTACGGCCGCGGTTAAGACGTGGTTACACGCGGTAGGACGCGAAATTTTAGCGGGTAATCGCGGGTGGAGCACGGTCATAGCACGTTTGTTCCGCGTCTGTACCGCGTTGTTATCACGTGCATGTGCGCCTTTCTCCGTGCGCGCTTCACCCGCGATAAGGACGCGGAACAGTCGCCGGCGTCTTTTGCGCGGGCATACCAGGGGTAAACCACGGGTTAGCCAATTTTGCATATTTTCCACCACGGGCAACCGCGGGCAAAAAAAAAATCGCGAAATTTTACCCGCGATACAGACGCGAAAGACTGTGTAACCGGGCCTTTAGTAAGTAAGTAAGTAAGTCAATTGTATTTAGAGTCGGATAATATATACACACAAACATATAACATGAGCTCTTTTGAGCTCTTAAACCGCTTAATATTTTTCCAACAGAACAAATCACAAAGCATAACATGACAGTTTAATATACATGTTAAGGTACATTCATACAAAGTATATAAATCAGGATGGCATTACAGATGGACAGCACAACAATGCATACATTTTAAAACATATACTAGGAATAGATTCATTTAAGACAGCTGAGCATAAATTAAAAAACGTACAAAGCACTAAATTAAAAGCAGGTAGAATAGGTACATGTAACAATGCATGTATTTTAAAACATATATTAGGAATAGATTCATTTTAGAGAGCTGAGCATAAATTAAAAACATACAAAGCACTAAACTAAAAGCAGGTAGCATAGAAACATATACTTTAAGCATATATTTTCATCAACCAGAAAAAAAAGCATCAATGCAGAGCACAAATAAAGGAATGCATACACAGTACATAAAAACACGATAAGCATAAGCAACATAAGTATACATGCACTAAAACATATATTTAAATAGATTAATTTAAATGCTAAGCACAGACACAGCACAAGATAAAAAAAACCATATATAAAGCACTATAATAAAACTAAAAATTAAGCAAGACTAGCAGAATAAACCAAATAAATAAACTAATAATATATGGAGCAAAGTTTACATGAAAGAACGCGTGCTGGTATGAAGTCACACAGACTGTGATTTACATGCTGTACAGAAACATGTTTGCCCCCCCCACACACACACCAGCTGGCAACATGATTTTTGAACTGTTCAAAGGAAGTCATAGTTCGTGCCTCATTTGGCAGTGCATTCCACAGTCTGACAGCCTCATACCTGAACGAGTTCTTCCCATATTTATTAGTTCTGGGTCTTGGAAGATCTGCTGTATTTAAATACCTAAAGTTATAAGAATTGTTTTTTTAAACAATCAAATCTTGTAAAATATAGAACTTTTTTTTATTTATGATTTTAAAGGTCTCCAAGGCAATTGTTCTCATTCGTCTTGTTTTTAGAGAGGGCAATTTTGATCGTTCTTAAAGGTAATCATAGGGGCTCATTGAATCATTATAAACAAACCGTAAAGCTCTTCCCTGATTTTTTTTAAATTTTGCATGTGCTTTATTCTGAGCAGAAATGCCAGTTAAGCGGACAGTAACTGAAATTAGACATAATGAAAGAGTGGTAAATAGTTTATTTTCGAAGCCGATTCAAATGGTTTCCTATCCGCTTTAGGACATTCAATTGCCTTGCAGCCTTTTTACAAATGTTTGTTAAGTGAGAATGAATATTAATTTGAAGTCTAAGGTGACACCCAGCAGTTTAACCTCATTATCACAATCAATTATAATATTTTCAAGATTTAAGACAACATTGGCATCATGGGATTTATTTCCAATGGCAATTGCCTGAAATTTTTCAGGATTAGCCTGCATTTTATTGTTGGAAAACCATGTTATAAAAGGTTTACCATCCTCCTGCAACAGTTTCTAATGATTGATCAGACTTTGATATTGTGTTGTCATCTGCATAGTTATACAAATTGCAATGGTGAACAAAGACAAATATATCATTTATAAAGATATTAAATAATACAGGCCCGAGGATGGAACCTTGGGGCTCTCCTTTAAATATATCTAACATAGAGCTAATATCTTGTACTACTTTAACACACTGTTTCCTATTACTTAAATAACATTTTAACATATTTAAGGCAGATTCTGACATACCATAAGACTCAAGCTTTAATAATAATAGGTTATGATAAAGGCAATCAAAGGCCTTGGATAGGTCAATTGAGATTGCAGCTAGATAATGGTTTGTATCTAAAGAAATTTTCCTATCTTCAATTACTCTCAAGAGGGTACTGTCAACCAAAATTTGATCGGAAAGCGGCCAAAAACGGACTGAAGATGCTGTCAAAGTAAGCAGTTAACTGAAATTGAATTGCGTTTTCAAAAATTTTAGATATTTATGATATAACATTTTTTTCTTATATATCTTATGTAAGTTCGTTATTCATATAAGGGATTTGTTTAGATAAAATGCTTCGTGGATGTTGTGACGAACGGACGTGATTTAATAAAGTTAACTGTTTTAAAAGTAAATCGTTGTTCTTCAATATATAAATAAGAAGAGCAACCATATTACATCACATGGTGGAGAACCATAAAGTTTGGAGCAGACTACTTTCCAAGAAACCCCAAAAAGGAAAGTATTTTGACATTTTTTATGAAACAGTTTTGAGATTTATTGCAACTTCAAAATGGCACCAGGGGTCACATTGCTTAATTTGATCTCGAGTGGTAATGACAATTTGTATTAATGAATAGAAAAAAATTATGGAAACAAATGGAAAAATTACGTCTTGATCAAAGATTGTTATTAAATGTTTAAGCATTATATGTGTCATTTTGTTTGCAGAAGGGATACGCCTTTCTCATGGTCCGTTTGTCTGTAAGTCGTATTGTTGATTATCAAAATTTAAAGACCTTTCATGATGGATAAATATCACTTTAGCTGTTCAAAATTTTCCGTATATCCGAATGAAAATGGAGAAAACTTTTTAAAAGAATTTCAATCTTACTCCTACTTCATTATTTTGACGATAACTCTAGCAAATTAGCCGCTTTTCACTTACTGTTAAATGGTCCAGCTTTAACTGGAATATTTCCACACTTTACAAAAACAGCGAAAAGTTTTTTACCCATAGACTTAAAATCCAAAGAAAGACAAAAGTTTTGAAGTATAAAAATCGTACTTTGCATTTGCGAGGCATTTTGAACATAACATTAAAACAATTGAAATTCAGTGCTCAAAATTAGCACTGCACTGATGGACCATAACTGATAAATATCCCAGTGATCTGGTAGCTTTCTGAAAGTTTTATTAAAAATTGTCTTGTAAATCTTTTGGTTGATTCATGATTTTCAAGCATAACATAGTAAAAATAGCTGATTAATGATCAGTTAAACTTCCTCTGTACTTGGTTTACAACAGTAAAATTCAAAAATAGAAACCTCAAAGTAAAGCTTGATCACCCTTGATTAGACATATGGTAATGTATTTTTTTAAAGACTTTTTTGGCAAAAGTTTAGAATGGTATTGCTTATTTTGATAGCAATTTTATGAAGTATAGTCATTTTGTGTAAACATTTTTGACTAATCTTAAATATTTTGGACTAACATTTAAAAAAAATTAAACTTATTCCTATTAATTTGTTTAATTGTGACCCTAACTTCAGCAATTGGGGACAAAATCTAGTTGTCACCGTGGTGCCAAAACTTTGGGAAAATTGATCGAAAGTTCAAGCTGAACAGTACGCTTTGAAATTTACCTTATTTTTGGCCTAATTTTGTATGGCAATTTAATTTTATGCACATGATTATGCTTAATGCATTGCGAAAAGTAAAGATAACCATACAGAAAGAAAGCTAAAATGAAATAAAGACAAAACACTTTCCTGTGATTGTGTGTATTGTTTTATATGTGTATTTATAAAAGATGCACAAAGTGCTGATTAAGCAGTTTCAATTGTGTGCATTAGACAATACTTTCTATTTGAGTACCGACTTCAGTTAGTCTCAATAAGCCTTACAACAATATATGCAAAATTACCACAATCTATGCAAAAATAACCTTGATGTACTATCGGAAATAAAACAATCCACAAAATATCTTCTAACATATAGGTAGAACAGGAGTAAATGTTTCGGCAATAGTCGAAAAAACTAGCATTTCTGTGATTTGCATACCTCAACATTTACCTAGATAGGAAATAAATAAACTTTCATTCAACTTAAAAAACAATATATGCCATATATATCCATGACCAGTTCCTTTTTTTCTCTAGTTAGAACACTTTTAGATGCTCCCACTTTTATATGCAATTTCAGATGCAGTGAATGTAACAATATTAAATTTTTTAAACCATTACCAAAATTGTATCCTGCAAGATCTGAGAAACAGTTTACCCCTTTTTATAGCTTTAAGAAGGCGCTTACATACAAAAAATTGTGTTATGCTATATGTACGGTACACAATCTGGTAACCTGTTACTGGTACATATTTACTTTTTTTGTTACCTATATCTTCCTTTTCTAACCCTTTTAAAACTTGTGTAAAACTATTTAATAAATATGTGTCATTTATTTTCAAATAATTTAGGCCTATGGATATGCAATATCTAAATTTAAGTCATTTGAAGTCATCAGGCTTGTCATATAGAGTTATGTTTTAAAGTCAAGGTAATTGATTGTTTGTAAGTGTCTTTAATTTCAGGCACACTAGGATGTATTAAATATAAAATAGTCATTAACCTTATAGTAGTAGTTTAAATAGCAAACGGTGAAATTAAAGGTCTTATCTAGCTTTTTTACTGTTATAGATCTACTTAGACTTTTAGGAACTTATTCGTATACGAGTTCCAAAATACCATTTGGAATACCGAGAGTCTACTGAAAAATTTATCTTCCAAACATGTCAATTGAAATATCTTAGCCAATGCTATAACATTAACCAGGTGAGTGTTTCTGTACTTTAAAGCCTGGATACCATTGACGTGATATGATGTTTACCAGCTTCCTGTCGGTCGACGTGATATGATGTTTTCCAGCTTCCTGTCGGTCGACTCCTCCTAACTGTTACTTCTACTTATCTACCAATAAACTGTCAGCATTGTCAAAGGCTCCATCAAAACTGATTTAATACAATGTAATCTTACTGTAGGCTATACAAAATAACATTTGCTTCGTAATACACGAATTAACTTAAAAATTTAAATGTATGTCACGGGGAATAATGTGTTATTTTATGTGTTTGTTTAAAATGTTTTCCATCTTATCATCACCATATTCATGTCATATTCATTGTCATAATCATGTTCTGACTTGTTCTTGACGCTTGACTGACGACAATGTATCGATTCTTAACACTTTTCCCGCCAGCATGATTTTCTACTAAATAACCTACCTGTATTTTTACCTGAGATTCACTTTGCACTTATGACGTAACACTGAAGGTTGCTTTATAGCACCTCCATATATATTTGCAGGTTTGACATATTCTTAAATATTAAATCTTGCATATTTATTACGCGGTTTATTGTAAAATTGAATAATGTATCATTTATCATCGTGATATTTAATTGGTTCAATACATATATATTTGCAGTTAAAAACTGGTTCATTGTTTATTTGCCCTATGGTATAAATTACCCGGCGACATTTTGGAGGTTCCACCGAGATTACCAGTTCCAACTGCACACATTTTCCTATTTTAATCAACAATAGTTTGGCTCAACGACGTCAACATATTATTTTCCGTTTGGCCTTCCTAGTAATTTTGGCTCAACGACTTATATATCGGAGACGGATCGTCAGAAGCTATTTTGTCCATTTATGTGGGTAATGCGAGTTATCCGAATTATTTATAATGTGACAATAGTGAAATTATATTGGAAATTATGAAATTGATTTGTCAGAGATATTTATGAGTTTCGCACATGGCGATAGCATAGAGTAAGCTCGACAAGGACATTATTTATGTAGCAGCGCTGTGTTAAAAAAATGATGCATCATTAAAATATGTGATTACGTCCGACGAGGAATGGAGTCATAGTTCCCATTTTTGCGCAACTCGTCATTTATACATTAATCAACTCATCATGGTAGTTACTTGACATTTGAGTTTTCGATTTACAAGAATCCGTATAGAAAAAAAAACAGTGAACGTCCGCAATTATTCAGTGCTAGAGCTAGTACAGTAAAATATTTTACTTTTGTACAAATTTGTTTTGTCATAATATTTTTTTCGTATATGTATATTATTATATTTTGATTAATTTGACCAGAACATTTAACTTGAGACTCTCATTTAATGTATATTTATGTATTTTGTAGTCTGCTGCATGCCAGAGTAAAAGTCACGGATTGAACTGTACAGCACTACTTTCCTTCTTTTTATTAATTGACCTATATTGACTGTGGTAAGATCATTCATTTTCATTAATCGTTCATTACATCATCTCATAATTCCTGTTTTGCATCTTTGAATCACTTGAGCTTATATATATTGTATAATAATACATTAAAATGGCCACGGGTGCGGATAAGTTTGATCTAAAACACACTGATACTGAATCCGACGAACATATCAGTGGTCCAGATATAGGCAAAATGATTAAATACTTGAATGAACATACTTCGTACAAGGTTGTAACTGAGTCAGAGTTTGCCATGTTGCAGAGACATAGCACTCCCATTTCCAAGGTTAAACTTGAAGAAGGTCATATTAGAGAAAAGGTTCCCCCTCCTACCCCAGTCCGTAAATATTCTCTTGTACCCATTTCACAAAACCAGAGTGGGATTCAATCGGCTAGCACTCATTTACAAAGACCAAAGATACCCACATTTTCTGGAGATCAAAGGGGGGAAACCACATTTGATGTCTGGAAATATGAGGTAAGGTGCATTATGAGGGAGAGCAATTACGAAAACACTGTTTTGGTACAATCCATGAGAAATGCGCTTAAGGGTCAGGCTAGAAACCTTTTGTTGGCAATGCCCGAGTCTGCTACTCCAGAGCAAATTTTAGATAAATTAGAGGGAGTTTATGGCAATGTCTATAGCAGTGAAGCCCTTTTGCAGCAATTTTATACTGAGTCTCAGAAACCAGGGCAGTCGGTAGCGGAATACGGAATGAAATTAGAATCTATTCTGCAGTCTGCTATTGACAAAGGTCATATAAAGTTCGAATCGAGAGGCGAAATGCTGAGATCTAAATTTTGGTCGGGACTCTGTGACCATCTCGTGCGAAATGCTAGTCGACATAAGTTTGATACTGTGAAAGATTTTGATAGCCTCTTGCGAGAAATTCGTGCCATTGAGCTTGACCTGAACAATTCTTCGCGTCCAGTTCAAGGCAGGTCCCCTCGAGTTCAGCACGATTCCATATCTGTTGAGGTTCAAAAGCTTACGGAAGTTCTAAAAAAATTAGACGCTTTTGGTAAGCGATTGGATTCAATGGATACGGAGATTAGGAAATTACAGGACCACAACAGTGGTACTCGTAATGATGACGGGCAGCGTGGGCGAGGGTATCAAAGACGCCAAGGTAGATTTCAGAGAGGTAGAGGTAGAGGTAAATACACGCCTAGTGGTTCTAGTGATCACCAGAGTGGAGATCAGTCAGTCCAAAGTGATCGACCTTTAAACTAAATCGGGTCTCTAATGCGGGGCATATTGGGGACTCAAATAAAAGTACAGCTAGCCCCATTAAATGTAGTAATCTGTACAATAGGCTTATAGGTAGTGCAAACGAAGCAGATGTTTCGGTTAACATGTTTAAATGCAGAGCTCTTTTGGACAGCGGTTCCATGATTTCAACCATAGCTGAACCCCTGTTAAAAAGGCTCAACCCTTCACCTATTTTGAAAAGTTTAGAGGATTTTATATCAATTAGTGTAGCCAATGGTGATTCTTTACCGTACTTAGGTTATGTAGACGTCGATCTAAATATCCCTTTTTTAAACGGGATACCTTTTCCGGTTCCCATGTTAGTTGTTGCTGCAACGGAGTACAATAACAAGGTCCCATTAGTTTTGGGCACCAATGTACTCGGAATTTGTAGAGCCAGCGTAGTTGAAGGTCAGATTGTACCCAAGGAGTGGGATGTAGCTTTGTCCACTCTTGCAAGTGACAATTCTATTCTTGTTCACTCAACCAACAAGAGGTCGATAACACTCATGCCTATGACCACTAAGACAGTTTCAGGAATTGTTGGTAACAAATTCCGGTCAGGTGTTACAGTGGTTACCGAGAATAGAGATTCTCAATTTTCAGATCATGTGGTGGTTTGTCCTAGGGTTGTAGAACTTCGTAAGGAAGGTAAATGTAGGATTCCGGAAAGATTATGTAATATGACCGCTAGGGTTGTAAAGATTAAACCCAAGTCTGTTCTGTGTGGTATTAGTGAAGCAAAAGTTGTGCGACACGTCGATCCGTTTGACGCGAATCAACCAAAACATTGTCAAGATTTCCCTACAGGAAGTTCGGAATTAGGCGCTGAAGGTGATTGCATAATTGACACGTTGGGTATAAAAATTGACGAGTCGGTCTCTGATGAAGTCAAATTAAAACTAAGGGAGCTTATTACGAGGTGGAAGTCGGTATTTTCAACCGGTCCAAAGGATCTTGGTTACACTACTTTGGTGGAGCATGAAATTAAGCTCAGCGATGATACGCCATTTAGGGAACCTTATCGCCATATTCCTCCGGCTATGTATGACGAGGTACGTGAACATCTTAGAGACATGTTAGAGTCAGGTGCTATTCGCGAGTCAGTAAGTCCGTTTTCTAGTAATGTCGTTCTTGTCCGCAAGAAAGACAACTCGCTACGGTTCTGTATAGATTTTCGTCGTTTAAACCGTAGAACTATACGTGATCAATATCCTACTCCACGCATCGATCAAACAATCGATTGTCTTGCAGGAGCTAAATTCTTTTCAAAAATCGACTTAAGATCGGCCTACTGGCAATGTGGAATCAAGGAATCAGACAAGTATAAGACAGCCTTTTCTGTCGCACCTTTCGGTTTTTTTGAATGCAATAGATTAGCGTTCGGGTTAACTAACGCAGTAGCGTGCTTTCAAAGATTGATGGAGAAATGCATGGGAGAGATGCACTTACGGGAATGTCTTATTTTCTTAGATGACGTCATAATTTTTTCCAAAACCATAGATGAGCATTTAGACAGGTTAGAGGGTGTATTTCGTCGCTTAAAGGAGAACGGATTGAAGCTGAAGGGTAGCAAATGTGAGTTTTTCCGTACGGAGGTAAAGTATTTGGGATTTATAGTGTCTGAGAACGGTATAAAACCAGACAGTGAGAAGATTGAAACAATCAAAAATTGGGCTCAGATTAAAAATGTCAAAGATTTGAGAAAGTTTTTGGGTTTCACTTCATTTTTCAGAAAATTTGTCAAGGACTACGGAAAAATAGCCAAGCCCTTGAACGATCTTCTGATCGGACAACGCACAACTAAGAAAGGTAAAACGGGGTCGAAGGTTAAACAAACAGGGGTTCCATGGAAGTGGACAAACGTGGAACAACAAGCACGCGATATTCTCGTAGAAAAGCTTACCAATCCTCCCATTTTAGCGTATGCCGATTATTCTCTTCCGTTTGTGGTTCATACCGATGCAAGTGGTAATGGGCTAGGGGCGATTTTGTATCAGCATCAAGATGGCAAAGACCGTGTAATTGCTTATGCCAGTCGGGGTCTTCGCGGTTCAGAGAAGCTTTATCCAGCACATAAACGAGAATTTCTGGCTTTAAAGTGGGCTGTCACCGATAAGTTTCATGATTATCTTATGGGTAGCCGCTTTGAAGTCAGAACTGACAATAATCCGCTAACTTATGTGTTAGGAAAAGCTAAACTGGACGTTACGTCGCAGCGTTGGGTGGCTTCATTGGCTGATTATGATTTTACGATTACATACAGATCAGGCAAGGCTAATGTTGATGCTGATATTCTATCTAGGATACACTCAGATTCTCATTGTATAGATGAAAATGTCGTAAAGGCGTTATGCACTGCTATGATTGTACCGGGGTCGGGGCAGATCGATTGTCTGTTATTAGCTCAGACTACTGATCCTGTAAATCTGTCCTCAGTTTTGAACCCTTCCTTTAGTGACATCAGATGGGCTGATGAGCAAAGGTCGGATACATGTATTTCTCGGGTGATTGATATCGTATCCTTAGGTCAAAAGCCATCAAGACGAAAGCTTGCTCATTTACCAAAAGAGGTTCGACGGTTATTAAATGAGTGGAAAAAGTTATCATTAAAAGATGGTGTTCTGTATAGGTCTTGTCAATTGCACGGGGAAAAGGTCCAACAGTTAGTTCTACCGCAGGTGTACCGTGATATCGCATTAGTAGGGTTACATGATGATGTTGGGCATCAAGGACGCGATAGAACTCTTTATCTGATTAAATCTAGATTCTATTGGCCAGGTATGGATAAGGATGTTGAGGCGAAGGTGAAAAATTGTTCGAACTGTATTTTGAGGAAGTCGAAAGACAAAAGGTCAGCTACAATGGTTAGTATTGAGTCTACTCAGCCGTTAGAGTTGTTGTGTCTTGATTTTTTGAAACTAGAAATGTCAAAAGGTGGCTTTGAGAATATTTTAGTATTGACGGACCATTTCACTCGTTTTGCGATTGCTATCCCGACGAAAAATCAGTCAGCGTATACTACCGCCAAGTGTTTATGGGAAAATTTCATCCAGTACTATTCTTTTCCCGCGCGTTTACACAGTGACCAAGGTCGTAACTTTGAGTCAAAGGTTATACATGAACTGTGTAAACTAGCTGGAATTGCGAAATCTCGTACGACACCATATCACCCACAGGGTAACGGCGAGACTGAACGTTTAAATCAGACGCTTCTAAATATGCTGGGAACGTTGAACGACGACCAGAAATCGGATTGGCGTAGCTATGTAATGCCGTTAGTTCACGCGTATAACGCTACGAGACACGAAAGCACTGGTTATAGTCCACACTTTTTGATGTTCGGGTGGCATCCACGGTTAGCTATAGATGCATTCTTTGGAACGCAAACGGATGATTTGTCTGATCGGTCCCGCGACAAATACGTGGAAAAACTAGCAAATCGTCTCGAATTCGCTTATAAAACGGCTGCACATGCGTCAGAGAGAGCGAGTAGACGCCATAAAGTAAGGTATGATTTGAAAGTGCGGAGCTCGGTTTTATGTCCAGGCGACCGCGTGTTAATGAAAAATGTCGGAATACGTGGCAGACATAAACTTGCAAATAAATGGAATCGGTGTCCGTTTATTATTTAGTCTCAGCCTGATCCAGGTATACCGGTTTATGTGATCAAACGCGAGCACGGTTCTAGACAAACTAAGACGGTACATAGAAACTTACTTCTACCTATTGGTTCACTCCCATTACACGACGTCGATTTATCGAGATCAAGTCTTCGGAGGTCGTCGACGGTCAGAAAACAGGAGGTCGAATCCGTAACTAATCAATTTCCGGAAGAATTCAGTGACTCCGAAGAGGATGATCTGTATTTGGTACAGTCAAAACGCGTTTCAGGTATTGTACTGAACCCTTTAGCTCCTTCGTTTGATCCCGGGTATATTCAAGCGCCAGCAGAAAATATTTCACAAGCCGAATCGGACAATAATCAATCGTCGGCTGACGAATCAAACTTATCGGATCATACTCCAGTTGTACCCTTTTCCGGAGGTCGGTTGAATGCTGACGATAGTTTTAGGGTTGTGGATGTTACAGATTTAAATTCAGTGGACTCAAGTGTTCATTATGATAGGAATAGTATTTTATCAGATGATCGGGTCGATTTAGATCGGAGCCCTGTAGTTCGTAGAAGTAATAGAGCTTCAAAACCTCCCGATCGCTTTGGTGATTTTGTTTATTATTAGTTATTTTTATTCTATGACTGTGCTTCAATTGAGTAGCGCGGCATTGCCACCTATCTCAATTGTCTACTGTAATTGGATATGAGATTTTATTTTTGCTGTTTTATTATTTTGGTAGATGATGAATTCTCTCGTGTATTGCACTAGTAGAGGAAGATGTCTTTTGGGGTTGGAATGTGCTGATGTAAAAGTATTTCCGGGTGGTAAAGTTTTAAATCTGTTTGAGGCAGTGAAACATCGACTGTTGTCGGTTGAGGGAACAAAAATAGTGTATTTTGTTTGTGGCATCCCTGATATTTGTAAACGTTCTAAAAATAGGCGTCCACTATATGAAGAGTCTTTTCTTGATATGGAGTGTACAGAGGAGTCGATTGTTGACAGTTACATTCAAAAATTATATCAGGTAGTCACTCTGTATTTGCCACAATTTGTACTTATAATTTTGAAATGTGGAATAATCATAGGTTAACTCCAATACAGTTCCCAATATGCTGCCATGCAAGACAGACTGAACTCCATTCTGTTGATTATTAACCAAAGAATAACCGCATTAAATAGTGAAAATGGGTTTTCAACACCATTTTTCCATAGCTTCATAAATCAACGATGTGCTAATGGCAAAATACGTTATAAATATGGAAAATTGGTGGATGGTGTGCACCCGTCAGACGACATCGGATTAAAATGGCATGACCATTTACAGAAAGTTATCAGAAAGAATGAGTTAAAAATCATGGCTTGACTTGACATGTATTGTTATTTGTATATATATTTATGCATCACTGACTTTAGTTTTACTTATATTTGTTTTCTTTTACCGTCTGTTGTCGTGTATAGTGCGGCATTGCCACATGTACTACGACGAAGATTTAAATTTTGATTCGGGGACGAATTTTGTCCAGTGGGGGGACTGTGTCACGGGGAATAATGTGTTTATTTTATGTGTTTGTTTAAAATGTTTTCCATCTTATCATCACCATATTCATGTCATATTCATTGTCATAATCATGTTCTTGTTCTTGACGCTTGACTGACGACAACGTATCGATTCTTAACACTTTTCCCGCCAGCATGATTTTCTACTAAATAACCTACCTGTATTTTTACCTGAGATTCACTTTGCACTTAAGACGTAACACTGAAGGTTGCTTTATAGCACCTCCATATATATTTGCAGGTTTGACATATTCTTAAATATTAAATCTTGCATATTTATTACGCGGTTTATTGTAAAATTGAATAATGTATCATTTATCATCGTGATATTTAATTGGTTCAATACATATATATTTGCAGTTAAAAACTGGTTCATTGTTTATTTGCCCTATGGTATAAATTACCCGGCGACATGTATTCTATGATATATATTTATTTTTAAAAGACGATTTAAATTAATTGCATTTAGCAAGTCAATAACAAATGGTTTTAACTGCAACGAAATTATGATTGACTTTAAAATCCACCTTTGACTAGTATAACTAACCTGATTTTAGGTTCCTGAAGTGGCGGATCCAGGGGATGGGGCGTAAAATCCACAAAACGTACGCCCTTAAAAAATGAAAGGAGGGTAACAACCAGCGCCAAAGGCAAAAATGCAATCCCCGATCGTTCTCGCCATAAATTAATGTATTAACGGTACTAATTCCTTTAGGGGTCCTTGGTGGCCGAGTGGTAAAGGTAGTTCGTCTACTATTGATCACGTGGTCTGTCAACACTGAGATTGCGGGTTCGATTCTCACTGCGGGCAGTGTGCACTCGACTCTAATCTTAATTGACAAGGATTGCCAGTTTTCCTACGGCAGGTCGGGGGTTTTCTACGGGTACTCTAGCTTCCTCCCCAATAAAAACTGGACGCCATGATATAGCTAAAACATTGCTGAAAGTGGCGTTAAACACCATCAAACGAACAAACAAACTAATTTGTTTATTATGATATCTCTGTTGTATACTGTACCAAATAAAGGTTTCTGAACACTTTTTTGTTTTTGTTTGTTTGATGGTGTTTAACGCCACTTTCAGCAATTTTTCAGCTATATCATGGCGTCCAGGTTTTTATTGGGGGAGGAAGCCGGAGTACCCGGAGAAAACCCCTGACCTGCGGTAGGAAAACTGGCAATCCTTGTCAATTAAGATTGGAGTCGAGTACACCCTGCCTGCAGCAGGAATCGAACCCGCAATCTCAGTGTTGACAGACCACGTGATCAATAGTAGACGAACTACCTTGACCACTCGGCCACCGAGGCCCCTTCTGAACACTAAAAAGCATCAGAATGAATTAATTAACACAAGGGGTTTTTTTTTCTGAACACTAAAAAACCTTGTGTTAATTAATTCATTCTGATGCTTGGGAGCCCAGACCGATATTCCCCTTTTACGCCCCCCCCTTTCGAAAATCCTGTATCCGCCCCTGCTGAATCTACGGAAAGCGCGACTTGCTTTCGCTAAAATAATTGTCAAATTAAATAACAGCAATTCTCTGGTGACATTGTCGCCTGCTTAGATAACATAGCTGATCCATCACCACCACTAAACAAACGCTGTTTGCTATTGTTGATTTGTCGAATTTTAAAAGAAAATCATTACTTGAATACACAGAAAGTCGTAACAAGATTCGTGATAATTTTCAGTAAGTCCTTGTTCACTTTTTGTCAAATCTTGAAATGTTTTTTTGTTTGTGTGTTTGTTGTTTAATGCCACTTTCAGCAATTTTTCAGCTATATCTTGGAGTCCCGTTTTTATTGAGGGAGGAATCCGGAGAAAACCCGCGACCTTCGGTCATAAAACTAGAAATCCTTGTCAATTAAGATTGGAGTCAAGTGCACCCTGCCCCAGTGAGGCTCGAACCAACAATATCAGTGTTGACGGACCACGTGATCAGTAGTAGACAAACTACATTAACCACTCGGCCACAATCTTAGAATTTCTAGTCTTTTTTCAATTTAAATTGCAAAATAAATATATATTTCTATTGTTTCAGTAAATTTGAGTGTTCTGGACTTTTGAAAAAAAACCGCGGATATTTACCAAGACCTAGCGGGCCCATGCAGTAAATACTTATTTTTCAAAGGTTACTAAAGCAGCACATTAAATTCCGGAATATCTATCATAGTTTGGCATATTATAACTGTTTATTTTATTTTTATGTTAAAAAGGACACATAAAAATAAAATCTATTTTAGAACGACTGGTATAATCATTTTAATTCATAGTTTTAAGTTGTCATTGTTTTAGTAACGTCATAATTAAGCTAAGACAATATTTTGTTAATGTGTTCTTTGTGCTCGTTTTTTCTTCGAAATGTGTTGCTTAATTTTGTTGCTCGTTCTCGTAATTGACTTCTTTATATTTCCTTCTTTTCGTTTCCCCTTGCTTCCACGGACCTGCATTCTCAATTTAAATGTTCCGACTGCTGCTTTAATATTACGGGCAGTGACCTCTTTATATACCTTTAATCTGAGTGTTTTATCGTCAATCTTAATGGCCGAAATACGTTTAACTGCTTTCTTGTAGTTATACAGCTGTCCAAAGTAATCTGAGAAAGATAAAAATAATTGTTTTCAAACACCTATATTAACTTTTCAATGAAACATGTTAAAATATTGACTTACTTTTGGGAAAGGTAATGGACCAAGAGAAAGTGAATTCTGACTGCTCTTAGGAAAGTCAAAATTTAGGACACTGGCAAAAATTTTACCACCAGTTTAAAACTTTTCTTGACCATTTTGCATTTTAGATTGTGTATTTTACAAATAGTAATTTGCACTAGATAAGTAGGTTTCTAAAGTCAGACTTGAGTAGAAGCAGAGCATTTACCATTTTCAAGCGGTGGAAAAATCATATAATTTCTTTCGACATCAACAAATGGATCTTTAACATGTAGGCGTGTCCTATTGTCCGCGGAATGGATATTCGTATTATAGCCTGGCAAAACTCCAGCGTCATGCCACCTGCTTAGACCTTGCAATTGTCTCCAGTATATATACTTGTGCATGAAAACTGACGACCAACACAGTGTCAGTTATAATAATTAACGTCAATGTTATTGGGGCTAAAGATGTTATATGTCACTTCCAAACCCGCGTATTGTTTTTTCCTTTTTACCGGGATGGTATGATGTTTGTTTCTTGTAACGTATGTAGATGATAAATTACAAATGATTTCACATGTTATTCGAGGAAAAAATACAAACATTTACTTTACCTGAGCAGAATAGTTCGTCTTCACCCTTGAAGCAATCGGGATTGCTATCACATATTTTATCAACATCGACACATTTTCCATTCTGGCATTGGAAAACTCCATATCCTGCAGAAAGAATGAAAGCATTCGGTTAATATTTAATGTAGAATAAACTACATTACTTACAGTCAACTCTACAGTACGGGGTATAAATACGACACAAAACACACAAACACAAAACTACATTACCAATGGAAACTTACAGAAAACGCTACAGTACGGGTATAAATAGTTCCATTAATAAAACCTCTCATTTCATGTCTTTTTTTTACATTTTTTATCGGATATTGATATTTTATGTTTTCAGTGAAATTCGAGGTTTCATCTTTAAAAACCTGTAAAAACGTTTTCCCGTGCGCAAATTCCGCAAGAAAATCGTGCGGAATGTTTAAGTTAAGTTTAATATGAAAAATGTTTGTACAACCATGCAAACTGCGCTAAACTTAAAGAAAAATATCTAAATTTTCTAAAAAGGGTCTTACCTTAGTAAATCATGGATTTTTCAATTCCTGTTTGAAGCTTTATTTGAGGTATCCCTTAACTCCCATTACATTCAATGGCTGACCCCAATTAAATCTATCTTATGGTCCGTTTTTGACGAAACGAATTTTCCATGTGTTACAATTGCGACAATTTGCATTCGTTCCACCATTAAATAAAACTTGATTCCGTAATGTTGATTAACCGTTAAATTCAAAATGTCAGCTCGCAGAAAAATTTCGTTTCGATATTTCAGACATGGATTACTTAATTGAACTTGGTTTAATTAATTGAAAACGGGTATAGTCTTTGTGTTTATGTTAGTTTCATGATATTTCACATGTTAAAAAATATGCAGATCTTATGAAAAAATTTTGCTCCGAGAAAAATCAACTAACAGATAAAACCTCACATTTCAAATAATAAAAAAAAAATGTAAAAGTCAGATGAAAATGATAAATATAAACATGAAATGGGAGGTTTTATGTTGTAGAACTAGGGGTATAAATAGAACACAAAACTGGACCAACCACAAAACACACAAACACAAAACCCCAACATTGATTAACAAAAATCCCACATCATAACCAGGTGTTCCGGGAGGATAAGCAATAATCAATCTCGTACCAAAATTACATAAGTTTGACCTACAGTAATAACTTACACCAATAACTTACCACAGTTACCCCACATGCTGATGCTGCTAACATCATCTCCACCAGTATTGCCACTTTCTTCATCTCCACCACTGATGCTTCCTTCCGATCCACTATTGCCGTTCTCTTCATTTCCACCATTATTACCACCATTGCCGCTTTCTTTATCTCCACCGTTGTTGCTTCCCTCAGATTCACTATTGCCGTTTTCTTCATCTCCCCCATTGGTACTTCCCTCAGATTCACTATTGCCGCTTTCTTTATCTCCACCATTGTTGCTTCCCTCAGATTCACTATTGCCGCTTTCTTCATCTCCACCATTGGTACTTCCCTCAGATTCACTATTGCCGCTTTCTTTATCTCCACCGTTGTTGCTTCCCTCAGATTGACTATTTCCGCCTTCTTTATCTCCACCGTTGTTGCTTCCCTCAGATTCACTATTGCCGTTTTCTTCATCTCCACCGTTGTTGCTACCCTCAAATTCACTATTGCCGCTTTCTTCATCTCCACCATTGGTACTTCCCTCAGATTCATTATTGCCGCTTTCTTTATCTCCACCGTTGTTGCTTCCCTCAGATTCACTATTGCTGTTTTCTTCATCTCCCCCATTGGTACTTCCCTCAGATTCACTATTGCCGCTTTCTTCATCTCCACCATTGGTACTTCCCTCAGATTCACTATTGCCGCTTTCTTTATCTCCACCGTTGTTGCTTCCCTCAGATTCACTATTTCCGCCTTCTTTATCTCCACCGTTGTTGCTTCCCTCAGATTCACTATTTCCGCCTTCTTTATCTCCACCATTGTTGCTTCCTTCATTTCCAATATTGCCGCTTTCTTCATCTCCACCATTATTGTCGCTTTCGTCGCCTCCACCATTATTTCCACTTTCTTCATCTCTACTATTATTTCCAGTTTCTTCATCTCCATCATTATTGCTGCTTTCTTCATCTTCACCATTGTGGCTTCCTTCAGATTCACTATTGCCGCTTTCTTCGTCTCCACCATTATTGCCGCTTTCTTCATTTCCACCATTATTGCCACTTTGTTCATCACCATTATTGCCGCTTTCATCATTTCCACCATTATTGCCGCTTTCTTCATCTCCATCATTGTTATTTCCCTCAGATTCACTATTGCTGCTATCTTTATCTCCAACATAATTTCCACTTTCGTCCTCTCCACCATTATTGCCGTTTTCTTCATCTCTACCATTATTGCCGCTTTCTTCAACTCCACCATTATTGCCGCTTTCTTCATCTCTACCATTATTGCCGTTTTCTTCAACTCCACCATTATTGCCGTTTTCTTCATCTCCACCATTATTGCCGCTTTCTTCATCTCCACCATTGTTATTTCCCTCAGATTCACTATTGCCGCTTTCTACATCTCCACCATTATTGCCGTTTTCTTCATCTCCACCATTATTGCTGCTTTCTTCATCTCCACCATCATTGCCGCTTTTTTCATCTCCACCATTGTTATTTCCCTCAGATTCATTATTGTCGCTTTCTTCATCTCCACCATTATTGCTGCTTTCCTCATCTCCACCATCATTGCCGCTTTCTTTAACTCCACCATTATTTCCGCTATCTTCAACTCCTCCGTTATTGTCGCTTTCTTCATCTCCATCATTGGTAATTCCCTCAGATTCACTATTGCCGCTTTCTTTATCTCCACCGTTGTTGCTTCCCTCAGATTCACTATTGCCGCTTTCGTCATCTCCACCATTGTTGCTTCCTTCATTTCCAATATTGCCGCTTTCTTCATCTCCACCATTATTGTCGCTTTCGTAGCCTCCACCATTATTTCCACTTTCTTCATCTCCACCATTATTTCCACTTTCTTCATCTCTACCATTATTTCCAGTTTCTTCATCTCCACCATTATTGCTGCTTTCTTCATCTTCACCATTGTGGCTTCCTTCAGGTTCACTATTGCCGCTTTCTGCGTCTCCACCATTATTGCCGCTTTCTTCATTTCCACCATTATTGCCACTTTGTTCATCACCATTATTGCCGCTTTCATCATTTCCACCATTATTGCCGCTTTCTTCATCTCCATCATTGTTGTTTCCCTCA
Source organism: Limnoperna fortunei (assembly GCA_944474755.1). Taxonomy (NCBI): domain Eukaryota; kingdom Metazoa; phylum Mollusca; class Bivalvia; order Mytilida; family Modiolidae; genus Limnoperna; species Limnoperna fortunei. The sequence goes on from OX104115.1 coordinate 78,314,431, forward strand.
GATTCACTATTGCTGCTATCTTTATCTCCAACATCATTTCCACTTTCTTCCTCTCCACCATTATTGCTGCTTTCTTCATCTCTACCATTATTGCCGCTTTCTTCAACTCCACCGTTATTGCTGCTTTCTTCATCTCTACCATTATTGCCGTTTTTTTCAACTCCACCATTATTGCCGTTTTCTTCATCTCCACCATTATTGCCGCTTTCTTCATCTCCACCATTGTTATTTCCCTCAGATTCACTATTGCCGCTTTCTACATCTCCACCATTATTGCCGTTTTCTTCATCTCCACCATTATTGCTGCTTTCTTCATCTCCACCATCATTGCCGCTTTTTTCATCTCCACTATTGTTATTTCCCTCAGATTCATTATTGTCGCTTTCTTCATCTCTACCATTATTGCTGCTTTCTTCATCTCCACCATCATTGCCGCTTTCTTTAACTCCACCATTATTTCCGCTTTCTTCAACTCCTCCATTATTGCCGCTTTCTTCATCTCCACCATTGTTATTTCCCTCAGATTCACTATTGCCGCTTTCTTCGTTTGCACCATTGCTGCCTATCTCAGATTCAGTATTGCCGTCATTTTCGCTACCTTCTTTTCCATTACTGCCGCTATCATCGCGTTTATCACTATGTTGTTTCATGCTAAGCTGAACCAAATCTGCAATGTAGGAATATTTTTGTCTTGATTAGTTTATAGGAATTATATACATTGTATATTGTCTGAAGTAAAGTATTATTGCGTACTTTGGCGAAAGTTCAGTGTGGCTAGTTTTGGACTGATAACTCTGCAATAATGGAAAACTTCACGCAATTGTAACTTTATGACTACGAACTTTAGTACTAGTATGTCAATATGAATCTAAAACAAGGCCAATATGGGATTGGAAAACCTGAAGCAGTTATACCGTTTTTGACTGATCAATCCAATATGTCATCTTGACTAGTCCAATACGACATATTAAAAGTACAAGCACGTCACCTGAGTTCGTGTATCGTTTTATCAATTCATTACTGACATATGCTCAAATACATCCATGACATCCGGCTATAATCTCTCTCTTGAAAAGTTACTTTGTAAATTTGTATAATTGAAGGAAAAACAGTTCTGCGTATGTTATGTTACATAATATTACTTACCTTTTAGCGCAGTGATAAATTCTTTCTTCGTCGCTTCATTTTTAAGGATGTTAAGAGGTATGACTTTTTCCTCTGTCTTCCTTTTTCTTATCTCATAAGTCGGCGCAGCAAAGGTCATTCCAAACAGACAAATGGCCAAAATAAATATTCGAACCATTTTCTGAAATATGAAAATTGATTGAACATGTGAAATGTTTTCTATTTTGAATACATAATAACTAAAATGTAAGAAAACGATCAACAAGCATCTAATTTACTTCCCGGCACGAAAATGGTAAATTCAATATCTATATTGTAATGCGATTCAAAGATCTCTAGTTTCAAAATCACGTTTTTGATTTTTCTATATACTCGTGCCTTTCTCTCGATATCTTAAATAGTATGTTTGTATCTATGGCCGATTCGTTCAAAACATATGTTTGAACATAAGGTAAATGATAAAGATAATTATAATGAAACATTCAAAGAATTTGTAAATAACAAATGAACTTATAAAAATACAAAATCTGGGATTTACGCAGTGAAGTCTTTTAAGATTTTGGCGATAATTAGAGTTAAAATTACGGCAGATAAAAACTCGACAAATAATTTTTTTAAATTCTACGGTAATTTAGACGCTGCATACAAATAATTTTCAATAAATAAATAAATAAATTGTACGAAAATGCTGACTTTTGATTGGATAGAAAATATTTTCTATCAGAGGATAAGAAAAATCATCGTCATAGAGACACGTCTCTCTGACGTCATATATTACTCCGCGTAACATTTGCAGTTTGAGCATTGATCTGTTTTTCGTTTAAATGTAAAATTACAAACATTAAATTTTTGAGATTATTCTCAAGTTTGAATTAAGTTATAAGTATAAAAGTGCAAAAAATATTTATATTTTCCCCATCAATGAATATTAACAACATTTCCATTGTGCACAGTTAATATAATGTACAAAATGGAAATTTTGTTACCCCTCGATGGAGAAAATATTTTCTTACTAAATCCTTTTATAGATATAAGTTTTAATAGTCTGTATTACCTATATATGTTCCTAATACATATTTGTCCTCACTATGATACATCCCAGAAAGAGTTGACACGGTTTTTTCTATAAGCATTATTTCTGTTTTTTGTTCCGATTCCTTTGATAAATGATATTGATACCAGAAAATAGTGTGTCACCGTAAGGTTTTATTGTGTCTAAAGCAAAAGATGTTAGGACGTAGAACAAATCGTAAACAATACGGATATACTCAAGGCACATATAAATAAGACGATAAACTTGAAAGATATTCTTCTAAACTCTTTTGAAAACCTTCGTGAACATTGTAATAAAAACTACGAGAATTTTTTTTTAATGATTACCGATCGAATTATAATATTGCCATATATTTTCATCTATTATTGAATAATTTAATTTGCTTTGTAAGCTGAAATCTGATTGGTCAATTCAAATCGGGCAACCCATATTATAAGAAATAAATTGCGTGACCTATGACCTATTCTAACGCCGTTAAAATTCAAATAGTTCCACGACGTCATCGACGTTTTTACCGCAAAAATTGATAAGATTTATAGTTAAAATTAAATTATAAGGACTATTTCAAATTTCTGAACAGATTATACGATATAATATGGTTTGGGTCTGTTTACGCTGTATATATCGTACAATCTGTTCAGAAATTTGAAGTATTCCTTAATTGATTGATTGATTGATTGATTGATTGATTGATTGATTGATTGATTGATTGATTGATTGATTGATTGATTGATTGATTGATTGATTGATTGATTGATTAATTGAGTGTGAGCAACATTTCAGATAAATTCAGTACGAGAACAAGTTAACAAACAAGAAATCAACGGGCGAAGGAATCGACATAAGAAAACAAAATTTCGACTGTAGCTGAAGAAATAATGAGCATTTGATTTGGACGGAGAAGTTTTTATAGCGGCCTTTCTGGACCTACTGTTTTTGAGGGGTCTATCTCTTAGACAAATGGGGGAGCGCTGGGTAGCAATGGAATCCTTCCCAATATGTTCCCATGAAATATGACAATGCCTGATATTTTAATGCTGTAAATCGAACTGTCTCCATCTGTAAGACCTCTAACTATCTAATGTGCATTATGTTACGCAAGCTCTAAACCTTGAACTGAAGCTCGCCGAAATGACTCATATTTATGTACTCAAATAAGCAAACATAAATGTCTAATAATATTTTAGTCAGTTAACCTTGGCACAATTTCAATGACAAAGTATTTTGAAAGCGTTGGTGATTTTGGACTGTTACGCTGGTACACAAACGCAATTTTTGTTTAATACGAAGCATGGAAAATTGGGCAGTTCATTTACTTTTTTTAGGTTACATGTAAATTAAATGATCAAATTAAAAAGATGGCAACTAGAAACGTCAGCACTTCATGGCAATGACACGATTGCTTTTTGGTATCTCATCTGAAAAGAAAATTCAAGGAAATTTTGTTACATAGGATAGCCACCACTCTATTTTGTCATTTTGTGGTATTTTACCCAAATCATTTCGACAATATAGATTCTAATTATTAATTAGTTATTAAGTTAACCTTTTCTCAGTCTGATGAATATAATTTCTGTTGCGATCGGGTGTGTTTGTAAGTCCGCATTTAGATATTTGTTGACCGTCCATTTTTTTAACTGATTACATTTTATCTTGTACTTTTGTGAGATAAATCTTAAGACATAAAATATTATCAGCATTTTAAATGTAATATATTTAGATAACAAATTAAAGATGGACGTTCATCTTTATTTTTATTCAAATTTCTGTGTTACCTTTATCGACTTAATTATCCTGAATATCCATGTTTTCTGTGTTCGAGGCGGAGCGACCATTTATGTTTTAAGGGGTCATCCATAATTGTCAACATTTTTCACGAGTTTGCAAAGAGCACTATAGGGGGGAGATGGTTTCAATTTCAACATTTTTTCGGTACGTTCTTTAAACATCCGGTAATGTGGATGTGCAGACTTGCAAAAAATGTTGACCTACTCTTTTGGAGGGAGGGAGGGGTTTTCAAAAAGAGTTCTCTTTGCAAACTTGGGAAAAATCTATATTCTTTTTTAAACTATTTATTCAAACATGTCTGTAGTTTGAAAGTAATCGATTGTAACCGTGTCATATCTTTTTTTCCACAAAACTAACAAACGAAGCATGAATTAAACCCGTGTAGAAGGATTTTCATACTGTAGAACTGAAAAAAGTTGTGGGACAATTAAAATAAAAAGTAAGGAAGGCGTATCGACGTAAGGATACCCAGTAGGAGAGTTACATGTACTTAGTTAGCAAACATTTAATTTGGACATGATTAGTTGGTAGGTTAGACACAGCCAGATATAACCAGTCTAACCTCGCATAACTACTAAATACCAACAATTATTTACTTATTCAATGACATTTACACACCCACGCGGGTCAAGCAATGTGTTTAGACCTTGTTCGTCATTTTAATTTGTCTGCAATTTATGTTTTGCTTTGAATCCTTGTCTTTTTATCAGCTAGCACATCTGGGATTGTTAATTTTCCGTTTTGATAGCGCCGTTATAAATGAAATAAAATGTTTCATGATGACAAAAAGACTTTTAATATTGAAAACAAGCTTTAGTTTCGACTCTAAAATGGTTATTTTGAGAAAAAATCTAATACGTCTTTTCAGCTCTCTTGACCGATGGCCCATGTGAGCTTTTGCCATCACTTGGCGTCCGTTGGCCGTCGTAAACTTTAAAAAACATCTTTGAACCCACTAGGCCATTCTTTCAAACTTGGCCACAATCATCCTTTTGGATCATAGTTTCAAATTTAAAACCAGGGTGTTAAACAACGAACAAATATGACCGATGTTACTGAACATAGAATATACCTGTCAGTACAGGTTTTTGAAAAATATCTCAATAATTAGAATAGCAATAGAAAAAACAGTCACCTCAACTCGATCAGTAAATTAACATCTACAATCGTTAATTTATTCTGAAAAGGCTTCCAGTGTAGGAGTTATTGTCCTTGAACGACGATTTTTGGCTAATTTTTCAGTTTGGCGGGGTATTATGTGATATCCTCCGTATGGATGAGTGTCCATCCGTCTGTCCGTGCATCGGTAGTTTCCATATGAAAACTTAAAAACGCGTCATCAGATTTTGTTTAAGCTTTGCACAGCTGTTCAGTACTATAAAATGAAGATTACGTTTGATTTTTAGCTCAATCCAACTTGTAGTTTTTCGACTTGGGACAATTCAAACTTTTGTTTGGTCAACAGCTGGTGGTTTCCAAATGATAATTTGAAAATGCGTCAACAGATTTTGAACTATAATATGAATATCAAGTTAAATTGTTAGCGCAATCCCATTTGTAGATTTTGAGTTGTGCCAATTTGAAGTTATTTTTATAGGTACAAGATCAAGTAAAAATTTTCTTCTGAGATGGACTGTTATCATGCTCAGCTGTTTATATAGGCTGATTTGTAATATGAAAACATATAGTAACAACATGCAAAATGGCGGGGTATCATTAAATGTTCCATTAAATGTCCTATTTTAACAATATAACTTGAAAACTTGAGCTAGATATAAATTTGTAAATTTCTCATGACAAATGATCAGGAAACAGCAAGACAATGCCTAAAAAAGGAATTGTTGGTCTAAAATTGTCAAGCCACTCCTTATAAGAGTTATTGCCCTTACATGACAATTTTTTATGAAATTTTCCGTTTTTGTCCTTTAACTTAAAAACTATAACAGCTTGAGTGAAACTGTAAATGATAAGCAATACAAGTCCTACTATATATATATATATATATATATATATATATATATATATATATATATATATATATATATATATGTTTATTTGGATAACTACCCCTTTACAACGGGGGCAACCACCATCGGGGTAATGGTGGTTGCGTCCACATAAAAGCATTTTAAAACAAAATAGATACATGTACAGGCAAAATAACACAAGGTACAAATATATCGTTAAGGTAAAAGTCATTCAAACAGTTAAGATACATAGTGCACTAGTATATATACAAAAAATAAAATCGTATTTCACACTAAAACAGTCTGTTATGAATAAAGTTAGATCATATAGAGTTAATCTAACTGGATCTCAGTAAAAATACGAATCTCACATAAAAGTAACGATATATATATAGTACTTATAAATTGGCAATATTTAAAACATAAAACATGGGCAGTTCATTTTACACAATGATATCATTTACGATTTTCGACCTCTGTTTAAAAAGACCCTTGATAAAGTATACACCTATGTTATCAAAATATGATCCAATCTCATCATTAATGAAATAGCCCCAGTCCCCAATTAAAAACTTGATCTTGTCATTAGGATTCAGAAAATTAAAATTGAGGTCTGGGATATTTGAATCAATATTTTCGAAGGTGTCTTTACGAATTTCAGCTAAGGCAGGACATTCCAATAAAAAGTGATTAATATTTTCAGTTACATTTTCAGCACATATCTTGCAAGTTGAAGAGTTACTAAGGCGAAATCTTTGCAGATTTTCGTAAAGACATAAGGTGTTTGTTCTGCAGAGAAATTTAAGTCTAGTCCCTTCAAAATCTGATTGAACATCTAGATATTTCTGTCTTCCTTTCCGTCGGTAAAAGTAAACATAATTGGCGAGAGAAGATTTTGACAAAATATCTACTGTGAGTTTTGAAGCTGAATTTTGTCCCATAAAGAGGTTAAATTTTCCTGTATTAAAGGTCTTATCAGTAAACATAAAGTCGAGACCAACATCTTGGAAGATAGATTTAATGTACGTAAAGTAGGGCCAATTGTTAGAGGCAACCTTTTCTAACTCCCAAAATATAACTTTACAAAGTCTTGTCTCTGGTAGTTCACAGATATATTTGAAATACGAGACTCGTTGTCTGTCGAGAAAGTCATTGATCGGTTCCCAACCTAATTCGGCCAATAATGAAGACTTGGGTACATTTACCTTAGTCTTCAATGTTATCTTGGCCGCTTTGTACTGAGCGCCACTCAAAATATCCTTGTCACTTTGGGAAAAGGTCATCCATGAACCACAGGCATGCGATATAGAAGGTCTTAAAACACTATTCTATAGGGCGTCCCCAAAGATAATACGGTTAAAGTTTCCGTGCATCCCCAAAATACGGGTCATGTAATTTAATTTCTAATCAATATTCTCTTTAATGTACGAGTTTATGTACTGTTCATTTTCTTGTTCTTGGTCTGAAATTGTCAGATACTCCTTATAGGAGTTATTGCCCTTTAATGACGGTTTTTAATGATTTTGTTTTCGTTTGTGTAATGTAACGTTAAAACTATAACAGCTGGGGTGTAACTGCAAATTGCAAAAATGATCGGAAATGCGAGTTCTAAAATTCAATTATTGGTCTGAAATTGTCAGATGAACCCTTATCAGAGTTATTTTCTTAGTAATATAAAATTGTTGGTAAATTCGTAGTTTTTGCCTTGAAACTTAAATGGCAGGACAGCTAAAGTGAAACTTTAAATTGTACAAATGAATCTGCAAAGCAACGCCTACAAATCATTGCTTAGTCCGAAATTGATAGATGAATCATTATAGGATTTATTGACCTTTAATTGCGAATTTTGACAAAATATTTAGTTTTTGTGTTATAAATGAAAGTCTATAACACCTAGAGTAAAACTGTAAACTACTAAATTTACCTAATGGACAAGATCTACAAATCATTTATTTTCAGAAATTGTCTGATGATGCCTTATAAGAATTATTGTACTTTACCAAAATGTTTGAAGAAATTTTTAGTTTTTGCTTAGTAACTTAAAAGCTATCACAACTAGACGTAAACTGTAAATTGCAAAAAATAAAATATAGTTAAATTCATTTATGTTACAGATGAGCTGTTACATGCTCCTGGGAGCCTCTAGTTTTCTGTCTTGTTTCTGTTGGTGCAAGATATATTTTCGTATTCGACGTCTTCATATCCATAACAATTAACCCGTATAAAGTGTGGGAAATGTAAATTTGAAAATTTAACATCTGATGGTTTATATGAATTTTCATCAGTCTTAAACTTCAATCTCATAACCATGACTGATAATACCTTTATTTTGAAAGTTCCTATGGAAGAATAAGAAAAAAGGTACTCTCTATCAAATAAAAGAAGGTTCTAGTTTTATTTGATTTATTGATTGAGTGTTTGGCGTAATGGACAGCGGAGCAAATTTTCGATATTTTATTCAGGACGAGAACAAGTTTAAAAGAGATAGACCACGTAAAAGAATTTAGATTGTCACTGGAGAAACTACACTTTTGTACCGGATACAACGAGACTTCTAATTTCCGGAATCTACAAAGGAAGTCTTGATCGTGTAAGGAGCGTGGCATTTTAACACGCCCCAGCATGTCAACGCTGTTCTAGCACCACTTTATACAAGGTGTGCTTGACTCCTGCCGTAACTGACAACTATTGCCAGCCGAGAGTTATCACCCGGTACTTACTCCAACAACATCCCTAAATAAACCTTGACACCGTTATATACAGTAGTTGACAATTTGTTAAAAGTGACATATTCATACAGAACAGTTTAGAAGATTTGTTTCGTATCCAATCTAAGACGGTTTGCCTAGTTTTTTAAAAAGAAATTCAAATGTGAAACTTTATTAATTTTTACTTAATTGGTAAACATATTACCACACCATCTGTGGTTATAAAAAATATTAATGATAAAAATTGCGATAAACCGACGTCAAATTTGAAAGTTAATATTTAAAAAAAAATAGAGAGAATGTGTGCTCGATGCATATAAATATCTTATATAATATAACAAGTAAACAAAATCATTTTGGACGACGTGCAGTGTTCAAGTTAAATCAAGTAAAAGTTTTTAACTAAAAATATACAATATGAAACTAGATATAATGTCTACATACTACTTGTTCGGTGGCGGACTCTCACTAGAAGAAATAACTGGACAGCCCTACAATGTCACCATGCGCTACTTATATTTTACAATGAAACCGGTATAGGGCAAATCGTTCTTTAAACCTCTCGTTTTGTTTAAATGACCTTGTAAATAATTTTGCCACTTAATGAGAATTGAAAAGAAATAGACCCGTTTCAGGACATCTCTAGTTTAGTCGAATATTTGATCAGTAAGCAAGGAAGAGTTACAAAAATCAAACTAAGCAAAGCTGTTGTGAAAGGAGTGTGTTGCCAAAAAAATGCATCGTTGAAAGAACGATTAGATGAAACAAATCTTCTAAATTGTTCTGTATGAATATGTCACTTTCAACAAATTTTCAACTACTGTATATAACGGTGTCAAGGTTTATTTAGGGATGTTGTCGGAGTAAGTACCGGGTGATAACTCTCGGCTGGCAATAGTTGTCAGTGAGTCAAGCACACCTTGTATAAAGTGGTGCTAGAACAGCGTTGACATGCTGGGGCGTGTTAAAATGCCACGCTCCTTACACGATCAAGACTTCCTTTGTAGATTCCGGAAATTAGAAGTCTCGTTGTATCCGGTACAAAAGTGTAGTTTCTCCAGTGACAATCTAAATTCTTTTACGTGGTCTATCTCTTTTAAACTTGTTCTCGTCCTGAATAAAATATCGAAAATTTGCTCCGCTGTCCATTACGCCAAACACTCAATCAATAAATCAAATAAAACTAGAACCTTCTTTTATTTGATAGAGAGTACCTTTTTTCTTATTCTTCCATAGGAACTTTCAAAATAAAGGTATTATCAGTCATGGTTATGAGATTGAAGTTTAAGACTGATGAAAATTCATATAAACCATCAGATGTTAAATTTTCAAATTTACATTTCCCACACTTTATACGGGCTAATTGTTATGGATATGAAGACGTCGAACCGAAGACATTTAGCATCATATTTAAAATAAATCGTTAATAAGTATGCAATATTATATCCATGAGCCGAATCGATACATGTATTATTTTCTGGAAACTGCGTTTCATTATAAGATTATCACCTGTTGTCTGCCTCTGCAAAAAAAATTTGTTTGTCTGTAAAATAACCTAATTTATCTCTCCCTTGATGCTAATAAATGGTTATGCAATAGTTTTAATTATCCACAATGTTCTCCAAAAATATTTTAAAATAATATTTTGTTAGTGTATTTGTTTTTGGTTGTTTATTTGCTGGTTTGCTTTTTTTTATTATAAACAATAGCGTGGAGATAAATTCGGATCACATGCGTATATTAGTAACTTGTTGTAACCGATCTTTAGTACAAACTACGAAATTGTATTTCTACATGGTTTATAAGCTAAGAGTATTACATAAATTTAAAGACTTACAATAACAAAACTAACCGTGGTATGAGATCTAGTTTATCTGTTTTTAATACGGCTCGTGTCACTTTGTTCAAACCTGGGGTCTGAATATATCAACCTTTTTGTACTTGCCTAAGGTCTGAATATAGGTACACTTAACTAAACTTATTTTGAGGTCTTTTTACCACATACATGTAGAAAAGTAATCGATACAATCAGTTTCCATTATACATATGATGACCTATCATTTCAGAGACAATTGCGTTGCACAGTTTCACGCCTTAAGAGACCCTACCAGCAGCTTGGTACTAGGTAAGACCGACAACGTTCAAAGCGTCCGCGTGTTACAACTCGGGCGCAGGATCGTTACATTAGATTATTCCATCTACGGAACAGTACTATTGCTGCAACAGAAACAGCTGTATACGTCCCTGGGTTGCGCCGCATATAACCAAAGATAATACGCAATCGGTAAAGCTATCATGGATTGCGGGCAAAAAGACATAAGATCGTAGCAACACTGAGACGCCAACATCACAGAGCAAGGGTTAGATGGTGTATGGAATTTATTGAACTTGAGAAGAGTGGTTAAGAGATGAGTCACGTTTTTAGCTTGAAAAGTGAGATGGTCGCATACGAGTGTACAGGCGCCGAAATGAACGTTTTTCGGAAAACCGTGTTGTAGAAAGAGACAATTTTTGCGGAGGCAGTGCGTGATGTGGACCGCTATCTCTTACGCCAGGAACACACAGCTGATACATATCCAAGGCAATCTTAACGCTGTTGGGTATACAGACGAAATTATACGGCCGCATTTATTGCCTGTAATTGACATTCAAAGAGAAATTTTTCAACACGACAAAGACCGACCACATATTTTTTAGGGCAACAGAATGTCAATGTGATTCGTTGGCCATCACGATCTCTGGATCTTAACCCAATTGAACATCTGTGGGATGAACTGGATCGGCGCGTGCGCCAACGACAACCACCACCGCAAAATCTGCAACAATTAGTCTAAGAGCAGGCACTTCAGTATGAGTGGCCAAGGATTCCGCGTGTTCGTACTCAACGTTTATTTGAATCCATGCTAAGACGAGTAAGGGCTGTGTGACAAGCAAATGGTGGGCACGACAGATACTGACATATTTTGCGTGATTTATTGACAATTTGCGACAAAATGTTATATTCCATGGTAAAAGAACTCATGAACAAGAAGAGTGCCAATTTATTACATTTCTGTATCAATTATTTATATGATAAATTGTTAAAATAGTATATGTAGTAAAATTCCCATTTTTTGTATGTCGCGTTTATTTATGTTGCGTGAGTAGATTTAGTAAATAGCTCATTTCAGTAAATCGCTAAACCTAGCACTAAACAAAAGTAATATAAATTAAAATTTACGTTTCCCGAAACGTTGAAGTCGCCTCCCGTTCCGCACTTTTGATCCCCATGGATAGTATTTCATTCAAATCAGTACATTAAAATATGCCTAGAAATCAAATTTTGTTGAAATCGGACAAAGTTGACTTTTCCTGCAGTAAAATGGCCGCCATTTTGAAACCGGAAGTCGGACAAAAAATTTTTAAATAGTGGCACACTCAGGGTATCATAAGCTACCTGAATATCAAATTTAGTCTAAATCGGATGACGTTTAAATTTTTGCATTTTTAGGGGGGTGGTGTTCGGATGGCGGCCATTTTGAAATGTCGGTCGCGTCAAATTTTTTTTTGCAAAAATGCTCAGGATAGTTAGCTGTATCAGTATACCAATTTTCATTGAAATTGCTTTGGCAATTACTGAGATCTGACAACGGTAGTCATTTTTTTTTCAACGGCGGCCATTTTGAAAATGGCGGCCATTTTGAAAATTTCAAAAGTGGATTGCACAACTTCAGGTCACCCTTAACATGTTCCCAAAGTTTCATTTCGATCGGTTAAAAGATGAGCGAGAAAACGAGCGGACAACATTGCGAGGGGAAAAAGGAAAACATAATAATAATTAAAATTTACGTTTCCCGAAACGTTGAAGTCGCCTCCCGTTCCGCACTTTTGACCGAGTAGAGGGAACTAAAAGTCAAGAGCACAACTTCATAACATGAGCTTTCAGTTGGCCAAGTTTCATTTCGATCGGTTAAAAGATGAGCGAGAAAACGAGCAAACTTTAAAACGGCCGCCATTTTGAAACCGGAAGTCGGACAAAAAATTTTTTTTGCAAAAATGCTCAGGATAGTTAGCTGTATCAGTATACCAATTTTCATTGAAATTGCTCTGGCCATAACTGAGATCTGACAACGGCCGCCGTTTTGTAAAACTTTAAAACGGCCGCCATTTTGAAACCGGAAGTCGGACAAAAATTTTGAAATAGTGGCACACTCAGGGTATCATAAGCTACCTGTATACCAAATTTCGTTTAAATCGGATGACGTTTAAATTTTTACAGTTTTAGGGGGGTGGTGTTCGGATGGCGGCCATTTTGAAATGTCGGCCGCGTCAAATTTTTTTTTGCAAAAATGCTCGGGATAGGGAGCTGTATCAGTATACAAATTTTCATTGAAATTGCTTTGGCAATTACTGAGATCTGACAACGGCCGTCATTTTTTTTTCAACGGCGGCCATTTTGAAAATGGCGGCCATTTTGAAAATTTCAAAAGTGGATTGCACAACTTCAGGTCACCCTTATTATGTTCCCAAAGTTTCATTTCGATCGGTTAAAAGATGAGCGAGAAAACGAGCGGACAACATTGCGAGGGGAAAAAGGAAAACATAAGAAATATGAAAATAATAATAATAATAATAATAATAAAATTTACGTTTCCCGAAACGTTGAAGTCGCCTCCCGTTGATCCCATGGATAGTATTTCATTCAAATCAGTACATTAAAATATGCCTAGAAATCAAATTTTGTTGAAATCGGACAAAGTTGACTTTTTCCTGCAGTAAAATGGCCGCCATTTTGAAACCGGAAGTCGGACAAAACATTTTTAAATAGTGGCACACTTAGGGTATCATAAGCTACCTGTATACCAAATTTCGTCTAAATCGGATGACGTTTAAATTTTTACATTTTTAGGGGGGTGGTGTTCGGATGGCGGCCATTTTGAAATGTCGGCCGCGTCAAATTTTTTTTTGCAAAAATGCTCGGGATAGTTAGCTGTACCAGTATACCAATTTTCATTGAAATTGCTTTGGCAATTACTGAGATCTGACAACGGCCGTCATTTTTTTCAACGGCGGCCATTTTGAAAATGGCGGCCATTTTGAAAATTTCAAAAGTGGATTGCACAACTTCAGGTCACCCTTAACATGTTCCCAAAGTTTCATTTCGATCGGTTAAAAGATGAGCGAGAAAACGAGCGGACAACATTGCGAGGGGAAAAAGGAAAACATAAGAAATATGAAAATAATAATAATAATAATAATAATAATAAGAAACGGAGTAAAAACAATAAGTCGCCCGACACTTCGTGGTCGGCGACTTAATAATAAGAAACGGAGTAAAAACAATAAGTCGCCCGACACTTCGTGGTCGGCGACTTAATAATAACTAGTGCTGATTGTGTTGGGATGCCAACACAGAATGTCTCCCAAACGAACCCCCATTGCCACTTTATTCTTGTGCATGTTGAAAACCCCCAAATAGACATGATATTCTTAGTTTGTGCATTAAAATATACCTACATATGAAATTTCGTTGCAATCGGACTAAGTTAACGGTAGGGGGGGGGGGGGGGAGTGTGGTGAAACGGCTGCCATCACAAAAGCTCAGGATAGTTAGCTGTATCAGTATACCAATTTTCATTGAAATTGCTCTGGCCATTACTGAGATCTGACAATGGCCGCCATTTTTGAAAACTTTAAAACGGCCGCCATTTTGAAACCGGAAGTCGGACAAAAATTTTAAAAGTAGTGGCACACTTAGGGTACCATAATATACATGTGTACCAAATTTCGTCGAAATCGGATGACGTTTAAATTTTTGCATTTTTAGGGGGTGGTGTTCGGATGGCGGCCATTTTGAAATGTCGTTCGCGTCCATTTTTTTTGGCAAAAATACTCAGGATAGTCAGCTGTATCAGTATACCAATTTTCATTGAAATTGCTCTGGCCATTACTTAGATCTGACAACGGCCGCCATTTTTTCAAACTTTAAAACGGCCGCCATTTTGAAACCGGAAGTCGGAAAAAATTTCTTTTTGGCAAAAATGCTCAGGATAGTTAGCTGTATCAGTATACCAATTTTCATTGAAATTGGTCTGGCCGTTACGGAGATCTGACAACGGCCGCCATTTTTTAAAACTTTGAAACGGCCGCCATTTTGAAACCGGAAGTCGGACAAAAATTTTGAAAGTAATAGCACACTCAGGGTGCCATAATCTACCTGTGTACCAAATTTCGTCGAAATCGGATGACATTTAAATTTTTGCATTTTTAGGGGGGTGGTGTTCGGATGGCGGCCATTTTGAAATGTCGTTCGCGTCTATTTTTTTTTGGTAAAAATGCTCAGGATAGTTAGCTGTATCAGTATACCAATTTTCATTGAAATTGCTCTGGCCATTACTGAGATCTGACAATGGTCGCCATTTTTTTCAATGGCGGCCATTTTGAAAATGGCGGCCATTTTGAAAATTTCAAAAGTGGATTGCACAACTTCAGGTCACCCTTAATATGTTCCCAAAGTTTCATCTTGATTGGACATTGCGTCTCAGAGAAAATGTGCGGACAAGATTGAACGGAAAGAAAAAAGAAAGAAGAAGAATAATAATAAGAAACCGGACAAAAACAATATGTCTCCCAAAACTTCGTTTGGGAGACATAATAAGAAACGGAGTAAAAACAATAAGTCGCCCGACACTTCGTGGTCGGCGACTTAATGATACAACAGCCTAATTGTGTGAAATGTTTTTCACCCCCAAATACTACTAGTAATCAAGATCATAAGTGCGAAAGTACGGAAACTGTTTATTTAACAACCCCATAAACAATTTTCTCGCAAGTTAAAGTATATTTTTTAAAAAAAAGGAAAGAAAAAAGGAAAGAAAGAAGAAGGAAAAAAACATATTGAGCGAAAGTTGGTTAAAACTAACACAAATTTTAATCTTCAGTGTTAGGTTTTAAATTGTTGGGTTCCTATTACAAATATTCTCCTAAATATTTAATATTTAATTTTTTAAACCAATAATGATTCAAGTTTTGAATTGTTAAATATTTTCAGAACCCAAACATCCAATGAGACACCTTTCTGTATACTTATATTTGCAAATTTGTGTTGACTTCCTGCTGCGCATCATTATTTGTCTGTTGTTTTCCGGTTAGTTAACTGTTTTTAATTGGTAAAGCGTTTGTTTTTCCATATCTTATCTGCGAATATTTAATGTCTTGATTTCCTATGTCTTTATTAAGAAGTATATATAAGTAAATATATCCGACCACCTATATATTTGAAATTGGCCGATTGACGTGGTTACCCAATATGTTCTATACACTTTTAGCAGATTTTTATACAAAGTGAGAGTCAGCGTTCTTAGCGACATGTATACACGCAGAAATCATTTTGCTTGATTTCCGACAGTTTTAGGACATTCGGTAGGTCAAGCAGTTGCTGACCTATAACAATATATACATGGTTATAAAACGGATGGCGCGTTGTGTTTGATCGCACTACTTGTACAAAAAAGTATTGTTATTTTACAGAGAATAGAAATATTTTTAGTAATATGTATTGTTTCAAATTCAAAATCATAGGATGCCGATATCACTTATAAAACATCAAATTCATCAAACGTAACTCAGAAAAAGCGGCAGAAGTACCCAAAATTGTTCATGTGTCATTCTAACATCTGGGAGTGCCCTGGCTTTACCATTGCACATTTCTACATATTTACTAATCGTGTATATTCTGTACTATTGAATCAGCAACTGACTGTATAGCTAATAATATCTTTATGATACTGTAATCAGTATATTGTCAAATACATGTAAAATCAAATCATAAAGACAATCGGACCAGCGAGTAAAAAGACCCAACAACCCAGTAGAAGGGCAGATAGAATTAATTTTAAACGACAACTGACACTAAAACCTCTTCACCCGTTTTATAAATGCTCGTACATTTCAAATATATCAGATTGTTTCTTTTCTAAGTAGACTAAAAACGAATACAGCTGATAATTTTTTTCTTAAAGGTTCCAAAAACTACTAATCGTTGCTGATCAATGAAAATCAATCTATAAAGAATGGCAAATTTTCTTTAAACAGCTCGTAACAGCGTGTTTTATACGATAAGTTTCGTATATTGTTTCGCACTGGGCCTCGTAAGTGATTAGGGTAGTTAGTTGTCTACAATAGATCAACGTGTACTGAGGTTGAGAGTTCAAACCAAACTACGGGCAAGGTGTGCTCGACTCCAATCTTAATTTACAAGGCTTACGCCAGGTCCCTTTCAAGACAAAGTCCCCTTTTGTATATAAAAATGTAGTCTTACAGTAGCCGCCAGAAAAGGCTAAATTTTCCGCACTACTTTAATACGTTAAACGTTTCCCGTGATGGTCCAGTTTTGAAATACTGCTCGCTCGATGCTAAAAAATCAATCTTTTGGTTGCGAATATTTAAAAAAAACTATAGTTCCTCACTGTGTTTTTCATTACGGAGAATGTAAAATCGGCAAAAAATGTTGCACAAAAAATACTTTTCATATAAAGCAATTTGACTTGTTGAGGATGATAAAAGTTTTAATATCCACATACCTGTGAAAAAAAAAATAATTCGATATAGATTTTATTTGTATAATTGATGGACTGCTCATTATGTGGTGGCAATACGATTACACAGCAGGATTTTTCCAGATTATATGAAGTTCATTTAGTGACATTCATATTCATTTACAATGTAAGTGTCATTGTTGTATAAAGAGATATTGCCCTGAGCACTATTTAAAAATTTTACATGTAGGAGAATATAAAGGGGTCTTAGAATACGTAAGAAACTTCATGATTAAATCAATCCTTTGGTCGAGTAAATATTGGTCAAACTTTGGTCAAAAAAATAATTTTAGAGATCTATTAATAAAACAATAGATTATCATTTTCTTACAAACTTAGAACATAGAAATGTGGGCTTAGAAGGCTGTAATTTAGAACATAGATTGTGACATTCTTATATAAGAACAACGAAATCCAGCCATCAGATTGGTCATAAGCACTGATTATCTAGGTTTTTCATTTTATTTTCGCCGGTCTGGGTATCATCCCTTTACCCGTATAAGCCCTTGACTCCGTCTCGGGCTGATATGGGGGTCTCGGGATGATACCCAAGCCGATATGGATTAGCCCATATATAAATCTATAAATTCTGAAAGGCATTTGTACTGATTTTTTGAATAATTTTTATTTCATCGGACGTTGGGAATTACCAGAGTTATCTTTCTTTGTTTAGATCCCTTCAATACTGATCCAGGGCTAGGGCTTCCTGGTCACTTCGGCATGTTTCCTATAGTGTTATATTTTTTTACCTTATGCATTATTGTTTAATAACTTTTTCTGTAAGTTTTACTTTATGTGCACCACCAGACTACAAGATAAAATATAATAATAATATTATAATAATTAATACTGTTATTAATTTAATTGTTAGGGCTTTTTCGTTCTGTGAATAATAAAATCCACATGAGGTACCTGCATTTACATCACGGCATACCCGAAATACCGACTTACGGGACAAACAAATTAAGGCAATATTTTAAAAAAATGTTTTGACTGAAACGTAATAAGTAAATATCAAAAGCTTGTTTTATCTTCCAAATATTTTGTGAAAATTTTTTCAAATAACTAAGTAAATCATTACAGTAGATTTCTGTCTTGTGGATTTTGTCTCGGGTTCGGGCTACTTGTACCTGAATTATAGACCACCCAAAGAAGCACCTCTCGTACGATCCTGCAAGGAAATGAAAAAAAACAAGAGGCTGTGTTTTTCGCTTTTTTATTCGGTGAAATATTATTTATAACATGGAGGATGATTGTCGCCTTACCGAAGTCTGCCTTCCTAATAATCGGACATCAGATCGATCTCGCCAGTTGTTGTTCCTGGTTGTAGTAGTTGTCTTCATATATTTGATTAAAAAATGCCAACGGACAACTCCTGAAGATTTAACATTTACCGTTTGGTGTTCGAACAGGCAGTGCCTGCGCATGGAGATTGATCTGCTTTGTTATAATTTCACCGAACCTTGCACAAGCGAGTGAATGCGGATGGCACACCTAAGCCTTCGTCGACATCGACTGCATGCCGGTCCACTGCTAGGCATATTCATTCAGTCGAATAGCTAGCATCGGGCCAATAATTCAGCCAATATCGAAAAAATTTAAATATTTTGACAGAAGCCTGATATGTCTTTCAATTTGTAATAAAGAAGGGGAAATAACTCCTATAAGGAGTCGTCAAATAAGTTGCGCGATATGTAACAAAGTGTCGCGATCCATCACTGACCATGTTAGAACAAATTTAATTGCAGCCTTTGCGGTTTCAAAGTTTATCTGCACACAAGCTCTTTGTGACAAGAGAAATAACTCCCTAAGGAAAAATGCATTGAGCCAGAGTGAAAGTCAAAATGTCTGATAATTTCATAGTACATTATCTCTTGGACATGTCGCTAACAAAATTAATAATGCGAAAAGAAAATTTGGTGGAAAAATAATAAGAAAGATAAAATCAGTTCAATCGTTCTACCGTTGTAGGTATTAAGTACTGAGAGTCGTTTCTGTTTGTTGGTGTTTAGCATTTAGGGTTGCTTCTGTTAGTTATTTTGGTGTTAAGCAATGAGAGTCGCTTCTGTTGGTTAATTTTTTCTGTCATTTTAAAGCGACCTTAGGGAGCTAACTGTGAAGTTACCAATTTGATTCAGTCGTTTTCGTGCAATCTAATTAAAATTATATCTTCACTTGGCTCCCCCTTTTTGCTATTGGCGCCGTGAAGGGCCAATAGCAAAAAGGGGGGGAGCCAAGTGAAGATATAATTTTAATTAGATTGGTTTTCGAGAAAAGTGTCGGCCAAATTAAAGACGAACGTACCGAGAGACGGGAGTAAACAATAGTTTTATTAAACAGAAGCCACCACTGATATTTTATGTTTATACCATTTTTATCACAATTATAATTCTAATATGATTTGCATATTGAGAAATTCGTTTATTTCATTGGTTGAGATTACTTCCGGTAGAGGTTTTCAACGAAATTTATTTTTTGATAAATGAAGTTGACTTAATTTATTTTTGGATAAATGACGTTGACCGAACTATTTTTACCGTAACCAACGTAATCAAAGATGGCGGCTTTCAATATCGAACGTGTGTTTATTAAAATCAAAAAATGGTTTATGTAATAATCGTACGTAAAAATAAACAAAATATTCATACGTTGCTACCCCGGTAGGATATTTAAATGACCTATAGTGAGCCTCATTGAAATCACATGATTAAATTTACCTGGTCTTACCTGTGCACTATTTAAATCACTTTCGAGTCGAGTGCTTCAGAGAAAGCATGCACATTTGTAAATTTTGTACATAGTTCTTGCAGGTGGCGCTGTTGGGAGCTCACCGGTTTGCTGGGGTCCCATGCAGTAATGGCCAGTAGTATGTAATTGCTGTGGGTGTACAGTACGTGGTATATATTGTGGTGTGTTGTTACAGTGTAGTGTTCGAGTAACCGTTTGTTGCAGTACATGGAAATGTAATACCAGTAGAAACAACGAAGTGACAGTGTAAATCTTGTACCTACGGAATTCTTCCTGGAAGTATTAGTTAATGAACATTTATTTTGGAACTTTGGACTTTACGATTTTTAAATTATCTATTGTAAAAAATTCTCACTTTTATATTACGTTATTATGTTTTACGTTTATATATGTATATGTATATAGTTAATTAAATTGTTATATTTGTTGACATTCTGTGTGACTTATTTGTGTGCTTCTAGTAGCCATCACTCGTCCGTCCGTACCAGTAACTGGAACAGCGAACACAATTCTTTAAATCTTCAACACTGTCAGGTTTTAGTATTGAGTTATCTTTACTTTGCTTCTTATAGAGAAATAGTTTATATAATTTCTAATTAAACACTATACAACCCAATTTATGTATATATTTAAGCACTAAAATTGTTGACGGATTGCAGTTATATGTCCAGATAAACTGTTATTGCGCGTATACAGGCTGTTTTTGTTCAGTACTACTACTGTTTATCCTTAGTTAGAACTTTCTACCAGTGGATATAATTGTGTTACGTAATTCGGAGGTTACTAAAGCTCTAATCTATATTTAACTTGGCCGTGACTTTGATTAGATATAAACGTTCATGTGTCAGATTCAGATTCTTTATTTAATTCTCACTCTTGTACAATATCAACAATTACAATATACCTGTATTTAGTAATTTAAAAAAATCATGATAAAACATAAGAAATGTTCATGCTTTAATTTATTTATATTAAGTGCTTTTATTGGATAAAAACTCTTAAATGGCGTCAGCTCAGATAATTTATATACAGTCCGCCAAAAGTTAAGAATCACCTAAATATTTTCTGAAATAATTTTATTACAAAACGATTCATTCAGCATCTGATGCATTTATGCAATGCTTTCAAACAATAGCTTTATAAAACATACAGGTAAGATTCAATAATTAGAGCTTTAAAGTGTAAAAACCGGTTTCAAATTAACAGACTGACTTTGAATCAAATAGCCTTGTTCGATTCCACGTGGAGATAGTTATTATCTTTTAAAGACTTTTCAACATGGTAAGACGAAAATTAAGTATCTCCAAACGCTGGCAAGCAATTGGAATGAAAAATGCTGGAATGATTAACCGCCAAATAGTAGCCAATTTTGGGGTGAACAACTCTGTTATTAGCAGACTTGTTGCGAGGCATAGACAGACAGGGTCAATCGAGGACCGCCCAAGATCTGGAAGACCCCGTAAAACAACTCCTAGGGAGGACCGCTTCCTTGCTTGTCAAGCCAGATTGCACCCCTTTTCAATAGCAGGCCAGTTACGAGGAATGTGGCCTTCTGGTGGTCCAGTCAGTGACAGAACAGTTATTCGGAGGCTTCACATATCTCGTTTACGTGCCCGCAGGCCTTTGAAACGACCAGAACTGACAAGATGGTACTGCCAAGCACGAATGGAGTGGGCAAGACATCACCGTCACTGGAATCTAAGAAGCTGGAGACGTATTCATTGGTCAGATGAAATCCGCTTTCTGTTGAAGCCTTTTGACGGTCGGATACGTGTTTGGCGGCAAAGGAATACAGCCTTGGATAGAAACCATATTGTAGGAACAACTGCATTCGGTGTTGGCGGCGTTACTGTATGGAGATCCTTTTCACGTGACTGCAAGCTCACTTTACAGATTCTCAACGATACATTGATTGGTCTGAAATACCGCGATGACATCTTGGATGGTCATGTTGGGCCACATTTTGACAACCATGCTCTTGCAGACAGGCCAATGTTTCAAGACGACAACAATCGACCCCATCGAGCCCGTGTTGTGAGGGACTTTATTGAAACAGAAGCCATTGACACACTTCCATAGCCAACCATGTCACCGGACATGAATCCGATTGAGCATGTGTGGGACTTTATCGGGCGAAAAGTCAATCAACGGAACCCAAGATGCCAAAATGTTCGAGAATTAGAAGTCACTCTTTTGGAAGAATGGCAGAGATTTCCACAGTACAGACTTAGGCGTTTGGTTGCTGGAATCAGGCGGCGTGTTGAACATTTACACCGGAAGCGTGGAGGTTATACCCGATATTGATGGAAAATACGCCAAACGACAGTCCATTTGTTAATCTTTCACCTCAGGACTTGTTGAATGACTGTAATTTTGTAAATAATGAAAAATTTTGTGTCAAACTAAAACTTAAAATCACCTATTGTTTTGTTGTTTTTTGTCCTATTTTTTGTGGTCATTATTAGACCACTAGAATTTAATTCTACAATTTGAGGATTTAAATAAAGAATTTTACAGGTTCAAATTTCCTAATGATATATACATTTTCATACAAATTAAACATTTTCTCATTTGTTTATGTTATTGAAAAAAGATTAGATCCCGAAAAGTAGGTGATGCTTAACGTATGGCGGACTATATATATCGATATTTCCTCTGAGCGGACTACTTTCAGTATCCCATGTAAACAAGATGGCGTCCTCCTAGCGTATCGTCAGGGAGAGGGGACAATATTTTGTCTGCCGCAATGATTTCCAATTAAATCGATTGAGATTTCAAATAAAATATAACATAAATACAGTTTAGTATTCAGTTTTTGTTTTTTTTCTATTAATATCTACAGAACCGCGATTCCTTTGGTACTATGTTTTGCATATACCCACACCTTACAGGATAGGTACGTTTTGAGGTCTAGAAGGGTTTCGGTAACTGTTTTTGATGTTTTAAAAATCGCAACGATTATTTCATAGAATTATAAGGATTAACACTGGGTTTAAGGAAATTGTCAATGTGTAAACTCAGGCGAATCCCTCACATACTTGACACAAAGTCCTTCGGACTTTATTTAGTTTGTGTAAACTAAGGCGACTCCCTCACAAACATTATTTAGTTTTTGAGTGAGTCGCCGGAGTTTACACACTGATAATTTCCTAAAACCCGGTGTTTAATCCAATAACAAATAAAACTCGGGAGTATAAAGAACTCTTCTGTGTTCATATAATATTAGATTCGAAATGTCGTCTGCTACTTTCTTTCTATTACCATCTCAAACAAAGTTAATGTAGCATGTCATACACAAGTATAAAATTCAAAATAATTACACTGTAAAAACAAGTGTTAATCATTTAACACAATTATTAACACCTTACCAATAACACTTAATTAACACATTAAAGTGTATATAAAATAACATGTTAAAGTGTTTTTCTGTAAACATGTAGTGTTAGGCTTTTAACATTCTGTAATGTTAATATAATAACACATATGTTAAAGACTAAACACATGTGTTATTGAAATAACATTTTAATGTGTGTATAGAAAAACATGTTACACGTTAAAATGGCCAATAACACTTAATTAACACATTAACTGTGTTAATAAATGGAAAGTGGTAATAACTTAACACTGTGTTATAACCTAGTGTTACACAAATAACATGTTATTCAATGTAGGAAACAAATAATGACAAAGGTGGAAGATTTGTGGGATAGGGCTAGGCCATCAAATAGCAGAACTAAACTAGAAAAACTAAGGTTTAAACTATCAGAATTCATGAAACGTGACTTAAAAGGTCATTGCTTTTAAATGTGGACAAAAAACCCACAGTATCTTTGATTTTCTGCTCTTGATAGTTGTTTTGTAATATTTCTTGTTTAAACAAAGACAAAAATATCTGATACCTTTAATTTTTCCTATACTGATAGCCATATATCATAATAACAAACAGATCATATACTTCTATAGCAAAAAATACTAAATGTACATTGGAAATGTTAGATGTTTCAGTCCCAGTTTGAAAGCAGCTTTATGTCCGAGTAAGAAAACACAACACCAATAAATGAATGTACACAGTCGTGATTCTTGTAATTGTTTTTCACTTTCTTCTTGACAGTTCATCTGAGAACTTAATCCAGTTCTTGGCTTTATTTTTGGTATAAGGATCACTGTCCAGAAAAATTAACACTTTAGGTGCCTCCTCCTCGTAAGTCCTGAACATTTTTTCCTTGAGTTGATCTACACTGTGAATATCCTGTTGGACCTAGGGCTTGGGCTTACAAATATATGAAGGAAGATGTCAAGTGTTTACGCCGCCGCCGCCGCCGCCGCCGGATTCCCATACATATGTCTCGCCTCCAGCGACTTTCGTCGCAGTAATTGACAATATAAAAGCCATAAACATAAGTATGCCAATTAAACATGTTTCATTTTAATTTTAAATTACTAAAGAACTTGGCATGGTTTAACAATATTGACAGCATATCATCATGGAATGGTATTTTGCTTTAGATACAAGTCATTTGGCTTTTAATCATACGCACTGTAAAATAACTCATGACAATACTGATATTTAGCTTTAATGTGTTTGGTGTCATGTGAAATGGTTTATTCAAACTAATTTGGCTGTTACTGATCATTATGTCAGACAGCAGTGTTAAAAATGACTATTAAACAATTTTTATAAGACTGTACAACTATAACATACATTTATCCACCCTTCAGATTAAGCATGATTTTAACATCATTAAACATTCTTTAGTAGTGGTATTTCAAACAGACAGAACTTTTATTTTTTTTATTCAATTAAATTCATTTAGACTTCAACATACCTGTATAACTCCCATGCAAGGTTGCATTTAACTCCTTTTCTTTTTGTGCTTCAGCATCTGCCAATGCATGGAATAATCTTATACTTTTATTGCTGTCTGATCCCTATAAGTAATACATGTATATGATTTCAATTAACAATTTTTTAAAGAAATTATTAATCCTTATTCTATGACAAAAATCAAAGTGTTTATGACTGAAGGATGTCATCAAAAGTATATTTTGACGGGAATAATCAAATTATTATTTTTAACTTTTTCAATTCATCATACCGAACCCATATTTTCAACTTAAAATACAATACTAGTAAATCTTAAATCATTCTTGTACACTCTTAGTATGCGATTACAAAAATCTTTTATAAATATACATTGTACAGTTATATACCATATTGAATTATGCAGAATTATTTGTAACCGACACTTCAACAACATCAAAGCCGATTTGTGTTCAAAGCACATGAAGTAAGACATTCTGTCTAGACGAAAGAAGTTTGTATTTGCACTTACATTACTTATAATATATATATTAATATATTGTTGGGTTTTTTCCTTCCGTTTCAAAATGCATTTAATCGGTTATACAATTTATGAGTAGAGTTTCTTGCATACTTTATCTTGATTTTGTAAAAATATCATATGACAATATCAACGCCATACATTATTAAAAACTGTTCAAAAGGAGTTTTGATTGCATTTACAAATATTACGTCAGACCATTTAATTACAATCGTATCATTGTGGCCTTTTTTGGAGTTAAAATTCGTCCAGCAAATATGCCTTTCAAGTGACTAAACTTTTGTACAGCTTAGGTAATATTTTTTAAGTCCGAGTTGATAAGTCCAAACATTGGATCAAGTCTAAAGATTTAGCATTAAACATTGTATAAATCACATGTCGAATAATGTGTTTGTCTGTTGAATGTTGTTTAACGCCACTTTCATTAATTTTTCAGCTATATCATGGCATCCAATTTTTTTTGGAGGAAGAAGCCGGAGTATCCGGAGAAAACCCCCGAACTTCGGTAGGAAAAACTGGCAATCCTTGTCAATTAAGATTGGAGTCGAGCGCACCTTGCCCACACTCAGACAAGAACCCGCAATCTCAGTGTTGACACTGTTAACCAATCGCCCACCGAGGCCCCGGAATATTAATTCATCACATACATGTAAAAGGAAATCGTATCAAAGTATTCGCGACCTAAATTGATGGCTCCAAGGACATTGTAATTGCTCACGTGCAGACCATCAACTGAGCGGTCAAAACAAGATAGAAAAATAGCAAAGAAAACCGACCGAACAACAAGAGCCAAAAGTCAAGGGACAGTTACAAATCCGGATATAGACAAAACGTAACACAAAAAAAAACAGAAAGAGAGTAACCCGAACCCAATAAAAACCATGGGTGCACTCACTGGTGCTCCGGACGAGTAAGCAGTGCCTGCCTCTAATTAGACACCCATCGAGTTACTCATTGTCATGTCTAGGGAAAAGTCAAATCCAAGAATAGGAAACACTAACTATGACTCATCGAAAATGTCAGTTCGTATTTGAGACACTGATTTCCCATAACGATCAATTAAGTCACGGTGACGACCATAGAACTTCTGGAGAGATAACATCAACCTAGGTACAACAAACCCTTGTTTGAGTAGTTTAGCAGTCAACAGCAGTGATCGGTCTAGAAAATCGGAATACCGATCGCATGATCTAGAATAACGTAGAAGTTGTGAAATGTACACACCATACGCTGGAGCTGCTGGAATGTTGCTGTCGATGAACGGGAAGTTGACAATTGGAAAGTTGAAGTCATCACGTTTGTCGTAGAGTCTAGTTTGTAGTTTACCTGAGTCTATTTCTAGAAGTAGGTCTAAGTAAGAGGCTGAGCTTAGTGCATTGGTGGTGTCTTTAATTTCAAGCTCGCTAGGGTAAATTGAATGTAAATAGTCACCAAATTTAGGATTGTTGAGGGACAAAACATCATCAATATAGCGGAATGTTAAATTAAAGGTCTGGGCCAGTGTCTTTTCTTTCTTCTTAAGCAGGCCTTCTAGGAACTCAGCCTCATAAGAGTACAAAAACAGGTCGGCGAGGAGAGGAGCACAATTAGTACCCATTGGAATACCAACAGTCTGTTGAAAAACATGTCCTCCAAACATGACGAATATGTTGTCAATCAGAAAATCTAACATATGATTTGGTCTTCAGTATATTCAGAAATCTCAAATAAAACATTGATTGACTATATGTACAGTTTGGCTTGCTGATCCTTTGGGTTGTTAACAGTTTCTTCTATAACGGATAATAGTCACTAAAGTGCTAAAAGGTATTCGGACAAACCGCGAGACTTTTCCCGCCTTAACTGTAGATGCCATTACCCGAAAGATTTCGAATAGACAACAATCGATTGTTCCTAAAGTACACATCCGTTATAATTGAGGTCAAAATAAAAATCGTATTTTTAAATACGTTACAATTTCTAAAAAAAAGTAATTTTTTCGTTGATAAAGAAGACATTTAAAAAACTATGTATTACATCCTCATATCATGAACAACGCGTACATCTGAGATCCGTAAGTGTTAATATTAAAGCTAGTAAGGTAAGCTATTTGTCGGTTATGTATTTGCGGATACTTATTTAATAAAAAATTCTTAATTTGGCTAAATAAATCGAGACAATTGGAATTTAAATTGCCGCAGTTGATAATGAATGCTTTAGAGATCCTGCCTGGTAACAGAAATACCTATTCATTGATTCATTGAAGTCTGTGTGCCATTGGTACCAATGGCGCTCAGTTTCTTCCTGGTTATTGCAAGAGAGAAAGAGGGGTTGCTAATTCCTCATACGAAGACTCATATAAATACACACTAGGTATAATTGTTTTTCAAAAGTAGCTGATAATCTTTTATTTTATTACCATGTATATGTATTACATTTTTTTAAAGTACATGTATTTACCACATGTATCTTTAATTTGTCACATTAACATGTTTATCACATGTAACTAATTAAACTTCAATATTTTTAACTGGAAAGCTAGAAAATGGTATCATTTCATAACCGGCCACTCATGGTTTACATGAGATGGTCTTACCAAACATCCAGAATGTTTATACTCGATATGAATCAACGTAGATATGTTTTGTTTGTTTGATGGTGTTTAACGCCATTTTCAGCAATTTTTCAGCTATATCATGGCGTCCAGTTTTTATTGGGGGAGGAAGCCGGAGTACCCGGAGAAAACCCCCGACCTGCGTTTTGATATTTTCCTTCTAACCAGATAAAAATTTACCTAGAACTAAATACTGTTATCTGAGCATTCTTTTTTATGTATTTTGTATAATGAATCATGCAATTCAAAGCATCATATATCTCAGTACATTTTATCTGTATGTCATGCATCTTTTTTTGTTCATAATACCAACAATTTCTTTTCTTATTATTTCTAAAACGCTTCGTTTCGTTTTACAATCATTGACACCTTAAATAATATTTTATTTCACTACTATACAATTACACTGGAGGTATTCTACATCGCATTATATCAAATGCGTAAACAATATACGCTAATTGCATGCCTGGGAAACATTGTTCTGTGGCAGTCTTTTGTTGTGTTGGGTCAATATTCTGTGACTAAAACGACGTATTAGTAATTAGTTATTTAATCTTGTGTATTCACAACAATTCACAAGTATTCTTCAAATAATTTGTTGCACTGTAACAGTCGTATTCTTTTAACGAACTCTTGATCGCTACTTTTAATTTCTAAATGCACGGGTCCGCTGTAATGTATTGTATGGATGTATGTTGTCTTGAAAAGCACCCCGCTCAGTATGTCTGTCTTTCTGTCCGTTACACTTTGAGGTAGGCGCAACTCCACCTATACTACGAAATGGAATTTGATAAAACAGAATCTGTATCAAAAAGTGCCATTGTGCATCTGATATTTAACATTTTGACTGGTATGATATTTGGGGTTTGCCATAGAAAAACATGGACTTTGTCATTGACATAAAAGGGTACCCATCTTATCTTCAACTACATCACTGAATGGAATTTTATGAAACAGAATCTGTGTCACATAGTGCCATTGTGACCTGATATTTTGAACATTTTGAGCTGTGTGATATTTGGGTTTCCAATAGAAAATATGGACTTTGTCATTGACAAAAGGAGGTCCCAATTTCTTATTCGCAACTCCACCTATATACCACCGAATGGAATTTGCCCAAACTTTCATAGAATCATTGTCCCATAGTGTCATTGTGCACATGATATTTAACATTTTGATCTGAATGTTATTAAGGTTTCCCCATAAAAAAAACATGGATTTTTTCATTTACATAAAGGGGTGTCCATTTATTATCTGCAACTGGGTTTCCCATAGTAGACAAAAATTACCTGTGCCATTCTTTGAGGTGGTGGGGCACCCATGCTTTATCCGCAACACCATGTTGATGAAAAGTTCACAAAATCTATATATGTATTACCCCTATCGGCCTGTCCGTCCGTCCGTCCGTTACACTTGTCTTATGCGCAACTCCTCCTACACTACTAAATGGAATTTGATGAAACAGAATGTAAGATGCGC
The DNA here is from genome assembly GCA_944474755.1 of Limnoperna fortunei. Taxonomy (NCBI): domain Eukaryota; kingdom Metazoa; phylum Mollusca; class Bivalvia; order Mytilida; family Modiolidae; genus Limnoperna; species Limnoperna fortunei. Next base: position 78,343,811 of record OX104115.1, read on the forward strand.
TTGTTTTGTGTAATCAACTTCTACCCAGATGTTTTGAAAATTGGGACGGGGGTATCAATTAGTGGGCATTGCTCACAGTTGTTCTAGTTGTGTTATACAAGGCAAGATAATTGACATACATTCGACTTCATTTTCAGATAAGTTCTTTCTGATATTTGAAACCTAACGTGTCACGCGTGTCTTGGAAACAATTGAATCAGTATTTGTTTGTTCTTAACCAGTAGTGTTATCACTCCCATTTGTCCTTATGCTATTTTCTTTTGATGTATTTTGATTTATTGTTGATTTGAGAGCTTTGTGTTTTGTTTATTAATATAATAATAACAAGTAAAATATGTTTTATGATATGCTGGATAATTAATAATTCTCCATAATTCATGCCCATGTACTATAATAAAATAATTGCATGGGCGCTGTACTTTCTTTAACATTCGTTTTCTACTGTGCTACCTGTGTATAATAACTAATATGGAGTAGGCATTGCCAAAATGCGAGCACAGACAATATAGTCCTTTATTATCAATATTTATAATGTGCATTTCATAATTGACACCCTAAAAGTACCTCTAAATTCCAGTGGTCACGTGACGTCTTTCTTAGTAACTGTGACGTCACATGAAATGTAATTTGATTGTCAGTTTTTAAAGATCGATTTAGAGATTGCAAAAAAATAGTATGAAATTTCTTTTGTTAATTATAAATATAACATTTATTTTTTATCAATGTCAACTTTATTTTCAAGTCTTTCTTCAAATTATTTTTAGTACTTTTCTTCATTCACTTTGTTCCAGTTTTTTGACGATATCAACTTCCGGAGGAAAAAAATCAAAATCAGCATTAAGCAGATTTTGATCACGTGATTTCATTTTTATCATCTGACACATAATTGCCGTAGAGCTCATCGCTCTTCGCGGGCAGCTTCGCTGCCCGCTGCGAGCTGTGCTCGCTATTAGTACTAATAGTTTTCATTGTTATATATTTGGTGTACATAAATGTTCGTTGGCAATGCCAGTGTTGACAACACTGACTCGTCTTTATTTAATACACCTCTCTGCATCTGACTTCGGGTGCAAAGCAAAAAACAAATTACATCTAAGGAAAATTATTGGCGGTGAAAATATATTATTAAATATGCAAAACGTTAGTTGAGTAATAGGTAATAAAAATTGATTGCATTAGATGATTTTCTGAATATAGAAAAACAACCTTCTTGTGCTATCTTCCAATCTTCAAGCATGAACCTAACAAACAAATTACAAAGGGTGAAATTCGAAGTCATAAAACCGCAAGAAAAATATGTAGACAACAACATAAGTTACATATTAAAATAAAATGTCATCAAAGATACCAAGGTTATAGAATTTATTACGCAAGACGTGCGTTTCGTCTAAACAAGACTCCACAGAGGATCTCAAAACCAAACAATATTTAAAATCCAAATGATTGAGATGTTGTAGAGCTTTTATCACCAAAATACCAAAACTTTATACTACATCGGGCTAAGGATACCTATACCTTGAAACTAGAAAAACCTTAGAACTAAAATCGTTTTCGACATTTAAGGCAGTAAATTTAGACATTGACTATATCAATGAAAGATTCAATGATATTCCTTGCAGCACCGGAGTGTGACTACTGAGCTTGTGATACCCTCAGGGGCTAACAGTCCAACACACATCAGAGGCATCGAACCGCTGACGTGGTTGCAAATAAAATGTCATCAAATATAGCAAGGTTTATAGAATTTGATACGCCAGACGCACGTTTAGACTAATCAAGACTCATCAGTGGTGGTCAAAGTGAAACAATTATTAAAATTCAAATGATTAAGATGTTGTAGAGCTTTAATAACCAAATACCAACACGTTATATCAATCTTGCTAAGGATATCTACAACTTTTTTTACAAGCTGCTTTTGGCGTGATCTGTTTTAAGCTGGTTGCAAGCTGCATATTTATTTATTTATTATCTTGTAAATCTTCTTATACTGCTTTATTTGTGTAATATCTTGCTCTCCTTAAGGAAGATAATAAAGAATAATAATAATAATATAAACGTCCATAACAAACATAGGTAGTCGGGTTATTTCAACATACTCATTACTACCTAATACTTCGCGAAATACCAAAATAATATTTAATGTATTTTTCCACGACGTGATTTGAAAAGAAAGTTTTTGGAAAGGAATCATAATAATCAGAAGAAAACGATAGGTCCTGAAGTATTCGGGTTGCTATCACAAATTTTATCGACACATTTTCTGCCCTGGCATTGAGAAACTCCGTATCCTGCGGCGAGATTGAAAGAATTAGGTTGATCGAATAAATTACATTACAAACAGTCAACGCCACAGTGCGGGGTTCAAATACATGTAGAACACAATTCTTGTGACAGAAACAGAAAGATTACTTTTATTAGCCCCTTTTTGTTTTCCATTAAAAACCTTAATTTCTTTTAAAGAAGTAAACCAATCTGTCGATATTTATGTATATATTTAAAAAAAAGTTATATAGTTTCTAAAAATATTACAAACAACAATAGCATGGTAACAAACAACTGAATTATACACTAATAATTACAATGATCAATCCAAGAGTACCAAATCATTTTACCGGGCAATATCGTACCACAATTAATTATTCAAAAATCTATGTATGTAGGTACATGTATTTTTGTCATTTTAAAGTCATAGGCTTAGACAATATCATGTTAATGTGTTCTTTGTCCTAGGTCGTTCTTCAAAGGTTCTGTGTAATTTTGTTGTGCTCATAATTGAACCCTAAATATTTCATTGTTCTCCTTTGTCCTTTGTTCCACCTTTTTTTCCAAGGAGAATCATGCTCAATTTAGATTTTCTGACTGGTGCTTTACGTGAAGTCACCTTTTTATATACCTTTGCTCTTAGTGTTTTATCGTCAGTCTTAATAACGGCCGCAATACGTTTAATTGCTTTTATGTAGTTATACAGCTGTCCAAAGTACTCTGAAAAAGATATAATAATTATGTTATTATATTAAATGTTTAATACAGTGTTACAAATGACTGTTTGGTCCAGCAAGTAGTATTGCAGCTATGTACAGAAATGAAGAAAAAGTTCAACACAATGAATTAATTGAGGAAAAAGGAATGGACCAAGAGATAGGAAACTTTGACTCTCATTTGAAAAGTAAGGTGAGTTGATAATTTACCCTACTCAAGCGGCTGCAATAAGCCTACTCTGTTTTTCGATATCTACAAAATGGTCTTTACCATGCAGGGAGCATGAGTCATGACACACTACAAACAAGTCATGTACTATGGATGGAATGGATGTCCGTATTAAAAACTGAAAGCGCTCCAGTGTGATGCCATTCCCTGCATGCCATCTACTGGAGTCGTAACCAGTTACGAAAACCTACGGTCAACACCACATTAGGGAGTGCATTGTCACTAATAGAAAACGTCAATGTCTTGTGGCATAAGATGTTTAATGATTCGAGTTTAATGTGACATCGCCAGTTTTGTTTGTCCAATTGTTTTGGCGAGGGTTTTATCGCCCAATGATTTGTTGTGACATTGTATTGGTTTTTAATTTTTACCTGAAATGGCTGTTTGATGTTTGTTTTTACTTCGCTTGTAGATGATACCTTATAAATAATTTAACACATTATTCAAGGACGAAATGCAGATGTTTACTGTACCTGAGCAGAATAGTTCGTCTTCACCCTTGAAGCAATCGGGCTTGCTATCACAAATTTTATCAACATCGATACATTTTCCGTCCTGGCATTGAAAAAAACCGGATCCTGTGGCAAGAATGAAAGCATTAGGCTCATGTTTAAAGTAGGATATATCTACATAAGGAATAAAAAATTACGGTCAACACTACATGATGGAGTACAAATAGAACGCATCAATCTCTTTTGACAGAAACAGAGAGGTTACTTTTGGATACCCTTTGCCTGTCTATTCGGAAAACCATAATTTCTTTACAAAAATGTAAGTCAATCTGTTGATATTTCTGTATATATTTTCAACAAAATTATAACTTCAAAATGTTTTTTTTAAATATACAATACCACTGTTAATGTGATTCAATTATCAATTAAAAATTACAATGATCAATCCACATGTACCAATTGATTTAACCAGGGCAATATCTTACCAGTTAACTAGCTACAATAACTCAGACCAAAAACGTACCACAGTTACCCCTAATGCTAGTTCCATTGTCTTCATTTTTGCTGCTGCTGTTTCCTCTATCTCCTCTATGGCTGCTTACTTCAGATGTAGAATTAATGTTGTCGTTTTCTTTATCTCCACCGGTTTTTCCATTAAGTACACTATTGCTTCTTTCTTTATCTCCACCATTGTTTGTTCCAATTGGTACAATATTGATGCTTGCTCCATATCCACCATTGCTGCTTTCTGTAGATTCACTATTGCCGGTTTCTTTACCTCCACCACTGCTTGTTCCATTCGTCACACTATTGTCGGTTTCTTTATTTCCACCACTGCTGCTTCCACTAGGTACACTATTAATGGTATCTCTATCTCCATCATTGCTGCTTCCTGTAGATTCTCTATTGCCGGTTTCTTTACCTCCACCACTGCTTGTTCCATTCGTCACACTATTGTCGGTTTCTTTACCTCCACCATTATTTGTTCCATTAGGTACACTTTTGTCGCCTTCTCCATCTACACCATTGCTACTTCCATCAGATTCACTATTGCCGGTTTCTTTACCTCCACCACTGTTTGTTCCATTTGTTACACTTTTGCCGCTTTCTCCATCTACACCATCGCTTGCCACATTAGGTACAGTATTGATGCTTTCTCCATCTCCACCATTGCGGCTTCCATCAGATTCACTTTTGTCGGTTTCTTTACCTTCACCACTTCTTGTTCCATAAGTTACACTCTTGCCGCTTTCTCCATCTCCACCATTGCTGCTTCCATCAGATCCAATATTGCCGCTTTCTCTAAAGCTTTCATTGCTGCTTCCATTTGATCCACTACTGCCGCTCTTGTCATTTCCATCGTTGCTACTTCCTTCACCATTCAATATTGCCGCTTTCGTTTTCGTCACTGTTTTTTCCATCATTTACACTATTGTCGCTTTCACCAATACCACCATTGTCGTTTCCCTTAGATTCTATATTGCTGCTTTTTTATTACCATTGCTGGTTTCCAAAGATCCACTTTTGCCGCTTTCTTTATCTCCACCTCTGCTTTTTCCAGTAGTTTCACTATTGCTGTCTCCTTGATCCCCACCAATACTGCTTCCTTCAGGTCCACTATTGCCGGTCTCTCTGTCTTCACTACTGTTGCTTCCTACTGATTCGCTATTGGCGCTTTCTCCATCTTTATAATTGTTGCTTTCATCAGATCCACTATTGCCGCTTACTCCATCTTCATCACTGCTACTTTCCTCGGAGTCACTTTTGCCGTTTACTTCATCCCCACCATTGCTGCTCCCTTCAGCTCCACTATCGCCGCTTATACCATCTCCATCATAGCTGCTTCCTTCAGATCCACTTTCGGCAGATCCACAATTGTTCTTTTCCTGAGAATCACTATTGCCGCTTTCTTCATCTTCACAACTGTTGCTTCTCTCAGATCCACTTTTGCCTCTAACTCCATCTTCGCCACTGCTGCTTCCCTCAAATTCATTTTTGCCGCGTTCTCCATCTCTACCATTGTTGCTTTCATCCGATCCACTTATGCCGCTTTCCCCATCTCCGCCATTGCCGCTTCCCTCAGATGTATTATTAAAGCTTCCTTCATCTCTGACATTGCTGTTTCTTTCAGATTCACTATTGCCGCTTTCTCCATCTTCAACACTGTTGCTTCCTTCAGATTCACTATTCTCCCCTTCTCCAACTGCACCATTGCTGCTTCCCTTAGATCCATTATTGTCGTTTTCTCCATTTCCTCCACTGTTGCTTACTTCAGATTCACTATTCTCCCCTTCTCCAACTGCATCATTGCTGCTTCCCTTAGATCCATTATTGCCGTTTTGTACATCTCTTCCACTGACACTTTCTGCAGATTCACTATTGTCGCTTTCTTCATTTCCACCATTGTTGCTTCCCTCAGATTCACTATTGCCGCTTTTTTTATTTCCACCATTGTTGCTTTCCTCAGATTCACTTTTGTCACTTTCTTGATCTCCACCATGGTTGCTTCCCTCAGATTCACTACTGCTGTTTTCTTCATCTCCACCATTGTCTCTTCCATTAGATCCACCATTGCCACTTACTTCATCACCATTGTTGCTTTCATCAGATCCACTATTGCCGCTTTCCTTATCTCCACCATTGTCGCTTCCATTAGATCCAACATTGCCACTTACTTCATCACCATTGTTGCTTTCATCAGATCCACTATTGCCGCTTTCCTTATCTACACCATTGCCGCTTCCCTTAGATATATTATTGACGCTTCCCTCGGATGTATTATTGCCGCTTTCTTCGTCTCCACCATTGTTGCTTCCATTAGATCCACCATTGCCGCTTTCTTCATCACCATTGTTGCTTTCATCCGATTCACTATTGCCGCTTTCCTTATCTCCACCATTGCCGCTTCCATTAGATCCACCATTGCCGCTTTCTACAGCACCATTGTTGCTTTCATCCGATTCACTATTGCCGCTTTCCTTATCTACACCATTGCCGCTTCCCTTAGATATATTATTGACGCCTACCCCGGATGTATTATTGCCGCTTCCTCCAGATCTACTATTGCTGCTGTCTTCGTCTCCGCCTTTGTTGCTTCCATTAGATCCACCATTGTCGCTTTCTTCATCACCATTGTTGCTTTCATCCGATTCACTATTGCCGCTTTCCTTATCTCCACCATTGCCGCTTCCCTTTGATATATTATTGACGCTTCCCTCGGATGTACTATTGACGCTTCCTCCATCTTCGACAATGCTGCTTCCTTCAGATCTACTATTGCCGCTTTCATTATCAATATTATTGCTTCCCTCAGATCCACTATTTCCAACATCGCTGCTTGCTTCCGATCCACTATTGCCTATTTCTCCATCTTTAGCATTGAAGCTTCCCTCAGATCCACCTTTGCCGCTTTCTTCATCTCCACCATTGTTGCTTCCTTTAGATCCACTATTGTCGTTTTCTTCATCTCTACTTTTATTGACGCTTTCTTCATCTCCACCATTGTTGCTTCCTTCAGATCCACCATTGCCACTTTCTTCGTTTCCACCATTGTTGCTTCTCTCAGATTCACCGCTGCCGCCGCCTTCATATTCACCAGTGGTGCTTCCCGTAGATCCACTATTGCCGCCTTTTTTATCTCCAACATTGCTGGTTCCCTCAGATCCACTAGTGCCGCTTTCCACAGTTCCGACGTTGTTTCTTCCTCCAGATTCATTACTGCTGCTTTCCCCATCTCTTCCACTGATGCTTACAACAGATTCACTATTGCCGCTTTCTTCATCTCTACTACTGTTTTTTCCATTAGTTCCAATGTTGCCGCTTTCTTCATTTCCACCATTGCTGATTTCGTCAGATCCGCTACTGTCGCTTTCTTCGCCTTCACTACTCTTTTTTCCATCAGCGTCACTATTGCTTATTTCTCCATCTACGCCATTGCTGCTTTCATCAGATGCACTATCGCTGCTGTCTCCACCTTCACCATTGTTGCTTCCCTCAGACCCATTATTTCCCTTTTCTACAACTACAATAGTGACGTTTCCTTCTTCTCTGACATTTTCGCTTCCTTCATCAATGTCACTATTATTGATGAATTGAAACAAGTCTGAAATATTAGAGCATGCTTGGATAAGAATTATGTATACATGTATTATAAAAGTTCCACTGATTAACGTTTTCCATATTGGCTGAATTAATGGTCGGAATAAAATCAACATCTTCTCTAATAAAAAAAACAGAGGATGCTTACATTTTGTAATTGTTGTAATGCTGGTTACAGTTAATATTTTTAATGCTGCATTTTGATATTGATTTGCTGATAATCCTGAAATTTCATCACATTTAAAATATTGAGAAGAGTATAAATAAATCAACAATTTTACTCTTACATTTTGTATTTAATAATTACAGATGATCAAATTCAATGACCACCAAAATTAAAATTATAGTTATATTGAAACAGTATAACATTCATGAAAAACCGGCTTGAATAAGTAGTAACCTGGCCCCAGCGCCATAAAACCTACTTGAGTAAAAATCTTTTGCTCAGCATGAGAATTTACTCAACTACCATAACAACAAGGGAAAAGGAAAGATTTGATTGGATGAAATTGAGAATAAAAAAATTCTCAGCAAAGAAAATGTTTATGGCGCCGGGCCCAGGTCGATATTAGATTCCTCTGCATATATGTCATATTTTTATGTAATATGATATTACACAACACATCACAACACAACAACACAAAACAACACCACACCACACCACACCACACCACACCACACCACAACACAACACAACACAACACAATATAATATAATATAATATAATATAATATAATATAATATAATATAATATAATATAATATAATATAATATAATATAGTTATTCTTGTTTTGACTATTTTCATATTGTAGGGGTAAATGTCATTTTAACATACATAAGTATTTTGAATTGTATTGGCAGTTTTAGTCATATTAAAAAGTCAATAATTAAAATTGCGCCACATTAAAACGTGTGATT